>JAPPVO010000036.1:155764495-156134548 GCA_030407325.1 Camellia japonica | reverse complement strand
ATATATTAAATAAAAAATAAAAATTATAAATTTAATTTAATTAAAAATAATAAATTAAAATTATGGCCTTATAAATTAATTTTTTTTAGTGTTGTTAAAAAATTAAATTTATATATTAAATAAAATAAATTAGTGTTGTTAATTTAAAATTATATCAATAAAAAATATAAATTATAAATTTAATTTAATTGAAAATAATAAATTAAAAATTATGGCCTTATAAATTAAAAAATTTTAGTGTTATTAAATTATAAATTATAAATTATAGATTACAAATTTAAAATTATATATTAAATAAAAATTATAAATTACAAGGGTAAAATAGTCTTTTGAACATTTATCCTTATCCAGTCCGTCCAACTAAATATTGAATTCACAAAAAATAGTTCAATCGAGACATCTAATCCCATGACTAAACAAATATAGGGTAGGTTTGGTTTGTGTTTCTGAAAAAAATTTCAGAAATTTTCTCTACAAACAAATTTCAGAAATTTTCTCTACCAAACAAATTTTCCCAAAAAAATTTCCCAAAACACACAAACCAAACAAGTTTTCCAAACAAATCTCTCTCACACACACATCAAATCAATCACTTTTTCCAAAACTCTCTCTCAAAACAATTTTCCAAAACAAATTTCCCAAAAAACCAAACCAAACATGTTTTCGTACTTTTTATCTCTAAAACACATCTCTCAAACACAAACCAAACATACCCATAGGATACAAATTTAGTCTAACCAAATAGTCCGGGAACAATGTATCCCAGGACTAACAGTCCGACGGATTACAAACCTCCCATATCTAATATGTCCGAACAATGTTTAATTGATAGGATTAGAGTATGAGATTATGATTATTAATCTATGGGTCCAATAATCTTGTGTTTGTTTTAAAAATTTATTTTAAAATTATTAATCTAATAGATAATTAATCTAATAAATTTGTAGTATTATTAGTAATGGGATAGGGGTGGGATTATATATCCTAAGTTAGGAAATAAAATAAAAAGACTCTTTTACTTACTAATACAATGCAAATCAAATAATGAATAAGGAGATAATTTATCTTATTAATTTAATTAAATAATAAATATCACACTAATTTAATAAAATTATTAATACTTTTACTATTAATTTTATAAACCAAACATGACCAAGAGAGAACATTGCCAAAGAGAATAATATAAGAAATATCTCGATCATCAAAAAGATGTGAATGCCATGAATAGAGAATACTTTAAGAAATATCTCAATCATCAGAAAGGTGTGAATGACATGAATTGAGATTGAGAGGCTACCATAGTTGTTCAGACTGGACTAAAGAAATTCCAAATTTTCAGATTTATTTATTTATTTATTTTTAAGTTAGAAATCAGTTTGACAAAAATAAATATTAAAAAAATATTTTTAAAAATATTTTGTTTTAAAAACACAATTATATGAAAATAATGAGTGTTTTACATATATATTTCATTTTATTCACCAAATTATTATTATTTTTTTAAATTTCAAAAACTAAATTATGAAAACTCAATCAATTATTATTATTATTATTTTTATTATTTTTATTTTTATTATTTTAATAAGTTCAACTTATCATCATGGCTACAAAGAGGTAACCCAAACGGTTAGGGCCTTCTTACCCAACAACTCTCTTAGGATAGAAACATTCATGATGGTGTTTGGGAAGTGAGTTTTTATGTAGATTTTATTAGATGTAGGTTTTTATGAGATAAAAAATTTTTGGTGTTTGGGAAGATAGTTGGGTTTTTATGTGGTTGGATGTGATGTTTGTGAGAGAAAAAGTGAAATGATTATGGGGTTGGATGTGATATTTTGTTTGGATGTGTTTTTTTTGGTTTTGCAAAACTTTTGTCTTTAAGTGGAAAAAATGAAAAAAAAATTTGGGAACTTGCTTCCCAAACACCACCACCCATAAATGATTATTACCCATAAATGTTTGATATAAGTTATTTTGTCTCATAAATTCTAAGTAAAAATTGTACCAAACATTTTCATATAAATTTTCAAAATAAAAAAATTATAAGTATTCTCTATGCACATCAACATGTAGGTAGTGAAAAAAATGAGGAGTTTAAAAACAAGTAATTTAAAATTATAATTATTAATTTAAATTTAGATGTAGGTCATGTTTCATTGCTTCATTATAGAGGGTATAGATATAGTGGTGGCTCTAGGAATTTTTATAGATGCACCTCACAAGCTTAAGTTGTAAATATTCTATTAAAAAAAAAAAGGAAAAATAAAAACTTTTAAACTAAACAACATTCTCTCTATTTGGTTTAAAATTTGTTATTCTCTTTGGCAATGTTCTCTCTTGGTCATGTTTGGTTTATAAAATTAATAGTAAGGTCAAGTTTGGCATATATCAAAAAAGTCAAAAAGTCAAAAAGTTACTCAAAAAGTTAAAAAGTTAACACTATTCACTAAAAGTCAACAATTACGGCTGCATAACTCCCAATATTAATTTTTCTCTACAAATTAATTTTTACAATTTTTTATTATACATTTTTCTATAAAAAGTCAAAAAGTTAACCCAAACATCTATATTTTCTTTCTTAATTTTTTAGCCTAAAAAGACAAAAAATATACTTATTTATGACACCTAAATAAACTATGAATAATATAAAAATAAAAAAATAAAAATTTTAAGAGTTTTTGTTCGCTTTGGGGGGGGGGGGGGGGCTGATGGAACCCCATCAGGAACAATGTGCCGTCACCCCCTAGATAGATAATGTTTCGCTTCAAAAGTAATATGCGTTTTGAGTACAGGATAAGGAAATAAAAGAAAAAGGGGATAGGTGTAGTTTGACTTCAACAATAATCTTCTTTTTTTATTACGGGATAAGGAGATGGGGATACGAGATAGAGAATATTGAGGTCAAGTTTGGAAAGACTAAATAAGTATATTTTTTGATTTTTATTGTATTATGTGTAAAAAAGGTAGAGAGGAGATGTTGATTGATGTGACCTAAAAAAGATAAAAAGATGAAATAAGTGTACTTATTTTATTTAGCCAAACTTGGCCTCAGAGTATTACATTGGTGGTGTCTTTTGCTTCAAAACTTATTCGGTGGTGAAATATATATTAATTAGTGTATCAATTAGTATTATATCATTATTATTGACTCTATCTATTAATTAAATTATAAATATCTAAAATCTTTAAAATTATATCACATCTTTTGTTAATACATTAATTAATATATTAATTAATCTATATAACATTATTCAATCTTATATGCTTTTTATTACGAGATAAAGAGAGAGAAGGAAAAGGGAATAGATGTGGTCTGATTTCAACTGTAATTTTTTTTTGCCCTTTTTTAATTAGGGGATAAGGAGATGGGATACGGAAAGGAGAATATTGAGTTTTACATGTTTTTATTCAATGTTATTTAATGCACTATTAAAATTCTTGTGGAGGTTTAAATGGGAAAACATAGAAATTAAAGGTTGGTTTGGCATGCATTATATAATCCATCTTTTTATCTTTTTTCATTACATCACCTCTCTACTTTTCTGCACATCTTTCTGTAAAAAGACAAAAAATACACTTTTTTAGGACATCCCAAACCCTAAGTAATAATATAGGAATTGTTGTACTAGGAGGATTAGTGTTTGGTTTGCTTTTGAGAGAGTGATTTTCAAAAAAAAATTTAGAGAGAGTTTAATTTTTTTTTGGTTTGTTTAGTTGTATATTTTGAAAGAATAATCCTTCGTAACTTGAAATCTCTCTGTCCCAAATAGCTCGACTGCTCAAAACAACGTCGTTTTGGACAAATTTTTTTTCCCCCTCTTATATCGCTGAAATAGAGAGAGGAAGAGAGAGACGAGAGGAGAAGAGAAAGAGAAAGAGAGAGAAGAGAGAGGAAGAGAGAAAAAGAAGGGGAAGAGAGAGCACCCATCACCGGTGTCGCCATCACCGGTATTGCTATCCTCTATGTGTATACACAGATCTGTATCTCTCTCTCTCTCTCTCTCTCTCTCTGTTCTGAGTTATGGATGATGATGATGATGATGTGTTGATGATGATGATGATGATAACAGATGATGTGATGATGATGATGATGATGTGTTGTTGATGATAATGATGATGATCTTCTCTTCTTTCTTCTTTTTCTTTCTTCTTCTTGTTTATAGACTAAAACAGATGAGAAAAGAGAAGGAAATTAGGGGGAAAATTTTTTTTTCCAAAACGACGTCGTTTTGGATTCGAGCCATTTGGGGCCAAGTATTTTTCGGGCTACGTAGCAGCGCTGATTTTAAAAATAGTTTTGGAGTTTGAGATGATTTGATATTTTATTATAATTGAGTAGATATGTGTGAGAGAAAAAGTGATTAAGAATGAGAGATGGGAAAGAAAAAGTAATTGATTGATGTGTAAAAAAAAAAAAGTGATTTTAGAAATTTTTTGAAAAAACTACAAACCAAACAAAATTTTGAAATTTTTTTTAAAAAACAACTCTCCCAGAACCAAACCAAACAACTCTCTCTGGAACTCTTTCATCAAATGATTAAAAATAATTATACGCTTCTATGACATTTTAACCAAACAAAATAGCCTACTTGATGTAACTTTTGTAAGTTGATGATAAGATAAAGAGACAAAACCATCTCTTCTTCGTGTTCTAGATAAACAAGTTTTTTTTTTTTTTTTTCTCCATTTAGATTGTTTAAACTATTTATATCTAATGAGATGTAAATAAAAATTACACCAAATAATTCGGCATAGATTCTGGAAATAAATTTTAAAAAAAGTTATAAGTTGTTTTTATAAGTTACACCAAACAATCCCATAATACATCACTTGTTTTATCTAAATAATTTATTCCATCTATTTATGTCACAATATTACTTATCTCATATAATCTTATATATCAAAATTTTCATCCCATCTAATCTGATAGTATAACTCATTTCTCAAATCTATCAATAATATATTCATATTCAATTACATATTAAAAAAAAAAAAAAAATTGATTATCAAATGCTCCCTTAATGAATTACACGTCATTTGGGAACCTCACAAAAAAAGTCAATTTTGGTTAAAAAGAGTTTAAAAAAAAATTAAAAGGTCATTAAATTGTTTATCATCAACTAAAAAATAACGGTGGTACACCAATTAATGTACTAATTAGTTAGTACATTAATTAGTATATATAACATTATTTAAAAAATAAATGTTACATCAACTTTTTTACTCACGAATAAAAGTATATTTAGTAATTTTTTAAACACATTAGCCTTCTTAACTAAAAAGAAAATTAAAAAAAAAAATCTAAAAATCACACAAAAGGCAAACCCAAACGAGCACTCACTGTTACAGATAAATAATTTGCATTTACATTTGCATTTGCATTTGCATTTCAGCAGAATATCCCAACAAGCAATACAGACCGTTCGATATGTTCCTGCTGCTTTTGACTAAAACACAAAAGATTTGCCATGATCCAACAACAAATAAAGGATAAATTATACGGAAATTTGATCAGAAGTCCCTCGTCCAGACACGCTTACAATTATTAATGTATAGACTCCAATAAAATTTTTATTTATTTTTTATTTTTTATTAATTATTTATTTATTTTTTGGGAAGGATACGGAGAGTACAAAACTATATTTGTACTGACGAATTTACCCATTTTGATTCATTTGTGAAACTCGGGAGATTCACGTCGTGCACCATATAGATCTCAAGTCGATCACGTGAGAATGGATGCTCAAAGGCGGTGTTTGGCAACAATTTTTTTAGTTTTTTTTTTTTTATTTTTTTCACTAAAAGACAAATTTTTTGTAAAATAAAAAAAAAAAACAAATCCAAACAAAATATTACATCAAATTCCATAATTGTTTCACTTTTTTACTCACATACATCACATCCAACAATAAAAAAATCCAACTATCTTCTTAAAGATAATTTTTTTTTCTCCAATAATATCCTACAACTAAAAAAATTTACATAAAAATTCACTTTCCAAACACCCACTTTGTTGATTTGAAAGGCTTACAGTGTGGGACCTCTGAAGGTTTATGAAGAGATGTGAGTGTATAGGATTACTCTGCTTTCGAAGGTCTCGTTTGAGAGTAGATTATTTTAATAATTTTTTAATTTTTTAATTAAAATATGAGATAAAAAAAATAGTATGTTTAGAGTGATTTTTTGATTTTTTATGAAAAAATGTGCAAAAAGTAGAGAGAAAATGAAATATATGACTTTTTTGTATAGGTTATAGGCTTTTTAGTTTTTTAATAACTTTTTGGTTTTTAAACTAAAACAAGCACTTGCCAAATGAGCCCTGAGTTGATATGCTTTATGTTGTGTTTGGAAAAGTTGGTAAAAAGTTAATTTTCTAGCTTTTTTATGACTTTTTTGATCTTTTTGTGTAAAAAAATAAAGAAGTGATGTGATTCAAAAAAGTCAAAAAATCAAAAAACTAAGGTAGCGTTTGGTAGAGTTTTGTAAATATAATTTGAAAATAAAGTTGTATTTTGAGTTTGTGAGTTTGGAGTTATGATTTGAATGTGAAAAATTTGTTTGGTAAAAAAGTTTTGAAAAGAGTTTTGAATTGAGTGGGGAATTTTTGATGTGACATATGATATTTGATATAACGGTAGTGCTAGAGACCACTAATTTAGTAACTCTAAACCCACCACTAATGAGGTGGCAAAGTAAAAAAAAATAAAAAAATAAAAAAATCAGACACAACACATATACCCACTGCCACATCATTAGTGGTAGCTCTAATTAGAGCTCTCACTCATTTTCCTTTGGAAATTATTTTAAACCTTTAAAATGTTATAACTTTTAATTTATACATTTATTTTTAACAAAATTAATAATTTTAAAATTCTTTCATCGAGGTCTATCAAATAAGATTTAGGTTGATTATATATATATATTTTTAAAAGTCAAATTTTTACCGTTAAAATTAACATAAATAGTAAAATTTTACTTTGATTTACAGTAAAATTCAATATAAAATTTTAATTTTTCAACAGTAAAATATCATTATCATCATTAAATACCATAATCACAATAATTATTAATAAACAATCAAAAAAATAACTTTAACTGAATAAAATTTTACCATCATTCTATCACACAAGGACATCTTCACTATGAGTTCAAAAACAAATCATATAAAAATATAATACTAGAGTAAAATTTTACTGTTATTCTATGAACATATCATCAACCAAAAAAACAAAATATATATTACAAAAAACAACCACAATAAATAGAGTTCAGAAATAAATCTAATATAATATGATATTAAAATATGATAAATATAACATTATTGAAGAAAATTATTCACTATTCATGCGTGAAAGATGTTACAATAAAAAGTGACAGAGGGGCGTTTTGGCAAACTGGTAAAAAGTTAGGCTATGTTTGGAGAAGCTTTTCAAACATATTTCCATCCCTTATTTTGAGTGTCTTGTTTGTTTAGAGTTTTCAAAAATTAATTTCACACTCACTTTTGAAAACTCTTTCTCATTTTTGAAAACTCTTTTCAAGTCGAAAAAATTTGGACTAACCAATCGTCCTCCCGATTGACCAGAACCGTGCTCTTTTTTTTTTTTAATTTTTATAACAATTGACACCTGTTATTTTTTATATTTTAAATAAAAAAAATGGAATTTTTAAATTTTTTTATGAGCTTTGAATAGAATTTTAAGTTGTGTGTTTGGTTATGAGTTGTAAGTTTTTATATCAACAAAAATGAGTGAGACCACTAAAAAGATGAGCACTAATAGCTCTAAAGTGGTGTGGGATCCCACATGATGAGATGTTTTGCTCTTGTTTGTTTGTTTGTTTGTTTTTTTTTTAATTTCCACCTCACTAGTGGTCCATTAGTGCTCCCAAATTAGTGGAATGAATCATTGTTGTTTGGGCAATTTCATTTTATCACACACTAACTATAAGGGTAGTTTGGGTAAAAATGTTATATTCTAATGTTAAAGGACTTTTGCAGAAATTTCCTTTGTCAATGTGCTTATGCCATTGAAAACTTATACGGAGTGGTCTTCCGCTGAATCCTCCTAAATTATAAATCGGAAGTGATTGAGACCCCTCTCCCCTACCTCCATCACCCCCCCTCCCCACACGTGGGGGTTGGTGATTGGAGGAGGAGGAGGAGGAGGAGGAGGAAAAAAAAAAAAAATAGCCAATCATAGGCCAGTGGGGGTCGTGGGGGTGACCCCTTGTGGGGGTCTGGATCATTTTTCATTATAAATACACTCTTTAAAATATATAAATAATATTTTCATATAGTTTGGGCAATTACATTTTGTCTCTTGAGATTTCCAATCATATGACAAAGGGTCATCCTCCATTAATCAACCGTTAAATTAAACTAATAGGAAATACAATGTAGCCTACAATTTTTATTTTTATTTTTTTTAAATATAAAAATACATATATTAACCTTGATGAAGTTAAAATACTTTATTTTCTTTTTTATTTTACTATTTCACCTTCTTTATTTTTCATTTTCTCTCAACTAGTAACACTACTTTGCCCATCTATTGCACCACTCTCTCCCACTCTCAATCATCATCACAGTCATTTTTGTCTGTAAGCATTTGATGTGTCGTCAATGAGGGTTGGAGAATATTGTGAGGGTGTATAGAAAAGGATTTGGTAGATAGTGGATGAAAATGAGGGAGTATGATAATTTTATTTTGGTATTAGAAGATATTTGGGTAATTTTTATGTTTTTATGTTAGATCAGATGAAGGATAAATTCTGACAAGGGATATTGAGGAAGAAATTTATAATTTTGACAAACCTCAAGAAATGCATTTGTAATTTATTCATAAATAGATATGCAGGAGGATGACTGGTAATTCTAATTGCACTACATTTTTATCTCATTACACTTTTTTTTATTACAATCCCACCCAAATCTAAGATTACCAAAAACTACTTAAAACTCAAAATCAACAAAACCCTAACTTCTCAACACGTTCACTCCTTCACCACCATCTCCACCAGCCACCACATTATTGTCGATGCTGATGTCGCCATCCACTGCTATCGGCACCATCTTCTAACATTTTCTCCCCTCTTTACCACTTTTGACACCACCTTATCTTTTCTTTCTTCGTCTTTTTTTTTTTTTTTTTCTCAAAAAAACCTTAGATTTCTTTCACTCTTTCTCTCCTACACACTCAAGTACACACAGATCTTTGAGTTAGAAAGGGGGCGGTTTCCATAGAAGTGCAGTGGCTGCAAAAAAAGGTAGTAATGACAGTGGCTTGGAAGGCTATGAAGGTGGTGGTTGCGATGGCGGTGAGGTTGCGAGGTGATAATTTTGGGGTTGCAAGGTAGTGGCCACGACAGTGGGGTGTTGAGGGGTGGTGGTGGTGACAATAGTTGTAATAGTTAGAGATGGATGAATTGGGGTTTGAAAGATTTTGAATGTGAAGAGAAGTGTGGAGGTTAAGAACGAGAGTATAAGTGAAACAAAGGGGTCTATCAAGACATAAAATAAGATCTTTAAAATTTTGAGAGATGTGTAATTAGAAAAAATCATATAAGAGCAATTTCGACCGTATTCTTTATTTTTTTATAGTTCAAATATAAAAAAGTATATTATTTATTTTGCATATATATATTTTTTTCGAATATATATACTCCAATGCTACTCTTTATTTTACCTATATTTATCTGCAAAAACTATTTAAAGAGTCTCCCAAGGCTCTCCAAATGTTGCTAGCATTGAATTTTTTTTTGTTAAAATAACTATTGCAATAGCTAGCACATTTAAGTGACTAAAATAGAATGATGTTAATTATAATAACCAACAAATCTTTTAAAGAACCCTTTTAAAATACTCAAGTATCTCGAAGGGACTCTTTAAACAAGACATTTTACAATTATAGCTAGCATCATTATAATTCAGTTATTTGAACGGACTAACTATTACAATAACTATTTTATCAGAATTCTTTACGACTAGCTACATTTGAAGAGCCTTGAGAGGCTCTTTAAACAATTTGTGTATAAATTAGTAAAATAAAGAGTAGCATTGTAATACATAGATAAAAAGAAATTAAGCAAAATAAAGAATATACATTTTTTATATTTTAGCTACTAAAAAATGAGTATGATTGGAATTGCTCTAATAAAGTAAAATTGAAGTATAAACAAAATTACTCGAGGAAGAGAAAACATATATTTTTAATAAATCTACTAAGTATTTGTAATTTACAATATAGAGAATGAGGGGAGAAATTCTATTTTCATACACCGTTTAGCCTCTATGCACATCATATCTTAGTTCATACACTTATAAATTTGAATATATTATTATTTTCTCATTCCACACACCAAATGTTTCAAACATAGCCCTAACCCATAATTTGTACACACACCACACAAAAACCCATTTCCACATACCACACCTTCACACCCCTAAATCGTTTTCATTGTGCACACCAAACCCTTAACTCCGGTGATTCCAATCATGTTCCAGCAATTCGATATGTTTCCAGCAATACTCGACTCCATTGAAGACCTAGATTCAACTCCACTGCATTCTTGAAGGTACGGAATGTTTATCTACCGCCTATTTCGTGGTTATTATTGAATAAATCTGCAAAAATAAGTTATAGTTTTACCAATTTCGGTAGTCATTCGATGTTTGTTCGTGATGAGACGAAAATAATCCATTCGGAATTGGTTTTTCAAATCAATTGATTTTATTCGTACTTCCAAAAAATATTGGATTCATTCGGTTCTGTACTGTCAAATTGTTTTTGTGTTCAATTCTGTATTTTTGAATTGTTTATATGTGTTTATTTTTTACTTCCAAATTGTTTATGTTTTTTCGGTTGTGTATTTCTGAATGAAATTTTTAATTTTTTCTTTCCCTGTTAATATTATGCAGATGGATGTTGATGCTAGTCAACGTTGGCCATCTACAACTTTGAATAGAAGATTTCGTGAGTGTAAACACCCCATTTTGACTGCCCCTAAAACTTGGGTGCTTCACTCCGAACACTCAATGATGAAATGTTACGATGTACAAATCGTTCGAATCTTCAACAAAAGAATTCAGTTTCAAGCTTTAAAACCTAAACCTTACACTCCATTTTGGCCAAAACCTTTTTTTTTTCTAGCTTGACCACTTAGAGAATAGCTGGCCAATAGATGGCTAGCAGGCCATTTTGATTGGGCCGACCATACATCCTCATGGCCGGCCGGCCATGTTTAGCGAAAACAGATATTTTGCAGTAGTCAGCTGCTCCCATGCACGAGATTTGGACCAGCTATCTTTTTTGGAGATATTTCCAACGTGTGAAGTTAAAACTCTATAAATACAAAACCTCTCTTCATGGTTTAGGGTTAGAAAAAATTGCCAAAAGCCTAAAGCTTGTCCAAACACACTTCTCTACCATCTTGCAATATAGATACACAATAGATACACCATATAAGCTTAAAGTTGAAGCCTTTTGCTGAGGTTTTGAACACAATTTCAAATATTTGAGAGTGTTTAGAGTGAGGTTTGTTAACTAAGAAGATCTTCTTCTATTTCAAGAGGTGAACTTTGAACATTTTTCACCATCTTTTCTCTATATTTTTCTTGTCTTTACATACTAATTTTAGAGTTATTTTAAGCTTAAAATGTGATTAAAACTTTATATTAAAGTGAGTGAGCTAGCCACCCTTTTATTGGCTAGCTCACTAGTTGTGCACGCTTTGTTTTCTTTCATTTTTTTTTTTTTTGCACTTTCTTTTCACTTCATTTGGTTAAATTTCAGCACTTTTAGCACTATTTTAGATTATTTTTGTGTGATATGAATTGAATATTATAAAAGTGTCCTCGTCCTCCTTGCTACATGTGCTCTTACTTCCTATACTTTGAATTTCATATTTGTGTTATTGTAAGTCCTCCCGGATTTGGCATGTTTAGGACATAGGGACCAATCCATTTGAGTTGATCGTTTTTACTTTGTTATAGCTTTCCTTATATATCTTGGAACCTTATGGTCATGGAAGGATTAGAGCTTAGGCATAGCCACCCCGCCACAAGTTTGCATAACTAGTGATAAATTTCTTGTTTTCATATTGTTGTTGTCCACCTTGAAGCTAGGTAGTAGCTTCTGTGTTCAAAGGGTTGAAAAACTCTCTTATCGATCATTTTCGAAACATAGAAATGGATGTCTCATCCTTGTTCCATGAATAAAAGAGGAGTTGTCATCAACTTTGGCGAGTTGTGTGTTTAAGCTTTGATAGATAGCTTGCTTCTTTTTTTTTTTCCCCCTTTACTTGCTTTGTTACTCCTAGAGAGTTCTTTATCGAAAAGTGTTGAAAACTCTCTCCTAGTTCCACTTTGAAGCATGAAAATGGATGTTTCATCCTTTATTTCATGAGTAGGGAGAGGAGTTGACAACAATTTTTGAGTTGTTATTATTTTTCGTTTTAGTTGCTCTATAATCATCACACACTATCTTGTGATGTTTGATGATTTGTGAAGCATGTCTACCTCTTCCTTAAATAAATTCATGATAGGAAGGAAGTAAAGAGAATAGACTTTTTTTTTTTTGTGTTTAGCTAAGTCTTCTCTTATTGCTTTTGAGATCATCACGCAACAAACTTGCGATGGTTGATGATTTGGGAAGCAAACATATTCCCTCCTTGAAAATCTTCATGACAGGAGGGAACAAGAAGGATGAACATCTTCTGAAAACACTTTGTCTTGCTCTGTTCCAGTTCTGTTGCAGCAGGGTTTTCCTCAAAAACAGTGGCCGGTCGGCCATTATTCTGTACGGCCAACCATCTGATCAGGACGGCCGGTCAAGCATGTTGTATGGCAGTGGTAATTTTCTAGCAAAACAGAGCAGATCTTGAGGCCAAAACATAACTATCTTCTGACTGCGAACAAAGAGGTTTTCGGAGGATGTTTTCGCTTATGCACATGCGATTCCCCACCTCTCATTCAAGTCCTTTAGATTAGTAGCTTTGAGATTCATAATTTGCAATAATAGTTAATAATTAGTTAATTAGTTCATTCATTTATGTTTGTAATAATTAGTCAATTAGGACATTCGCATCCTCTGTATGAGGGCAAATTTGTAATATTTGTATTTCTTTCTCCCTTTTACTTACATGTTTACCGTGGTTGTATATAGCATCATGTTTTCTTTTACCATTCCCATGCTTTGTATCCATTTTTGCATACATTAAAAATTCCGCTCATCATACATAATGCTCTTATCAATTCCTAGATGATTATGTGCACTATCGCATGCTTTGAGTTGCTTCATATGCCATGTTAGTAGCCGAATTTATTAGTTGCATTTTGTATGCATCGCATTAGCCACTTGCATATTAGGATCATGCATTTTTCTAACCATCTTCTTTTCTTTGCTTGCCTCATTTGAGTACTAGGTGAGCATTTTTGCTTTAGCATATTACACGTGTGTTTACATTGCCATGTCAAGCATACTACCATGAGGCTATATGCTTATGTGAAATACCTCTTTGAATGCCTGTGGATAAAGGCTATTTCGCTTAAGTTGGAATGACTTTGATTATTGTACATATGAGCTCATTTTTATTTTTTATTTATTTATTTATTTATTTTTAAGTTACACATATTCAAAACTCTTTTCACGAAAGCATGAAATCAAAACATTTCAAAGCAAGTGACGTGGTCTATGCTTGCTTGCTTCACATAGTAATGCTAGTATATTAATAATTAGAATATGAGCATATAATGTTCATAAAATTCACATCATGATTAGTAGAGGCCGATTTTTGATTGGGTGAGTGGGGTGCTCAATTCATGACCTTCCCCTCTCATACCTAAATTCCTGAACTGAGACATTTTGGTTATGACGGATAAGTGGCCTTTGGCACGAGTCACGGGTTTTCTAAATTTTTCAAAAATATTTAGGTGGCGACTCTGAAATCTGGCAATGTAGTCCATTTTTGGCATCTCTGATGATCAATGGATTTTCTAGGATTTGCTGGATTTGGACTCTCATTCATTTTTCTGTTTCATATTGCACTTGTGAGACCAGATTCAGAACTACGGGAGTTCGAACTGTGGGGCAATCGCATCCGAGGAGACTAAACCCCTCCAAGAAGAGCGAAAAACCAGCTACAGTGAGTTATAAAATATTGGGCGTAGATGTAGTAGTGGACATACTGAACATGGTTGTGGCCATACTAGTTATGCCAGAGCGCATGATGATGATGCACCAGTTATGCCAAACAATGCCATGGATGATGAGCTTGTAGGTGTTCACCTAAAATCCTTAAGCGTAGCAATGTAATTATTATATTCCTTTTCAGTCGATGAATATACTAAATAGTTTCATGTGATGTTAAACTTTTCTCATGTTTTGTTTCTCCCAAACATTTTCTTGCATTTCGTCAATAGATTCCTACTAATATGCCAACAACATAATAAATTTTAGGCATTTAAAAAGGTATTGTCAATGGCATTCATCAAGGCTAGCTCTATGTCTGTGACAATGACTGTAGGAAAAACACTATTATCTATAAGATTGCAAAATGTATGTAACACCCAAACATAGTTACCAACCCGCTCAAACTGCAAGTATGCAAAAGCCATAGAGAACATCATGTTAGTTGATGCCACTCCTAGAAGAGGAAGTCGATATCGATTCATCTTATAGGTGCAATCCATAGTCAACATACGAGGAAATGTATGAAGTAAATCCAAAGTGACTAGATGTGCCCAAAACAAGTTAGTGATAGTAATAGTGTCTTCCTCACATCAATGACGCTCAGTGTAATTATACTTTGCTAATTCACCCAAGAGTCGTATTTTGGATCTACTAGCTTTCTCTATAACATTACATCAATGTCGTACATTATAAATTGTCTTCATTGGGCTTACATTAAGGGCATCCCTCTATTTTAGTGTAATTAATATCTCTTTTGGTCTTATTATGCTCTTTGACATATTCATTAACAATGATTTTTCATTATATGACAATCTCCCTATATATGAATGTCCTTGGAAATACTATGCAGTTCACATACTACATGCAATGTTCATTCATCGTTTATTTTCAACTTGTATGCCCTCAAATCAAATGGACATCCACACTTTTTTGTACCCATTTGTCAACATATCTTTCGTGATTTATACTTGCCATTCCTCTCATAAGATAAATCATTGGTCTCTTATGATCGCCATCATAGTTTGATATCTTTATAACAATAACAAAGCCATTTCATCCTTTCAATATCACGTACCCAAGCAAGCAATTCATCTTTATTGTCAAAAAAAACCTATATATAATGTAAGATAACTTTCATAAGAACAAACTAACAAACAAAAAACTTACAAGTTAAGAAATTATTGCTAAAGGTTACTTATTTAGATGTAAATTAACTAGTACAATCCATCACCATATCAAATCGAAACTCATTTCCTTCAGTGGATGCAATCTTTAAAAAAAAAAAAAAAAGTTCAAAACTTCATAGCTAAATAGTTCGAATATTTTTAGCAGTTGAGAACTGTACTTTTATATATATTTCAACAGGTAAATTACACTTACCTCCCTGAGCTTTCTGAGAATTGTAGGTGTGGTGAAGTGGTTTGGAAATACTCCAGGATCCAGTCAGACGTCCTTGATCCTTTGATTGCTACCTGAAAAAGAGATGAACACTTCGGTCGGGGGTGCTGGAATTAGCACTCCGACGGACAAGTTAGTATTCTTTCAAGTTTACTTCTATGTCAAGTTATTTCGTCTATTCTCACATACATTTTTTTGGTTGACGTTCCTCTTTTTATACTACATCTGGGCCCAAGGGTTAGGCCCACTCTTAATCTCACACGTGGTTGTTTACTCGACCTTCCAGTTGTGTGTTGGTTCCTACTCAGCTCCTTATATGGCCGATTCATATATTCGGCTTCATGAGCCCCTGGTTAGGGCCGAATTGTCCTTGGCCTAATGTAGATCAAATTTCTTGCCCATCCTCAATTAATTTTTTCGGTTTCCACAATTGCCCCTGAACATCCGACTAACTCCAATTAGTCGGCATGTTCGATTTTATGTATGGGAAGTCAAAAATACGGTGCTCGCACTGCTTCCGATACTGAAGCGTCAGAACGATCACGGTTTAGAAATCATTATAACTTTCCACCCCTTCGTACACGTTGCTCATTTAATGCGATATGAAACCGTGCTGTCCCTTCGAATATTTTTTGAATATGCAAGGCTCTTTGGTTGTTCCACAACATCTCTCATTCACTTCACGACCTTTGCGATTTCCATCTGCTCCCTATTGTCGTTCCTTCTGTAACCTGTAAGTTCTTCTCTTCTTTGCATTTCTTCCTCATTCCAGCTTCCATTTTCTTGTTTATTTTTAGTTTAGCATATTTTCTATTCCGATTCAAATGGCGAAACATTTGAAAGCTTTTCTTTCTGCGAATCGTGTTTCCGTCTTTCGATGCCATTTTTAGATTCCAGATGACCTCCATCTATCACTTGTGGCGGACAGCGTAGTTGACATGGAGAGGACTGATGCGACTACGATCATTTTTCCCCTCTTGTCAATTGCTGAGGGCGGAGTCCGTTTCCCCTTCACCCGTTTTTGAGAGCCGTCCTTCACTATTGGGGTCTACTCTCTTCACAGCCAAAAGTAAACTTTTACCGAATCATAATGGGCATAGTAGAATTAAATTGTCGACTTAGGATTAATCTAAGAATCCCTGCTATTCGACATTGTTATACCTTGGCGAAATCTTCTGGTCGGCAGGGACGCTACTTTCTCAGGGCCAAGGATACTGATCACCATTTGATGACTATGCTTGCCAGCTCTGGTAAGCGTGTTGATGACGTCATGGTCGTTATCCGAGGCAACTGGGAATTCAGCGAGAGCGAAGATCGCCTAGATCCTGTGCCTAGACAAAAAGATGAACCAGGTGGTCGTACAGTCCCATTTCTTTGCACATTTCTTATACGTTTATTTGGCTTAGATTCCATGTACTTATCGTTTCATTTGTACAGGTAACGATTTGAAGAAAGTACTTATTTCGGCCGACGACACTGTGCTTAAGCAAGTTAAAACCGCGCTCCAATTCTTTGGCCGTCCAAACCTCCAAAAGCAAGAGTGGGCCACCCATGTGCTATTGCAATACGAACCAACGTACACTACTTTTTCAGCTGTAGATCACATTCCATTCTAAGGGGTGAACAGCAGCTTACGGCACTCATTTTTCCAAACTTCAAGAGTCTTAGGGACATTGGTCTTAAAGGTTCAGATTTAGAGCCATGTGGTAAAGTCGGCGATCAGGTTGTTAAATAGCCGAACCAGTCCAACTTGGACAGTTTTGAGGGTCATTTAGGGGAGGAAGTTGACGCGGCTCTTTATTTGGCTTTTGAGGAAGTCAGCTTCAACTAGGGGTGCAGCTCGGGCGGGTTTGGTCGGGTTGGGGGTTTACCCAAGCCCAGCTCGAATTGTATTTGGCAGTGCCTAAGCTCGCCCAAGCCCGACCATCAACCCGAGCATTACTGCCCAAGCCCAAACCAAGCTTTGTATTTTGAACTCGGGTTAGCTCGAATTGCCTGAATTGTCCGAAATTCACAAGTCTAGAAGCCTATAGGTAGACCAAATGAAACTGAAAGGTGGCGGCTGCTATTTCCTGCCCTAGAGGATCCGCGACTTATGGAACAATCTTCTCAGATTCTGCATCTAGTGCACTTGTTGTTTCATCTAGGAGTAGAATTCGTGGGTCTTTTAGTATTGCTTGGCTATGGCAACTCTCTGCTTCTGTCCACCAAACAATTGAGTCCCATGCTCACCTACCATGGTGTCCAGTCCCTAAATCCAATATTTAAAATACAAAGGTAAAATAAAGAATTAACAAGTTTATGAAAAAAAAATACAAAGACTAACCAAAAAATAAATAAATAAATAAAAATTAAGAATAACTATTTTATTTAATTTATATATATTATATAATTTATATAATATATTAAATTCAATTCGGGTTCGGGTTTCGGGTTGGCCATTGATTCTGCCCAAGCCCGGCCCGAATTACAATTCGAGCATCAAAAATCTGCCTAGGCCCGTCCAGATTACAAGATATAGTTGCCCAAGCCCTAAAAAAACTCGGGCTGGGCTCGGGTTGCTCGGGTTAAGCCCGCCCAAGTTGCACCCCTAGCTTCAACCTCCTATCCACTTTAAGCTAAGTTGACACATCGTTAGAAGACGATATTTTCACCGACCTAGGAGATCTTCCTGGCATAGATCCTGAAAACATGGCTGGGGAATCACTTGCACAAATGGCCAGAAGAAAAAATGTCGAAAAGATGGCATCCCAAAAGAGGGCCGAAGCAGCCAGATCTGAACCCCTACCACCTGCTCCTGTTGAGGTTAAAACTTCTCTATCTGCTCCTGTTGAGGAAACGGAGCAAATTGTGGTGGCTGAATCGGTCATTGAACAATTGGACGACCTGGTGGCCGAACAGAGGGGGGAAAAACGACCCGCCGAGATCGAGGTCGGCTCTTCTAAAGACTTAACCGATAAACAACCATGCATAGAAGAGTTACAAGACTTAGCGATGCCGTTTATTATCCAACCTAGAATAAAGAACGCGTCGGCTTCTTCTAATGCGTTGGTTTTGAAGGACCCCACCATGGCCCTAAGCGTGGCCTCGTCGATTTTCTTGCTAATGGACAAGGCTGCGTTCCGAGCAGAACCAGACATGGTGTCGATAGCATTAGCTGCTCAGTCGGCAATATTGGTACGTAATTGACACTTGAAATATTTTGTCTCTTTTTTTATGCCGACTAACTTACCCATGTTTTGTTTCAGGGGACGGGCATAATTGCAGAAATCGGTCGCCGTCACTATGACGTCGTCGAGCAAATCGACTTACTTAAAGCCAAGATCGAAATCGAAAAGGGCAAGGCTAAAGAGGCGTTGGCCAAATTGGCAGTGGCATCTCTTAGAGCTGAATCTGAAACGAGGAAAGCGAAGGAAGAGCGAGCGAGGGCCAATGCTGAGAAAGAGAAAGCCAAACGCTCCGATCTATTCAGGATGGCCGCTGAGGAGAGGGTGAACACGAGTGACGATGCGCTCAAGTTGGCCAAGGAGGCGATTGCAAATTTAGAGGCTGATTTGGAAGAATCGAAGAAGACGAAAGAGATTGCTGACTTCGAGATTTCCAAGGCGTTCGATGTCGGAGAGAACGCGACCTTGGAAAAGTATGTGGAGTAAGTACCCAAGTTTGAAAATCGGGGCTTCAAACACGGCTGGCTTAAAGCCCTTGCGGCCGCTAATGTGACATTGGAGCAGCCAATTCCATACAAGCAGCTAGAGGTTGAGCCGTTGGAGTTTGACCCTGAAGAATAAGTAGTGTTAATGTAATTTTGCTTTATGTTTGGTATTTTCTGTATGTAGTTTTTGTAGATTTTTGCTTATTTTGTTTAGAAGTCATTTATAGGGCAGTTTTCATGTGTAAAATGACAATTGTTTGTACTCAATTTATTAATGAAAATCACTTTTTTGTCTTTCTTTTGCATGTGCTAATTAATAGCTAAGTAGGACAATGCAACGCAATTCGGTGATAAATAATTTAAATTAATGTCCAAGACAATGTAAGACAATGTAGCACAATTCGGCGTTAAATTAATGGCTAACCCATGCAACATTTGGCTATAACATAATCTGCCGAGTACAATCGTACATTTGCCCTTGCCCCAGTTAGATAAGTCGTTCTAGAGCCAAATAGAACATACGGCTTTCAGCGTGACAACATAATCTGCTGAATAAAATATACGGTTCAATGCTGAACTTGTCTGGTGTCACGACCCAAACCCGTCCCTATGGGTTTAGCATCGCAACCGGCCAGTAATCCGTGATTACCGAAGGCCTGCTTAACAGTAAAGGCAGTAATACAGAGTAAAGGGGCTGGCGGAAGCCAAAACAGTAAATAAAAGATGTCCAATAAGCTGTGACAATCTGTATGCAAAAGACTTTTTATAAACATGCCACATTGATAACCAAAACATATGTACATGCATTATATGCACAAACATCCATGCCAGGGACCAAATCCCTAACTATAACTGTACGGTCAAGACTTAACCATTTATTACAGAACAGAGGCAAAAGGGGGAAAACACCCTAAAACAGCCTTGGCTTGAATGGACTCGGAACCTCAAGGTGAGACACGGTGGTTGGCTTGACAAAACAAGAGCTTAACTTGACGCTCCTAGCTTCGGTCCGGAGCCTGGACACCTACATTTAAATATAAACAGTGAGCTAAAGCCCAGTGAATAACATATGCGTAAAGGGGTTAAGAATGAATGTCCTTTCAGTAATTAAAACAGTTAATTGCATTAGTAAATCAGTCATTTAGAACCATAATAGTCATATGTGGTACATCCATTAGCAAAACGGTACAGTAGGTCTTAACAGACCGAACAGTCAGTTGATGGCCATCATAACAGTAAACAGTAGTGGTTCCAAACATGGGAACCGACAGAGATCTCTGTGACAGTAGTAGTAACAGTACAGTAACAGTAAATTGCTATGGATGCCACGAATACAGTTTACAAATAGGACAAACATTCATTCATTAAACAATAACGTTTCAGTAAGCAGAACAGTTGATCATTCAGAAAATAATCATAATTGAACATATCTTTACAACATTGTTACTCACAGAGCACTGGGCTATAGACAAGCTAACGAGCATCCTTGGATGCCAACCCTACAGTTGCAGAACGAACACACACTCGGGATTAATAACTTAGCCCCTAACTATACTGGTGTGGTTCTATAACATTATCCTCATTAAGATGCCTTAAACATGGCCTAGGAATGCCTATGATGGAATGAGGATGCAAAGATGCACTTTAAAACACTTTTCAAATTTTTGCTAAAACAGGGGTCTCGCTTGAGCGTGGCTTTCTACGCTTGAGCGAGCGTGCCAAAACAGAGGGGTCGCTCGAGCGTGGACTTCCTCGCTCGAGCGGTCTGTAAAAATGCAAAAAGTGCTGGATGTTGAAAATCTCTGCTCGACGCTCGCTCGAGCGTGAGACACAGTCCTCGCTCGAGCGTAGGTTTCTTCGCTCGAGCATGCGTCTGCGTGCACCAAAAATCTGAGAGCTTGCAATCTACGCACGAGCCAGCATTCCTTCGCTCGAATGGAGCTCTGAACAAAAGATGATCGCTCGAGCGTGGAATCCTTCGCTTGAGCGTGGAAGCGAAAATTTGGAATTTCCAAATTTGCCTCCCAAGCTCAAACCAAGCATTCAACACATGAAAACTCAACCTTTTGGGCCCATTTTCTGGAAAACACTTGAAAACTCATATTATAACATGTTTTGAAGATCAATTTTGTAAAATCAAGCCCAAAGGTGAGACAATTGCACACAATTTCAAAGGAACTTTCATGAATCATGTAAAAACATAACATGCATGAGTCTCTAAGAACTCCAATGCTCCAAAACATAACCAAATGCAAGTTTGAACTCAAAATCATGGTGAATTCATGGACTACAACCAAAATGTGAACTTGCATGTAAGAATTTTTCATGAAAACACCCTCAAAATGCAAGAACATGTACATGCATGCATGAATTAGCTCACAATTCAACTCTTCAATTTAATTCTTGACTTTAAACTCCAAATTTCCATGAACTAGGCATGAAACAACTTAAGTTCACAAGAAGATGAATTCCTACCTTAGGTCTTGAATTCTAGGTATGGAAGCTCAAATTTGCAAAACCTCTTCAATTCCTCTAAGTTCAAGCAAAATCCTTCTTGATGAACTCAATTTCTCTCACTCTTCCTTTCTCACTCGGTTTGGTCTAGAGAATGAGCAAAATGATGCATCAAATATGAATAAGACATAATGATGGTGGGTTTTTGAGTCAATCCACTCAATGGCAAAAAGGTAATAAACCTTGGTTCAATTAATTTAACAATAATACTAATTTAATCATTCCAAATTGAATTCTAATTAAACCTACCATAAAATCACATAAATCCTAATTAGCATAAAATACTAATCAATTTCTGATTCGGTCGCCGATAAGACCTTCAATTCGCAGTTCGAAATTAAAACATGAACAGATTCATTCAGAAATCAAACAGATAGAAATGCATTCAAAACAATACACTCATACAATCGATTCAGGATATCATTCTTATCAGTTACTTATCATGCTTAATCACAAATTAGCATTAATCAGAGGTGAGGGTTGTCACATCTGGCCAAGTGGGGTAATGTATTGTAATTCGTTTATAACATCAAATGTCGAGTATAATGGTGTATTTGCCCTTGCCCCATTTGGACATGTCGTTCCCAAGCCGAATAACATATGGCTTGTGCCAATTTGGACATCATTCTAGAGCCGAATAAAACATACGGCTTGCAATGTGTAACATTATCTGTTGAATAAAATATACAGCTCAATGCTAAACTCGTCTGACCGAGTGGGGTAATGTATTGTAATTCGGCTATAACATTAGATGCCGAGTAGAATGGTATATTTGCCCTTGCCCTATTTGGACATGTCGTTCCAAAGCCGAATAAAACATACGGCTTGTGCCAATTTGGACATGTTTCAAACCCTACTACAGACGTGGGATTAGCTGTGGGATTTATCTGAAATGTTGCATTTGTAATTAATGAACGAGGTGTCTAGTATTTAAGAGGTCCCAAGCGTTGTGGAACAGATTTGGCATAGACGACGAAAAGGGCAGTCGATAATTTGAGGACTAGCAGAAACTTGGGTATCGACGGTAGTCGTGAGTTGGGCCGTAGATGTCTCAGAGATTATTCTTCAATAGTAAAGGAGAATGAAGAAGTTTAGCTGAGTTGGACGCTGAAATGCATCGCGCTGTTGGAGGCGGAGCTCAAAGAACAGGGAACGTGACAACAGAAAGGAGAGAGAGACGTTGGTTGCCCAAACATCGGAGCAGGTTCCCCAGAAGAGGTGAAGTAGTGAAGTCCCCTAGGGAAGGATCATACCGCTGGTCATACCGCTGCGCAAAGTGAGCCGAGCAGACCTTCGCGCCCATTGAGCTTTTCGGTCTTTATTGGGAACAAACCAATGACGGAAGCGGACTCAATAGTCCGTGAACCCAATGTGGCGATGAAATTCGTGCGACAGATATTCTCGCAAGAAGTGTAGCAATCGCTCATCGACCGTGGCGATTACGAAATTTTCAAGGAAGGTATACATGGGTCGATTTAAGGACTTTACAGCGCATATGAAATCGGCATGTGCCTGTGCGTGGCGAAAAGAGAGCTCGAGCAAAAGAAGGGGTGCATTTGAGATTTGGAGTGCTGTGTGGAAAACGCCGAGAATGAGCTAAGAAAGGCCAAGGCGGCTGAGACGCAGTCGGCATGTGCCGCAAACCCGGTTGTCACGAACAGAGTTAACCAACACCTGCTAGATCATGCTATGGCCAATAAAGAGACGACAAACATGTTTGCCAAAGAAGCTATAGGGACTCGGGCCTATGAAGAAGGCTTTTTTGATGGCCGAAAAATTGGCATTGAAAAGACTAAAGAAAAATTGGCAGAAGATGTCTGTCGATGCAAGAACCGCGACTTCAAGCATGGTTGGGTTAAGGCCTTACGAGCCGCGGGCATCGATTCAGCGTCACAACTATTTCAAAATTACAAGTTTCCCTTCGAAGCTTACGACGCCGAAAAAACCAATGACGAATACGATGCCGTGCCGGAAAAGACTTAGATATTAAGAAACATATTATTTGTACTTTTGAATTTGTCCAATGCTATGTATTTGTACCTCTTTGGTGAAATAAATAAATATTTGTTACACTGCTTTGTTTAATATTTGTATCAATTCGTGTGATAATTGCATATTTGTAGGTCCTATGCAGTTGTATTGCCAAATGCTCAGCCATTTGTGATCATGTAGTGAGACCGCTCTAAATTCAAAGGCTTATTCAGCCCAAACGTGATATCCACGAAGGCGCTCCGAATTCAGAGTCTTTATGTTAGCCAATCATGATATCCATGAAGGGCGCTTCGAATTCAAAGGACTATTCAGCCCAAACGTGATATCGACGAAGGGCGCTTCGAATTCGGAGTCTTTGTGTTGGCCAATCGTGACATCCATGAAGGGCGCTCTGAATTCGAAATCTTATTCTGCCCAAACGTGATATCCACGAAAGCGCTCTGAATTCGGAGTCTTTATGTTGGCCAATCGTGATATCCACGAAGGGCGCTCCGAATTCGGAGGATTATTTGGCCCAAACGTGATATACACGAAGGCGCTCCGAATTCGGAGTCTTTATGTTGGCCAATCGTGATATCCACGAAGGGCGCTCCAAATTCGGAATCTTTGTGTTGGCCAATCATGACATCCACGAAGGGCGCTCCGAATTTAGAGGATTATTCGGCCTAAACGTGATATCCACGAAGACGCTCCGAATTCGGAGTCTTTATGTTGGCCAATCGTGATATCCACGAAGGGCGCTCCGAAATTCAGAGTCTTTGTGTTGGCCAATCATGACATCCAAGAAAGGCGCTCTGAATTCGGAATCTTTGTGTTGGCCAATCATGATATCCGCGAAGGGTGCTCCGAATTTAGAGGATTATTCGGCCCAAACGTGATATCCACGAAGGCGCTCCGAATTTGGAGTCTTTATGTTGGCCAATTGTGATATCCACGAAGGGTGTTCCGAATTCGGAGGATTATTCGGCCCAAACGTGATATCCACGAAGGGCGCTCTGAATTCTGAGTCTTTGTGTTAATCAATCGTGACATCCACGAAGGGTACTCCGAATTCGGAGTCTTTGTGTTGGCCAATCGTGATATCTATGAAGGGCGCTCCGAATTCAGAGGCTTATTCGGCCCAAACGTGATATCCACGAAGGCGCTCCAAATTCGGAGTCTTTGTGTTGGCCAATCATGACATCCACGAAGGGCGTTCTGAATTCGGAGGCTTATTCAGCCCAAACGTAATATTTACGAAGGACGCTCCGAATTCGGAGACTTTTTCATTATTCTACCATATTAATGAGACGATGACAAAAAGGGGAATGCATTGCGGAATTTGTAGACAAGTACATGTTAGCATATCAACAAAAATTAGAAACAAACTAGCACACCGTATAGGTTGGCTTAATGATAAAATTTACGCAAATGTGTGGAATTCCAGGGTCGTGGTAAACTTCTGCCAACCATGTCTGAAAGCCGGTACGCCCTTGTTCTAGCAATTGAATCAATCTGATAAGGGTCGTCCCAGTTAGGGCCTAATTTACCGTTTGCCGGTTTCTTAGTAGTAGGAAGCACTTTCTTGAGGACCAGTTCTCCAGGTGTATAACGTCGCAGCTGTACGCGCTGGTTATATAACTTGGCGAGCTATTGTTGATACCGCGCCATGCACGCAAGAGCACGATCTCGACATTCTTCAATCATAGTTAGATCTAGGGCCAATAACATGTCATTACGGCTTATGTCAAAAACCTTGGATTTCAACGTGGGTAGGTCGATCTCAAGAGGGATAATTGCTTGTGTTCCAAAACATAAAGCGAACAACATTTCCCCAGTAGATTGTCTTGGAGTAGTACGATGGGCCCACAACACACTTGGCAATTCTTCGACCCACTTGCCTTTGGCTTTTTCTAGCCGTTTCTTGATGCCATCCAAGATCACTTTATTGGAAGCCTCCGCCTGACCGTTGCTTTGTGGGTATGCCGGCGAGGAAAAATAGGGCCGGATACCATATATGTTGCATAATTCCCGATAGACGCCACAATCGAATTGGGTGCCATTGTCAAAGATAAGTGCTCTCGGTATGCCGAATCGTGTTATGATGTTTTTCCATACAAAACGTTTAACATCAATATCTCGAATATGTGTTAGTGCCTCTACTTCGACCCACTTTGTGAAATAATCTATCACAACGATTAGGAATCGCTTGTTCCCTGGAGCCCGTGGTAATGGCCGACGATATCAAGTCCCCATTGATTGAACGGCCAAGGACTAGTAATGGAGTTTAGTTCTTCGGCAGACAAATGAGTTAAAGGGGAAAACTTTTGGCATTGTTTGCACTTCTTTACGTAGTTTTCAACATCTGTTCGCATGGTTAGCCAATAATACCCTTGTGTTACGGCTCGGTGGGCTAATGAGCGTCCTCCAGAGTAGGCGCCACAGCTACTTTCATGTATTTTGGCCAAGAGTTCCTCAACTTTATCTAGGTGAACACATTACAAGTATGGCCCAGAGAAAGATTTTTTGTAAAGCTTTCCCTGCGGATCTAGGTAGTATTGCAAGGCTTTATTTCGCAATTTGTGAGCTTCTTTCTTATCCATTGGGAGCTGTTCTGAGGAAAGGAATGTAGTGATGGGGTCCATCCAACTAGGTCCTGGTTCAATGATGTTAACCTGAACTAGTTTAGAAGAGGTGATGCTCGGCTCTGGGATGAACCCTACTTCGATTGTTCGTTTGACTTTTGAGTTAATGGCGGAGGCTAGGCAAGCAAGGGCATCCACATGTGTGTTCTGATCCCGGGGTTATTTGATTCAATTCGTGGTGGTCAAATTTCATGAGCAAGGAATTCACCGTTTTCATGTAGGCTGTCATGCGGTCATTTTTAGTTGTATACTCCCCTTTTAGCTGATTGATGACTAATTTCGAATCACAGAAGACAAGCAATCGCCGTGCACCAAGGTGAAGTGCGTTACGAAGGCCGGTTAGCAATGCTTCATATTTGACCTCATTATTTGATGCATCAAAGCCCAGTTTGACCGCTTGCTTGATTATTGCCCCTTCGGGGGTCATGATTACTACGCCTGCCCCGCTGCCACGTTGGTTGGATGATTTGTCACAGTACAGCTGCCAAATGTCTCCAACATATATTTGCCAGTCGGATTTAGGTTGCATCTGATCGGACTTAAGGTCGGCATGGCATCCCGTGAACTTGCCCTTTGATGGCAATTCTAGGCAAAAACTGGATATCATATTGGCTGAGTTCCAAAGCCCACTTGGAGACCCGCCTTGATGCTTTCACGCTGCGAAGCGCTGATCGGAGGGGATAGTCCGTTAATACCCTTATAGTGTGAGCTTGAAAATAGTGCATCAATTTCCTTGCAGCCACCACGAGAGCAAGGATGAGCTTTTCTAGTGGTAGATATCGCGTTTTGGTGTCGACCATGGCCTTACTTACATAATAAATTGGTCGCTGTTCCCCGAGTTCTTCTTTTAGTAGTACGACGCTGACCACCCGGTCCAATACTGCCAGATATAAGATAAGCGGATCACCTGCCGATGGAGTTACAAAGAGTGGCATTGATTGGAGATAAGTTTTCAAGCTGTCTAGTGCGACCTAGCACTCGGGAGTCCATTCAAATGCTTTGTCCTACCGAAGTGTATAAAAAAATTGTCGGTAACAATCTGAGGAATGGATGATAAACCTATTCAGGGCGGCGGCCATCCCCATCAACTTCTGAACTTCTTTGACCGACCGAGAGGAGCCAAGTTCTAGAATTGCTGTGATCTGCCTTGGGTTGGCCTTTATTCCTTGATAGTTGACAATATAGCCGAGAAATTTGTCGGATCCGATGCCGAATGCGCATTTTGAGGCGTTCAGTTTCATCTTGTACTTTCGGAGAATGCCGAAGGTCTCTGATAAATCAGCTAGATGGGCGTGCTTTTCCTTGGACTTCATCACCATGTCATCGATGTATATTTCCATGGTGCGGTCGAGTTGGTCTTGAACATAATGGTAACCAGTCTCTGGTAAGTTGCCCCCGCATTCTTCAGTCCAAAGGGCATGACCTTGTAGCAATAGGTTCCCCTTGGGGTGAGGAATGCGGTCTTTTCTTGATCCTCCGGATGCATGGCAATTTGGTGATAACCCCTGTAGGCATCCAAGAAGCTCATGCGCTGATGATGCGCCGTTGCGTCCACAAGTTGGTCAATTCTGGGAAGAGGAAAACAATCCTTTGGACAGGCCTTGTTCAAATCCGTGAAATCGACGCAAAAGCGCCAAGATCCATTTTTCTTCTTTACAACCACGATATTGGACAGCCATGTGGGATAAGTGACTTCACGAATTGCCCCGGCATCAAGCAATCTGTCAACTTCATCAACAACGGTTGATGCATGCTTTGCGGCTGACCACCGACTTTTCTGAATGATTGGTTTGACTTTTGGATCAACGTTTAAACGATGCTGAGCCATGACTGGATCCACCCTTGGCATCTCGTACGGTGTCCATGCAAATATGTTAAGGTTGCTGAGTAAGAAGGATACCAGCTTGCGTCTATCAACTTTGCTCAAGGAGGTACCGATCATGAAGAATTTGTCAGGACTCTCATTGATTTCGATTCGATCAAGGTCTTCAGTTGCCTTTTCGCTGGGGATTTTCCCAATTTCCTCGAGGCTCTCTCGATCCAATACTTCAATCTAGTTTATTTCTAGTTCCTTTAGCCTCTTTGTAGCAGCAATAAGATAGCATGCTGTAGACACCCCATTTTGACTGGCCCTAAGACTTGGGCACTTTCTTTTGACCACCTGCTGATAAAAATTGGAATATGTCATTTTATAAATTTCTCAGCCGAAAAATCAAATTGAAGCATTAATCCCAAACCTCACCTATTTTGGTCAAATTATTTTATATCACTAATATTTTATCAATTTGTAGTGTTTTATAATTTTTATCTAATTTTATGTGTGTACACATTTTTAGGTGTTTTTATATAAAATAATAAAAAACAAACAAAAAAATAAAAAATGAAAAAGAAAATAAAGAAAAGAAAAAGAGAGGGTCAGATGAGGATAATGGGTTTTGGGATGGAAAAGGATTTTGTTTTTGCTGGATTCAAAGGGGAACAGAGTGGACATTGTGATGATAAGTTTTGGGTGGAAAATAATTCGGTGGAGTGGGGCTCAATTTGGTGAAGTGGGTTTGAAAAGTGGTGGAGGAGTTTGAAAATAAAACATATACATGTCTCTCAACTTTCGGTGGGGGAGGGCCACAAAAACACACACATGTCCGACAAAGAGAGAAAAAAAGAAGAGCAGACTCCATGTGCTCTCTTTCTTTTTAGTGAATAAACAATACACATATGCACTCTCTCTCCAATTTGGGGTCTCTTTCATCTTTTTGATTTCACAGAAGACTGGATCAATAAAAATTTTTCATCAACACTTTCTCAGGGAGAGAGACAGACTTTTGGGGTAGAGGAGATAGACACAGCAGCATTTTTTCCTTTGGAGCTTCGGCACACACCAAACCCATCTCTCTCTTCTCTCTCTCGGCTTGGGGGGAGGAGGAAGAGGAGAAAAAGGATTTGAGCAATACAATTTTCAGAGAGAGAAAGGGAAAGGTGAGAGAGAGGGAGAGGCCACACACTCACGGCATACACACACCATACACCATTCACACACAACACTGATACACAATTCACTCTCCTATCATACACACACACACACCACCAACTTCATCTTCTTACACACGGCAGACCCATGCACACGGGCACACACCTAGCACACACACACCATTGACACAGACCACACACTCACACAACGCATGCACACAGCACACACACAGACCATACACACACAAGACACAACACACAGAGCTACACACGATAGGCACTGCTACACACACGGCACACACACATGCATACATATTGATACACATTCACACACCCAAGAGGGACACCCAGCAGATGCATACACACTGAACACATACACACACAAGCTCCACCTCCCTCCCTCTCGGCACCGAGCCACCACCACCGCTCCTCTGTCACTGCCGACCAACACCACCTCTGGTTCCTGGACTTCACTCACAGAAGAAACTCTCACTAACACAAAGACAAAAACACAACACACAAGCTCTCTTTCTCATGGGTTTAGAGAAAGAAAAGGTGGTGAGATGAGAGGAGATGGGTGTGTTTTCTGGAAGAGGATAAAAATTGTTTGAGAGAGGGAGAAAGAAGCAGAGCGGCCGCGGAGTGTAAAACAAAACAAATGTTGTCTTTGCTGTGAGCTCAAGTTATGGAGATGGACAGCGAGTGTGAGAGTGTGTATGTGGCTCATGTTGCACCAACGAGGTTCTAACTTCGGCGTCGTTGCTACAGTGTATGTGAGGAGGGAAATTCAACTTTTTGGACTTGGGCCAATTCTGCTATGGTCTTACATATGCTTAGTAGATCAAAGTGAACATACCTCTTTGGGCTTGTAAGTTGAGTTGTTTTGGGCTAGGCCCTCCATTGAAGATGAGTACGTGGGCTGGATTGGATTGAAGACACACGGATTTTTGATAATTGATGAGTGGTCGGGGGTTTTAAAACTTTTATTTTGATTTTGAGTGTTTTGTGAGATTTTATTTTATTTTATTATTATTCTCTCCTCTCTCCCTCATTTGGATTTGTAATATTAAAGTGTTGTAATAATCCCTTACCCCGCTTCTTTCTATCCCATTCTTTAATCGCTTTCCCTAACTGTACATATGTATATATATCTGACATACCATGCATATCCATACTTTGCATCCATGTTTCATGCATCTTGATCCGGCTAAATTTGCATCTTTGTGATTTAACTGATATTATATGATTTCTGTGCGCTATCGCATATTTTGAGGTGATTCACACGCCATATTCTAGAAGCGGGACCTTTAGAAGCATTCTTGTGCATGTATTGCATTAGAATTTTGTATATAAGATCATGCATATTTTTCTAATTTTGTTTTGTAGCTGTTCGAGAGACGTCGATATCTCTGTGAGTTTTTATGCTTTAGCATCCCATTTGTGTGTGTTTTTCTTACTATGTGTTAGCATTCTACCATGAGGCTAATTGTTTAAATGATAAACTGTTTGAATGCCTGTAGATGAGGACTTGTTGCCTGAATTGGAATGATTCAACGACTGTACGTTTTAAGCCCACTTTGTAGTGGCAAATTCATAAACTTTAAGCCCACTTTGTCAAGTGGCAAATTCAAACCCTTTTCGACAAACAAACATGAAATTGAATTGTTCCAAATTGAGCAAACTAGTCTATACCTTGTATGCTTCACATAGTAAATTTTAGGATTTACTAAAATAATCAGAACATAAACATATAAAGAAAATAAAATTCATATTATGGTTTAGTAGAGGCCGATCTTTTGATCGGGTGAGCGAGGGTGCTCATTATTGACCTTCCCCTCTCATACTAAGGTTCCGAGCCAAGCATCCTTGGTTATGACGAACAGTGGCCTTGGCACTGAGTCATGGGTTTCCTAATTTTCCAAAATATTAGGTGGCGACTCTGAGATCTGATGACGCAGTCCATTTTTGACAAAATTGCAATAAAATGGATTTTCACTAAAAGTTGCCAAATCTGGACTCTCATCTATGTTTCACATTGCACTCGTGAGACTAGATCAAAGAGATCTCGGGAGTCCAAACTGTTTAACGCGCGTGGGTAACCCCCGGGCATGTTATACATGCCTGTGCCAATTTTTGAGAATCCTGAATTTGCTCGATGCCATACTCAGTTGGAAAGCGGAGTAGTTGATGGTAGGTGCTTGGCACAGCCTGCATGGTATGCAACCAAGTTCTTCCTATGATGAGATTGTACGGTGACGGGAGTTTGACGACCATAAATTCTACGTCTACTGATCTAGTACCCGCCCGTACTGGTAGTGTGATCTTACCCAAGGAATACTTAGGGTTGGCGTTGAAGCCGAACAATGAATAATCGGCCAGCAACAAATCCGAATCAGTGAAGCCGAGTTTAGCAAACATCTTGTAATACATTATTTTCGAGGTGCTTCCTTGATCGATAAGGACGCGCTCAACTGTGAATCTGTTCACGCATAGCTCGACGACGAGGAGATCGACATGGGGAAAAGTTACTTCATCTAAGTCGGTGTCATCGAAGCTAATCCTTCCAGTTTCATGGGGTCGTTTGGCTAGTGTGATTGGCTTGGATAGGCTAGGTTGCAACTGAATTGTATGTACCTCAGCTAACGACAGTAGGCTGTATATCATGTGAAATACACTAAGTGGAGGTGAATCTGGCCGTAAGGCTACCGTGTTCGATGGATTCTTCTTTCGGATGTATTGCGCCAGCCGGCCATCTTGTACCAATTCCTCCAAATGGTCCTTCAATGTGTAATAGCTGTCAGTATCGTGGCTATGGTCTTTGTGATATTCACACCACTTATCCCTTCTCCTTGTATTAGGAGGCCCCATCATTTTGGACGGCTATTTAAAGAACGAAAGATGTTGGATTTTGGACAAGATCTTACTGATCGGCTTTACCAATTCCGTATGCTTCTTGTTTGAACGTCTTGTGCGCCTGTTATCCACTTGATATTGTTCGTTTGATCGATGTGAACACAGATCGCTTGAACGACGAGAATCATGGCCTTTTGTCTCATTTAGCCCCGAGTTTGAGGTTCGGGGCTCCTTGATGGCATGGCGCTTATCGGCTGAACGAGAACAGATGGAGCCGACTTTACAACTTTCTGTCCAGCCTTGACCCGTAGGGCATCGTCTTCCACCTTGCAATATTCTTTAACTTTCTTCATTAGCGTCCAAACTGTTTTGGGAGGCAGTCTGATCAACGAACTGCGGAGAAGACTATCATGATGTAATCTCATTTTAAAGGCGGTAATGGCCATGGAATCATTGCAGACATCATCCACCAAGTTTAAACATTCCCAATAGCGAGCTGAATATTCACGGAGGGTCTCTTCTGGATTAATTTGCATTGCCCAGAGAGAGTCGGCTTGCTTTGGCTGAACTTCGTTGGTGATGAATCTTGCCCTGAAGGATTTTCAGAGTTGATGAAAGCTTTTTATTGACACTAGCTCCAATTTATAGTACCATCTAACGGCCAATGGTCCCAGGCTACTTGGAAACATTCGACACATAAGGCCTTCATCATCAGCATGCAACGTCATCACTTGTTTATAATGACGAATATGGTAAATGGGATTTGATTTTCCATCATATCAGGTGAACGTCAATGCTTTGAACTTTTTAGGCAGCACAACCCTTATGATGCGTCGTACGAAAGGGTCATGCCTGTCTTCTTCATCCGAATCTTCACTTCCTTTACCTCGCCTGTGCCATACGTACGGATTTCTTTCGGATGAGCTGGATACATCAACTCGTGTCTTCTTCCTGGGTTCCTGGGATGGTGAGTCAAAATCACTGCTGTTATCATGTTTCCAAAATCGATGTCATCGATCATCCTTCTTTCTTGAGGATCAACCTTGGTCACGGACATGTGGCCTGTTAGGATTTGGCTAGCTCTAGGGCCAATTCCTTGCGCAAGCACTTGTTCTCAGCCATCATATCTTCTAGACATTGTTCATTTTGCTTTGCTTGATCCATGATTGTCTACATAGTCTTTTGCATAGAAGTTGAGGGTGAGGTCTGAACTACTGAGTCGAAGTTCAGGGCTTGTCGCGCGGTGATATTCTCCGGTCCAAGCATGTTTCTTGGAGTGTTGTTGTTTCTTGGCGTAACATCGTTAACAGCTACCAAAGGATCATCTGTTACACCCGCCATGGATGCACTTGAGTATTCCCACAGACGGCGCCAATTGTGGTGAAGTGGTTTGGAAATACTCCAAGATCCAGTCAGACGTCCTTGATCCTTTGATTGCTACCTGAAAAAGGGGTAAACACTCTGGTCGGTGGTGCCGGAACTAGCACTCTGACGGACAAGTTAGTATTCTCTCAAGTTTACTTTTATGTCAAGTTATTTTGTTTATTCCAACATACATCTTTTTGGTTGATGTTCCTCTTTTTATACTACATTTGGGCCCAAGGGTCGGGCCCACTCTTAATCTCGCACATGGTTGCTTACTCGGCCTTCCAGTTGTGTGTTGGTTCCTACTCAACTCCTTATATGGCCGATCGTATATTCAGCTTCATGAGCCCCTGGTCAGGACCGAATTGTCCTTGGCCTAATGTCGATCAAATTTCTTGCTCTTCCTTAATTAATTTTATTCGGCCTCCACAGTAGGGACCTTCCCTGAGATTTGAACAATTATATTGACCTCCTTTACTTTATCTAACAGTATACAAATACCCTCTTTTGTAACTTTTCCCTAGACACCGTTAACTTTTGAAATGAAATGCCAAAAATACCCTCTATTTGCCCTTTTTCTTATCATTTTTCCTCCACCAACCATTAACTATTCTCCCTCCCAATTTGCAGCTACCTTGACCATTGCTCCCTACCTGTAGCTCAATTTCCAAAGTGAAATTAATGTGTTATTTTTTTTAATGTATTTTTATAATACTGTTATACCTTTTTTTATTATTAATTTATCGAAATATTACTCAGTAATTTGGAATATGATATAATCTATTGTGATTGAGTAACATTTTGATTAAAAAATAAATAAAAAATACTACCATAAAAGTACATAACCGCATCGCAATTGTTATAACAAACAATATTTGCTACAAAAATTTATAATATTTATCAATAAAAGACATAATAAAATGGGTAATACTTATGCAAATTATGATACTTTTGGTGCTTATCACTAATGTCATAACTAAAAAATAATTAATCATAACCAAACACAACATAAGATATCACTAAAGACATTTTCGATCATAATCAAAATAATAATTATAATAGGTAACCAACACTACAATGAGTTATAACCAAATCATCACTAACACCAAAAGAGGTCATAACCAAAAATTACAAACTTCATAGCTTTGGCATATGATACACACTCCAAAATGGTGTGCATATTATAAAATTTCCCTAATAAAATACATATAATATACACATTTTTCATATTTTTTTTACTATCTTTATATCTCTCTCTCTCTCTCTCTCTTGTGGAAAAATTCTAACTGTCTACAAAAGATGAACATACAACTTCTTTCACCAAAAATCATTAGACCCACCACTACAACAAATTACACTTTTGGCGACTAAATTTTTAGTCGCCAAAAGTCATTTGTTAGTCACCAAAGATTTTTGCCGACTAAAATTTTTGTCGCCCGTTTGGTCGTTGACAAATTGTCGACAAAAGAATTGGTGACTAATTTTTTTGTAGTCGCCAATTGGCGACTAAAAATTTAGTCACCCAAAAGAAAATATTTAGTTGCCAAAAAGAAAATATTTTTCATCTTCAGTTTTTTAGCTACCAATTTTCTAGTCGCTAAAAATGTGGCACTCCTTTATGGCTACCAATTTTTTAGTCGCTAAAATCATGGTGCTTGTAGGTTGGTTTTTGTACTCCTTTCGGATACGATTAGCTCTACAGATCAGACTCCCGTGGTCCTAAATCTGATTTCACAAGTGCAATGTAAAATAGATAAACACAAATGAGTCCAAATTCGGCAAATCTTTTGAAAAATCGATTTTGAATCAAAAATGCCAAAAATAGACTGCATTGCCAGATTTCAAAGTCCCTCCCTAAATATTTTTAGAAAATTTAGAAAACCCGTAACTTTTGCCAAATGCCACTTATCCGTCATCACCAAAGTGTCTTGGCTCGGGAACTTAGGTATGACAGAGGAAGGTCATGAATTGAGCACCCCACTCACTTGATTAAAGATCGGCCTCTACTAATCATGATGTGATTCTTATTTACATTATATGCTCTTGTTCCAATTATTAGGCTATTCTTACTATGTGATGCACAAAAGTATAGACTAATTTGCAAAAGTTGGAACATTTGATTTTATGTTTATTTTAAAAAGTATTTTGAATATGTACCACTTCAAAAAGTGATCTCATTAATCAAATTATCCCAATTTGAGCAATTAGTCTTCATCCACAGACATTCAAGAGATATATCAGTTAAGCACTTAGCCCCATGGTAATCATGCTTGTCATGGCAACAATCACACGCATGCAATATGCTAAAGCAATAAATACTAACCTAGTACTCCAAGACAAGTAAAAAAAAATGAAATTGTTAGAAAAATGCATGCTCTAATATGCAAGTGCCTAATGCAATACATACAAAAATGCACCTAATAGATTTGGGTTTTAATATGTCATGTGATTCAATCTGATAGTATGCTGTAGCGCATGTATTTAAGGAAATAATAAACGACAATGTTGTTAGAATGATGAACCGAATCTTATGCATGCAAAAATGGGTATTTTAAGCATGGTAATGATATGAAAAATGTAAGAAATGATGCTACCATTATAAGCGGATAAATAAAAGGGAGAAAGAATGGGGGTTGAAAGACGTACACAATATTACAACTTGCCCTCATACAGGATGGTCTGAATAAATATTCAAATTAAACTAACTAATTACCAAATTAACTAATATTACACTGCCTAAATAAATGAATTAACTACACTAGCCAATTATTACAAATTAGAATTGAACTAACTAATTAATTACAACACACTAATTAATTTAAAATGAGAGTCGATGAAACACGCGCGTAACGGAGAACATCCTCCTGGAAACGCCTCTGTCCTGCTACCTGGTTTGTTCTGTTTTGCAGTCAGAAAATTAAACTGATTTCACCCCAGTCTCTACTCTGTTTTGCAAGAAAAATGCCACTGTTTGCTCAACAAAAGGTGGCCGGCTGGCCAAGGAAAGTGGTCGGTGGGATGGTAGGGTTACCGGCCGGCCACTAATTTTTGGTACTGCCCTGTTACAACAAAATGGAAATAGAGCAAAAACAGAGTGTTTCCAGAGGATGTTTATCCTCTCTGCCACTCTCTATCATGAAATAGATCAAGGGAGGAGTAGACTTGATTCGCAAACCATCGATTGACGCAAACTCGTTGAGTGATGATCTATGAATCAATGGGACAAAGTCTCAATAAATGGAAAGTAAAAACCAATAAAACCTCCTCCCTATCATGGAGTTACCTTAAGGGAGGTGGTAAACATTGATTCTTGAGCCATTATCATCACTAGAGAGTATGAAATGACTCAAGACTCAATAGGTTCAATTAATGTCCGATTGAACCCGACTTGATTTTATTACTCTTGTTACCACTTTAGTCCAATTTTATTGGCCTCTTTTAATTACCTTTCCATTCTTTAATCATTTTAGTCCAAAGAGTGATAGTTAAGTCCACTAATGAAGAGAAATGTTAAACAAGAAGTTGTTCTTGGCATGAGAGAGATGTAATGCCCTGGTAATAAACCTTCGAAGAGATTAAACCATTAAGCATGGAAGGTCTCTTTCGCATGCCTTAAACAACCTCAATTGTTTGAAACAGCTCTTAACAAAAATAGAAAGAAAACCAATAAATGAGGGAGGTTGCAGATATGATTATTGCAAGTGTGACTACAAGTATGAAAACTAAAAAATAAAAGCTATCAATTCAAATAGGTTGGTGTCTACGGCCTAAACCACTAAACCTATGAGGACTTACAACAACACAAGCCTAATATTCAAAGCATAAATGAAGTAAACACCCTAAAATAACCCTAAAAATAACAAAACGGTGCTGGGAATATTTTGAAACAAGCTAAAAAATATAAGCCAAAATGAGAGAGAATTAAAGCTAGTAAGCAAACCTAAAGAAGGGTGGCTAACCGCTCCACTTTTTGGACCTCAAAACCACATTTTTAGCCTCTAAAAAACTATGGTAAAAAGTTGAGAAAGAAATGGGAAACACAAGTGCAAAAGCTTAGAAAACAAGGTTTAAAGAATGGTGGTTAACCCCTCCACCTTTGATAGCTTTAAGCCACAAGTTTCAGCCCATAAAAAAAATGTAAAAGCAATACAAAAACAACAAGAAAAGAGAGAAAAGAAGTAGTGTAGAGATGCTCAAAATTATACCTTTTGAAGAGAGGTAACTCTTTTGTTGACAAACCAACAAGTTCTCACTCTCAAGGGCTGAGATTTGAGCTCAAGAACCTCAGCAAAAAGAGCTAAATTTTTGGTTTAGGAAGTGTAGAGAGAGAGTGTAGGTTGCAAGAGAGAGAGAGAGAGAGAGAGAGTGTGTGTGTGTGTGTGTGTATTGTGTGTGTGTGTGTGTGTGTGTGTGTGTTTTACAAGTTTTGGTCCTTTAGGAATTTTTTCTAACTTAATTTCAAAAGGGGTGGTCATCTATGTAGAAAAATAGATGCCTCAGTTGGAAATATCTATATTGAACCAGCTGGTGTAGTGCATGCACATAGGGGGACAGTTGGCAACAAATATCTGTTTTACCGGAACACCTGGCCGGCCGGCCGGCCGGCCATATGGGAGACGACCGACCACTAAAATTGGCCTATGGAGACACCTGGCCGGCCAATCCACTCTAAATGGCCAAATTTTTTATCAACTAGCCGGCCGACTTTAGTGGCCGGCCTGCTACTTAAGTGGCCGGCTAGCTACTTGCAAAAAAATCTGTTTTCAAGCCTGATTTCAAACCGGTATATCTCCCTCATCTAGACTCGGTTGTAGGTGATTCTTGAGTCTAAATTGAAGCCCTGGAAGTCTACTTTCCAATAGTGGTGACCACACATCTAAATTCTAAGTATACAAAGAGATATATCTAATTTAGTGAAGGCTGCTCATTTTTTTCTTAACGGTTTGATGCCCAACCTTTCCTAAACTAGTTTTCTTCCCTCTCCTCCTATTTCCTTCAACTCCAAACCTATAAATAAGAAGTTTTTAAATATTTTTCAAAGAATTCACCTCCCTTCCATTTATGTCCACTTTGCCTTTACTCGGTTTACCGAAAAGTGCAATATTTTAAACGAAATACGAGCCTTGGAATATCGTAAAAGCATTTGAAAAAATATTTTGAAAAAGAAGATTTTAAGGTCTGAAATAGTTTTGGTAAAAATGGGGCGTAAGTTTGGGATTTAGAAACTCAAAAATTGAAGTCTTTTGCTGAAAAACTTGAACAATTGTACAGCATAACTTTTCATCATCGAATGTTCAACTTAAGGCGCCCAAGTCTTATGGGCAGTAAAAAATGGCGTGTCTACAGTGCTCCTTTTTAGATACTAATTTTTTAGTCACCAAAAACTTTTATTTTTTTTTGGCTACTAACTGTTTAGTCAGCAACAAGTTCCGTTTTTATTTTTTGGCTACTAAATGTTTAGTCACCAAAAGCTCCATTTATTAATTTTTTTAAAATGCACAAATTGAATATTTTTCATTAATTTCTAAATTATATACATTCTATTATCAATGCAACATGTAACCTGTAGTATATGTACAGAATAATACATCTATCAATTATAATCTAAATCCATTATCAATAATACCCATTTCATTATCAACTATCCAAAAACTTTAACTTGTAACATCATATTCCAAATATCATATAAATCCATACCAACCAACTATAATCTATCTAAATTAAATATTACATACGAAAGCACTGGATTTCCAAAATAGAGTACAAAAATAAATGTTGTCCATATACAAAACAAATGCTCTTCATACAAAAAAATAAATATCTACAATAGCCCATGTAAAAGCAATCTGTAAAAAAAAAAAAAAAAGGAAAGAAAAAAAAAAAGAAAAAGAATTAGCTATTAGCACTTATTCAATAAAATTGACATTTCAAATTATAACAATTATAAAATTAATAATTCTGATATATTATACTCTACAAATTATAACAATTATAAAATTAATAATTCTAACTTTCTAGCAATTAATACAATTTTTCTGCACACGTTCAAATGCAAAAACTCTACTTTCTTACATGCCTACCTATTCCTAAAATCATGAACAAAAATGATTAAAGTAGATGTAGGTGGTGCTCCATGCATATAACCAAACTCACCTTACTTAACATGATGACAACGAAACTATTTTCAGAGCGGTAGAAGACAACTGAATTCTCACCACTAAGAATCCAAAACTCAATTTAGCCTAACTGTATCATGGCATCAACTGGATTACCTTTAGTTTATCCCTCATGCATATTTCATTATTCCCTCATACATATTGCTAATCATCTAACATTTGATTTGAAAATCACGAATTAATAAAACTGTAGTTATGAATTTGAGAAAAACAAAATACGAAACCCATACACTTTCATGCACAGACACACAAATCACAAAATAAAAGTGTTGGGGTTGAATTGGTCTGCTCCAAAGGCTAGGTTACATGGTCTTATGCCACTGGCTCCAACTACTAGTAGTCCAAAGCCACTTAGCAGGAAAGTCATTTGCCATGGGGTTGGACCTTTGCATGAAGAAGACTCTTTTGATCCATAGTGGGAGGAATGGAGGGTTGAGATTGCTGCTATCCATCGATTCTATTAACTAATACATTTTTAACCAATTAGCATGGAACACTCCTGCTAACCTTTCTAATGCCCATCCATAAACCTAGCCCATGAATCTCTAAGATAATCTTGGTAGACCATCCTAATCCTTGCTGAATTTAATTAACAAATTGTTATAAAAAAAATTAATTAAAAAAAAGAAGAATATTTTAGAATCCCTAATGTTAGATTCATTCCCCACTTGATGTTACACAAACTCCCAAGTGGTGGGCACCAACACTTCACTTGCTCATCTACATGGAAATTTTAGCAAAATAGCTGATCTATGTATCAATTATCACACATCTGTTGTACTATTCAGGAGACAAAGGTTGAATCAAAATAAACATCCTGCAACTATATAAGTTAAACCAAATGTCACAGGGAAATATACTAGATAATACAAGTATTTGGTGCAAATACTTGAATTAGACAATATTCAAACAAACAATAATATGCCGTAGCACCAAGCTAATATGAATTGTCACCATATGTAGCAAGACTACAGTTCCCCATAATAATTAGGCACATCTTCCAAAATATCTATCATAAGACAATATTTCAGAACCAAGGATTCAAGGACACTGGTAGCAGGTTTCTAACCATGATTTAAACACATTGAATGAAGATCTATTGTGCATAAAATGAAAGGAAAGATAAGCAGCCAATAAGTAAAATATCAAATAGGTATATATCATAATCATACATTCTCTATTTTGCTTAATAACTTTGTGTATGCACTCCAACAAGACTCTTTATCATTTATTACTTGAAACATATTGAATTATAGTTAAACCAAAATTCAAGATACATCTCAACTAAGCACATGCCTTTGGATAGTAGATCTATTATATTCAGCAATATCAGTAGAATGTCTATGCTATAGAACTGAATTTGCAAAATCTATTAACAGTGTAATAACATACACAAGAAGGAACACAACAGCATGATTGTTTCTCCCAAAACTTGGTTAGAATAGCAAAACAGAGAGCAAGAATTTCTAATGGATTTTCACTAGCTTATAGAACACATAAGCAAAAATAGGCTACTGTGTCTACAAAATTAATAGAAATTAACATTGTAACAATTCTCATTTAAATATTTACTAAGAGCCAATTACTAAAGCAATGGAAAGAGCAAAATTCACATCAGATGTCAATGGAAGTCGACGAACAAGAAGGTTCTAGATTGGCCTACGAGACACAAAATAGCATTAGGCAAATATTTTGTCTCTTAAAGTCTGAATTGTTTTTATTGGGTAAAAATTTATACTCTAAAGCCATGAACAGTTAATAGATGCTACCATTTCAGAACTTACCTTGGCAATTTTGATCTCTTCTTTTTAAGAAATGGTCTATTTGTGGACATTTCAGAGCCAACCCAACTTCATACAAATATAAGGCAATTAAAATCAAAATGTTTAATCTCATATCATGCTTTTTATACCACATTTAAAATAAACACTTGGTGCTTTCGATTATCTAGGAAATGAAGGTTTGAAGAAGGGTTTCAAAAATGGATTTCGCAGATATGGATGTGGAGACGGGAAAAGTTGAGGAAACCATTTGCCTACTATATGAATGGCGGTGGCTGGGTCGATTTTGGGTAAGAAGGTATGCGGATGGAAGAAGAAAAAAAAACCCTAGAGGTTGAAATTAGGGGAACAAAGTCACAGAGAGAAAGAGAGAGAGAGAGAGAAATCGAGAGGCCATACCTTGGGTAGTGCTCCAATGGTGGATCGTGACTGCAAGATAAGACGATATAGGCTGCTGGTTTGTGATGGTTGGTGCTCCTATACCGATGGTGATGGAGACAAAAGTGAGAGAGAGAATCGGAGGAGGACAGACGCGAGAGAGAGAGAGAGACAGACAGACAGACACGTTTTTAAGCCCTAACGCATTAGTATTTTTTTCCTCGACTAATTTTTTTCAGTCGCCAATAACTAATACAAACATTTCTTTCCCCTACTAAATACTTTAGTAGCGAATTAATTTAGAAATTGCTCCAAAACTTGAAGTCCTCCCTCCAAAATTTTTAATTACAATTGCCGACTAAAATTTAGTAGCTAAAAGTTAAATAAATACCGACAAAATTATTTGTAGTAGCTAAAGATTGTACATTTAGATACTAATTTTTTATTTGTCGCCCAAAAGTGTATTTTCTGGTCATTTTACACAATTGATGAATAAACATTTTGGTCGCCAATTAATTTTATATATCCCTTCAAAATTTGAAATGTCTCTCTCCAAATATTGTAGTTCTCTGGCTACTAAAATATGTTTTTGTCTTTGAAAATAAATTTTTGGCGACCAAACTTTTGGTTCTCAAAGATAAAAAGTAATTTTTGTTTTTCATTCGGCGACTAAATAATTTTAGTAGCCAAAACTAACTATACAACGACTAAAATATTTTTTTTGTCGTTGAAAATAAATATTTGGCGACCAAACTTTTGGTCGCCAAAGATAAAAAGTAAATTTTTGTTTTTCATTCGGCGACTAAATAATTTTAGTAGCCAAAACTAACTATTTGGCAACTAAAATATTTTTTTAGTCACTAATTGTGGCATTTTTAGTGACTAATTTTTTTTAGTCACCAATAATCAATATACCCTGACTAAAAAAAATTAATAGCCAAATATTGTACTTTTGCCGACTAATTTAATTTTTGGTCGCCAATTTCACAACTTTTGGCGACTAAATTTTTTTTAGTCGCCAAATTTGGTCACCAAAAGTGCAATTTGTTGTAGTGCACTATAAAAATTTGATCAATTCAATTCTTATTTTTTGATTTCTCATTCATCTAATTGAGATTCATCATTCAAAAACTATTTATTTATTTATTCAATCAAACATTCATGCTGTATCAAGAATACCAAACCCAGATGGGTTTGATTTCAAAATCACTATTCAACTTACCATAAAATTAAATCATGTTAATTCTTCATTTTTGGAATCAGTTGGTTTGGAGACATAAATTGATTGATACAATTACCACCACCACCACACCATTTTATTATGTATTTCTTTTGGATAAATATTACAAATTTTTGTAACAAATGTTTGCTAATTTTCTAATACTGTGATGATAATTTATTATTAGATATTGTTTGTTATAACAATTGTGATATAGTTATGCACTAATTAAAATGTTACTCAATCATAATAGATTACATCATTGAGTAATATTTCGATAAAAATGATGTAACATTATTATAAAATTACATAATTGTATCATTAATTTTTTTAACATACAATAATTTCACTTTAGAAATTGAAAGATAGGCAGAGAGTGGTGGACATGGTTGTTGCAAAGTGGAAGGGAAATAGGTAATGGTTAGTGAGGGAAAAGACATAAGAAAAGAGCAAATAAAGAGTATTTTTGACATTTCATTGCAAAAGTTAACTACGTCTAGGGAAAAGTTAACAGAAGGAAGGTATTTGTATATTGTCATATAAAGAAAGGGAGATCAGTGTAATTTCCAAAACCTCAGGGGAGGTCTCCATAATTGTCAAAAATCTCAGTGGTGGTAAGTGTAATTTACCCATATTTCAGCAATTGGAAATCAAATTAATTTATAATTTTCAGAAGTTAATTTCCAAAATCATGAAATTATTTCAGTTGTTGATTTCCAAATAGAATGAAAATATTTGGCATTGGTTTGCCAATTAAGAATCTCGAATAAAAAAAAAAAAAATTCAATTTGGGAGAGGGTGATAGAATGCCGATTGCGAGATATAACAAAGGTGTCAAAGAATCAATTTGGGTTTATGCCTAGCAGGTTAACAATGGAAGCGATCTATCTTTTGAGAAGAGTAATAAAAAAGTATAGAGAAAAGAAAAGAGATATTCATATAGTGTTTATTGACCTTGAGAAAACATATGATAGAGTGTTTCGGGATATAATATGGTGGGTGTTAGCGAAGAAAGGGGTGACAAAAGGTTACACTGTTGTGATTAGGGACATGTATGAATGGGTGGTGACCACTATTAGATCGCCTGTTGGAAAGACAAATGAATTTTCTATCACTGTAGGGTTACACCAGGGATCTACCTTAAGTCCTTATCTTTTTGCTTTAGTTATGGATGAGTTGACGAGAAATATCTAGGATGACATGCCATGGTGTATGCTTTTTGCAGACGATATCGTGCTAGTGGATGAGACTAAAGAAGGAGTTAATACAAAGTTGGAGATTTGGAGAAAAAGCTCTTGAATCTAAAGGATTCCGGATAAGCAGAACTAGGACAGAGTACATGGAGTGTAAATTTAGTAACAGCAACAATGAAAGCAGAGGAGAAGTGAAAATTGAGAATCAAGAACTGTCTAAGAGTGAACATTTTCGTTATTTAGGATCGATTATCAAAACAGCGGGGGAGATTGATGCAGATGTGACCCATAGGATTAATGCGAGATGGTGTAAGTGGAGAAGTGCGTCTGAGGTATTGTGCGATAAACAAATACCCACTAGACTTAAAGATAAGTTCTATGGAATGGCTATTAGACCAACGATGTTGTATGAGACGAAGTATTGGGCAACCAAGAAACAGCATGTAGATAAGATGAGTATGGTTGAGATGAGAATGCTAAGGTGGATGTGTGGCAAGACTAGACAAGACGTAATTAGGAATGAGTGTATTCGGGAATGGGTAGGAGTATCACCGATAGAAGATAAGTTGAGAGATAATCGATTGAAATGGTTTGGTCATATTTAACAGAAACTAACAGAGGCGGTAGTGAAGAGATGCGATGCTGTAAAGGTAGATAGAAGTGTTAGGGGACGGGGTAGGCCTAGATTAACGTTGGTTAGCGTTGTAAATAGAAATATGGATCTACTTAATTTGACTAACGAAATGGCCTTTGATAGGGCCGCGTGGAGAAGAAAGATTCATGTAGACGACCTTATTTGATGGGACTTAAGGCTTAGTTTAGTTTGGTTTGCTTTGGTTTGGTTTAACTTATGCATATAAAAGTTCACATTTTCATTATTGCATTGGTTGTAAATAGTCGTATTCTTATCTGAATCATCCAAATCAAGAATGACTCTGGATTTTAATGGAAAAAATGTAGAATGAAGTATGAACTTACACAAAGAGAGTGAACAATGAAGCAATATTAGATGATTTTATGGTAAACATTGAGGACAACAAAGTGTAGCAATGAAGAAAAATTAAAAACCATGAAGGAACAATTTTGATTTTAGTTTCTTGTTTTTTCAAAAGATGCACATGGATAATTATTATTTTCAACAACTGTGTACAAAGAAAACTTAATTTTAATATTTAGTGTGTATTGATATCCATAATCGTTATTTTGTTTCATGATAAAATTATAATAAAAAACTTCCTTAATGGAAAATTCTATTTACATGTCACAGAAAATCTCAGTATATATCATTTGTTTGTTTGAATATAAATTTTTGAACAAAACGCAAATGTTCAAATATATATTCCATTCAAGTGTTTATATCCGAATAATTGCTTTTGCTAATAAATTTATATCTAAACATTTTATTTTGTTTAAAAAATTATAGTCAACCAGTATAAAAGAGTGTGTATTAAAATTTTGGGACATTACACATAAATCCTAATTTATGAATTTATATTCTATTAAGTCCTAACTAAGATTTTTTGAACCTTCAACTTCTATTAAATTTTTAATAGTCGAAATTGTCCTTTAAATAATAATTATTTATCATTTATGATTATCTATAAAGGAACATAATGATTTGACATTTATTTTGATTTTCAAAACTTTAAAAAATCAACTTTCAAATTGAAAAACTATTTTTTTTTTTGAAAAAATTGAATTATTTTTTTTGTGCAAAACTAAAAATTTTGTGTCTATAAAGGGTATAATGATGGAACACTGATGTGCAAAATCAAAAAAAAAAACTTTAAAAATAAAATGACAATGTTCTCAGTTTGAAAACTAAAAAAAACTAATAATGTTCTCGGTTTTATTGGATAATTGAATCAAACCAATAACTAAAAGGACAAAAACGTTTAATTTCATTCTCCGTTTTTTTCATCAGTTAGTAAAATAATTATTTAGAATATTATTATGCAAAATTGATAATATTCTTAGTTTTAAAAATTGGCAAAAAACTGATAATATTTTCAATTTTACTAGGGCTATGTTTGGGAACTAAGTATTTTAGCTAAAAAATCGCTATAAGTTGTCACATCACTCTCTCTATTTTTCTGCATATATTTTCGTAAAAAGTTAAAAAGTTACTAAAATAGTCTGTTCCCCAACGAGGCCTAAATAAGATTTATTAGTTCAAAAAATTTTAGATAGAACCTGAGTTACCATAATATTTGTAAATAAGACTTTTACACTGTGTTTATTTGGAGATTTTGGAATGGATTTGGAAAGGGAAAATTAGTGTGAAATTAAGTAAAATATAGGTATATTTTAATCATATGTCATCTATTTTTTTATTTTCTTTCTAAATTTCTTAACCAAACACAGTATTAGGTAATTAACTCTAATTTTTTTTTTTTTTGGTAGTTTGCAAATAGAATTACCAAAAATATAAATGGTGGGCTAAAATAGAATTGCCCGGACGAGGGGGGGTTAAAACTTAAAACCGAAAAACTGAATGAAGACAACACCGACGATACCCTCTTAAAAATCTTTAATTTACACCCTTCTCTTTCTTCCCCCACTCCAAAGCCATGTCCGGCACCTCCGCTCCTTCTCGCAAGGTTCTCTCTCTCTCTCTCTCTCTCTCTCTCTAGTACATCTCTATAAATATAAATATATTTATTATATAAATGCAATATCGTTTATAATCCCTAACTTTGATTGTGTTTGTGTGCATCATTTTGTTCTTTTTGACTTAAATCGTGTTCAGGGTCTGAGCAAGATCGCTTGCAATCGCCTCCAGAAGGAGCTCGTAGAATGGCAGGTTAATCCACCATCAGGATTCAACCACAAAGTCACTGATAATCTCCAAAGGTTCTCTTCTCACTTTCTTTTCTTCTTCCTATTTAATTATTTAATTTTTCTTTTGAATAATTTTGGGAATTAATCTTCTGATTATTTGTTTTTTGGGGGTTATAAAGATGGGTAATTGAAGTCAACGGTGCACCGGGGACTTTGTACTCGAATGAGACTTTCCAGCTTCAGGTTGACTTTCCTGAGCATTACCCCATGGAGGCTCCACAGGTGAATGTATATATTAAGTGATACATCTGATTTTTGTATAATTAATTATTGCCCTGTGTTTTGTTGCCCAAAAAAAAGAAAAAAAAAGAAAAAAAAAAAGCGGAGTGAATTTTAGGAAATTTTGTGAATATTATAGTTTAAATGACCTGTTTATAGCTTATTTTAATTTAGATGTCAGATTGTTTGGTACAATTTTCGCTTACAACTTATTAGGCATAAATAAATTAAATAAGCTGGGAAAGGGTTGATTTTAGCTTCTGCTACTTGATTATCAGTTTTTAACTCATGATAAGCTGCATCAAACTGGGCCAATGCAACAACTGGGAAAAAATTTGAACTTTTGTTTAATATAATCAAGTACTAATTAAGTTTAATTAATTATAATTAAGCTCATAAGTTTCTCTATTCATTTCAATTTAGACATCCGTCAGTTAATTTTTAGTGCAACTGATTGTCTCGGTTTCTGTGCATTGATTCTCGAGCCAATCTGGGACTTAAGGGACAGACTCTCTCTGGTGTGTTAATATAATCATATGGTCAATCCTGTACAAATAGAATTTGCGTGTTGAGAAATGTAGTGCAACAATTGTCTCGATTTGCATGCATCCGGGCCCGAACCGAGACAACCTCCTCCCCCATTTTCCTCTCTCTCTCTCTCTCTCTCTTGTCTTGCATTTCCACCATTGTAAGTGCTAAGGTTTTGGCTCAACCTCCTCCTTTAGATTGGTGATCCTTCTCTTGTACTTAAGGGGTTAGGAAGCTCAAATCCTTGTAAGATTAGTATGCATTTGTGAAAGGGTTTGTTAGCAACATTTGAAACTCGTAGAAGAAATTGAAGCCTTGGAACACTTAAGCTAGATCATCCAACTTCTCTCCCTTTTTCCTCAGTTGTTTGAAAGCTTTAAGTAAAGGTAGGGGTTCTCTCAATTTTTTCTTAGAAAAACATGTTAGGGTTTATTTCAAGTTAATTATTACATAATTTCATAACTTAATGGCGCGATTAGTATATGAAATGCATTATTTGTTTTGTACATATTCAAATCCATGAGCTATATGTTGATACATATTTTATTGAATCACTTTTTTGAGTAAGAGTTAGATTCTTATCTTGAAATCCCTAAATATGTTCTTGGTATGTGATTTCATGAATTTTTCACATGATATTGTCATATTTATCTTGAAATCGTAAAAAACATTATTTAATTAGTTTAGGGCTTTTTCTTCAAACATCAAAAAGTGTAATCTATGGCATGTTTGATGACTAAGGGCATAAAGAACATGTGATTTGTACAACTTTGAATTTTTGAGAAATATTTAAGTGTTGAGAAATTGGGGAAAATGACGTGGTTAGATTAATCATGGGTTAAAATGATTTAGTCTAAAAGATGGTGTGATTTAGAGTTGATTTACTATTTTTTCATGATTTTTACCCTAGTTTTGCTTATTGGTTTCTTAAAAATATTTGTTTCTATGACTATTTTATTATTTTAGTTGTGTTTATGAGTTATTTGGATCATTTGATGAATTTGGGACTAATAAGGGCAAAAAGGTAATCTGGACACTTTAGGGGTAAAGTGGTCATTTGTTAATATTTTGGATTATTTTATTGAAATTGCCACGTAGGAAATTAACTTGGGATTAATGAAGAGTAAATTGGTAATCTCATGCTTTGAGGGCATTTTGGTAATTAAAACTTAGGGTAATTTGATAAAATTGTACGTTAGGGGCATATTGGGCATTTCACACTAAGAATATATTACTATTATAGCCCTAGGGGCGAATTGGTAAAATTGGCTAGAAAGAGCATTGTTAACAAAAGAATGGCTAAGTGTTGGAAATTACTTTAAGTATGGAAAAGTGGGAATCTAACTAAAGTATTAAATAACTGGTGTTAGTATTTACTAAGTTGTTTTTTGAGTGCGTCCCGGTATTATTGATTTTATGGGCTTGGCTCGGGTTATAGGCTTATAGCCAATGTTGAGGTTCAGTACGCTTGAGGAGATCGTGGATCTAACTATCTGCGGGTTAGAACCCCAGACACTGCACAGTTTAGAAAAGTAGTAGCCTTCGGTGGTTGAGGACAAAGTTTCTTTCTGACACGCAGCTTGGAGCGAGCCTGAGGCGTGATCAGGATAGGACCTATTATGTACTTATTTATGGCTTGGACACGATATGTGTTGGCTAGGCTAGGTTTATTGCCTTGTTGGCAAGTTATTGATGCCTTGTTGGCGGTTATTGATTTCGAATTATTTTTTTTAATTTAATTATCCTAGTGTGAGTTAATTAAATAAGATTGGACTTAATAAGATTAAGTAAGTTAATCCGAAAATTGGACATTTCATTGCATAATTTTACTTGTTACGACACTAACATGTTTACTTAGTAAGAAATGAGATTACTGTCGGGTGAGAGTGTCAATACTCACCCCCTTGCATTGTGTAGTTACTGATGGACATCCATCGACATGAGCGTCAGGACATGGTTTATTTTGTTAAGTATAGACCCTAGGTTAATTTGGACCACCTTTTGTCGGATTATTGTATTAATTAATTTTGGGTTTGTAACTTAAACATTTATTTTAGTTATTGCATGATGTACATCATTTTGTTGGTTTGCGCGCCAAGTGAGGATGTGTTTAGTATGTGCAAGAACACTAGAGTTTTTGAACTTAAAGGATGAATTATTTCAAAAGCTATCAAATGGCACATTTCTCAATGCAAGCCGAATTTTATCAAAAACACTTGTTTTGTTATCAAAAGTTAAGTTAGATTCTATAAAGAAAAAATGGACATGTTGTCCAACCTCATCCAATCTAAGACCATTGGGCACGTTTTACGAGACAAACCTAATTTTGAGAATTTAGGCCTCGTTTGAGAACAGGCTAATTTAGTAACTTTTTGGCTATTTGGCTAAAATATGAGCTAAAAAAAACTAGTATGTTTGGGATGATTTTTTGGCTTTTTACGAAAAGATGTGCAAAAAGTAGAGAGAAAAGAGAATCTTTGACTTTTTGGTATGGGTTATTGGCTTTTTGGCTAATTTAGTAACTTTTTGGCTTTTTGGCTAAAATGTTCAGTTGCCAAACGAGGCGAGAATTGGCTGAGGAAAGTGATTTCAAGTATGAATTAAGTAATAAAGAGAGTTTTACTTAAAAAGCTCACGCTTAAGTTAATTAGTTTCTGCCTAATTGATCTTTGAAAATCGGGGTGTGTGTGACAGCCAATGTTTGTTGTCTTATTTGAAAAGAATAGAAGGAAAGAACAAATGCACTTAAGTGGAGGTTTTTGCTTTGGAAAAAAGCTATCTACCCAAAAATTATCCCAGAATGTGTATATTTAAATATAGTGTAGTGTAGTGTGGGTCACACCTAGAATAAATCTTGTCCAAATAACATATTTCATTTGTGGGGATAGTTTTTGGATTTTTGTGTGGATGTGTAATATTGTTTTTTTGCTATTGGGGTTTCGCATTTTTACTTCAAAGAATTTAAAATCAAAATCATATTCTTAGGTCACATTTCTTTGGCTTGTTTAAATGTGTTCCAAATGATTGTGGTCCTATTAATTTTGGGTGGTTCTGTGTTGGTTGGCAGGTTATTTTTCTTGCTCCGGCTCCACTTCACCCTCACATTTATAGCAACGGCCATATCTGTTTAGGTTTGTCTTATTACCTCATACTCATCCCTAATTCTTAGAAAGTCAAGGTGCAAGTATATTTCTTTGTTAATTAATGTTATATGTTGATTAATTCATTGGTTTAGTTCGCATGATATGCAATTGTTGACTTTCATTTGGAGGAGTTATATCTAGTGAATAATATGTTATGCTTCAAGGCTCAAGCTTTATAGACCGACTGTTCCAAGCATTTCATCTATGGCCAAGGTGTGACTATGTGTTTGAACCATAAATTAATTAATTTTTTTTGTCGATTGTGCCCTGTCGATTTAGCCCCTTGCTCATCTTCAAGAATTGTATCAATTATGTCCACATCTAGTCTTGTTGATTGTGCCTTGCCAATTATGGTCAGTCGATTCAAACCATAATCATCGTTTAAGAGTAACTATGGCCACATTTATTATTATTATTGTTACTATTATTATTATTATTGTTATTATTATTATTATTATTATTATTATTATTATTATTATTATTATTATTTTGATAAATATGGCCACATTTATTATTATTATTGTTATTTGTTTTATTATAATTGACACATGACAACAACATACATCTCCCACTTGATTATCAACTTTGCAAAGATCAAATGGGTTAGAAGATAGTGGCCAAGTGTGGCACAATATTGAAGATGTTGACTAACTTCTTATAAAGTGGCAGCATGCACATGAATGGAAACTGCCTTGAGCAGTTACTTAAATGGACATTGTCTGAATATAAGCCTGTAAATAGGCTAAAGGAGGAGACAAAGGGGACCATAAAACATCTTAGGAGTAGTTGATGTCAATCTTTAGGAGTAGAATAACATTAGTTTGAACCACTTGTTGGAATTTATTTGTGATGTTGGCAAAATTTGTAGCCAAATCTTCCGTCAATTGTAGCCTTGCAGAAATTTTGCTAACAGAGTGCTTGCACAATTCCTTGTGAGGCACTGCCACATGTTGTTTGCCTTTGTTCGAAACTTCATCTTGTCTCCAGGTATGTGTCATCATTCCAGATTAGAACGTGTCCCACTGGGCATGCCAAAATTGTTAGCAAAATTTCTGTTAAAGCCCAATTGACAAAGGCTTAACAACAATTTACCAAACAACAAAAGGAAATCAACCAATTGTGTTGTGGCTCTTTGCTTTGAAAGATTCATGAACTTCTTTCGGATCACAACAATACGTGAGTAAACGAAGAAAAATTATATTAAAACTTCCAAAGTTTACAAGTGATGAACTAAAATAACAAGATTAAAAGAAACTACTCCCAAGATGAACTATTACTAACTGAATTAAACTATGCTAAGTTGATTTGCTAGTTGTTGGTGATGTCCCTTTTACATTAACCATGAGAGGCTATTTATAGAAAGTGTAGGAAATAACCACCACACAAGAACCACCAATAACCTCTCACATTCTCCATCTTCATTCTTGGGTTTTCGATTGTCCTCCATCCTTTCAATCTTGATAACTTCTCTTATAACTTATCATAATCTTCAAGTGATTAAGGGAGTGCCAAGTGTCCTACACTATAACAACAACAATATTAATAATAATTACAATAAAAATTGAAAAACCTAAGTGATTCATGATTAGATCAAGATTTAATTGTTTCAATTCCCAACCAAATAAAACTTACAATCTAAATCATCAAGCACGTACGAAAGTGATTTAGATTGTTGTTTCAAAAACAATGAATCGACACAAACGCTTTTTTACGTGGAACAACCACAATTGAAGCACCTTCAATTGTGATAAAAAACCACCGGCAAAACGCCACAAATCAATCCACTATTGAAGAAAGAAAGATTACAAAGATACCAAACAAATTACCAGAATTGCTTCCAATTTGTCTTCAAATTTTCTGTATGTCTTTCACTGCAACCTTCACACGGAATTGATTAGCTTGATGTTGAATCCACAACATCAATTGTCGAATAAACGACTACACAACGCATCAAACTCCTTTGATTACTTTGTGCTTGAATCTTCGGATTCCACCGAAGAAGAATACTCTCAAAGAAAAATCAAACAAACTCCTTGATGTGTGCTTATTAGAACATGAGTTCAAACTCAATCAAAACATCAAGGAGAACCAGGAAAAATATCCCAAAAGAAAACCCTAAGACCCTTAAAGAAAATCTAGGAAAAGTAACCCTAGAGTTGGAGCAACAAGTGTTTTTATAGAGGCAGAGATTGCGCGGTCCGCTCGAGCGTGGGAATGAAAGCCGGGACTATATCACGTGTTCCAAACCAGGGTTCATGCTTCGAGTGGAAGATCCCATGCTCGAGCGTAAAAACATATCACTCAGTATTTTTGCAGACACGCAAAATATTGTGAGAGTGTAAACTCCCCTCGAGCATCACTTTGCCCGCTTAAGCGGGAAGACTAAAAACTGAAAAATTACAACTCGATTTCAACTTCAGTTTTTCCATGGAATTTGACAACAAGGGTCTTAACAAAAATAATAAATCCAGATGTAACCACAGTTACTCTTTTAAAATGGTTCATGGTTTGAATCGATAGACCATAATCGACAGGACTAGATGTGGCCATAGTTGATACATTTCTTGAAGATGGCTCGTGAATCAACATGCCAAAATTGACAATAAATAATTTATGGTGCAAACATACTCCAAGAAGGCAACAGACAAGGCCAATCAAGTGGCCTTCTAGTAGAACGAATTTTAACCCAGATTAGGGACGCTTTGTTAAGCCTCCAAGGGGAAGAACACCAACAATTGTTAATTGGGTTAAAAAGCATGATTGATGAAGGCCTTCCAACAAATCAAGGCCAAACCAGGGTCGGTATAGAAAACCCACAAAAAGGGATGGCTTATGTCAATTTATTCCCTATTAGGGTGAAAGAAAATATATAATTTTCTCCAATGAGGCAAAATGTTGGAGTAGGGGGGCAATCTTCAATCTACTGAAATCCCTGCTGATGAAGAGGTATTTCAAACTCCTCTACGAAAAAAATATAGTGAGAAATAGGCTAATACCAGGATGGTTATTGTGACGGCCCAAAATTTATGAGCATTCTAATATGGTTTAAATTTGAAAATTAATTTAATTAAGTGCTTCTAATCGTTGTCTCCAAAATGCTCATCATCATCCATCAATTTTAACAATGGAAATTGCGATTATCAAATTACAATCCCAAAATAAACTTAAAACTTGTCTTAATACATTCATAATTAGAAAAATAGCTTAAAAACTATTTTTAGCTAAGGAAAAGTTGATGGGGCTTGAGCACACTTCAAGTTAGCCAAGGCTGGTCGTCGCCTTCGTATGTCCCCACATTTCCCTGAGCTTCCTCTGTACCTGGCATAATACATCATGAGCTGCGAAGCCTAATAGGATACTACGACCTGAAACTATCTGAAACTATCCACTTCGATAATAACAATCACAAATAATGCATATAGTGTAATAATAGAGTAGTAACACTTAGTAGACAGGCAAAATAAAAATATTAAGCATTAATTATAAAAAATAAGAATAAGGACATACGGAAACAGTTTATCAATTATAGGAACTATACCAACCTTTCTTTTTAATTCTCATAGAGTTAGTTGATCATGTATACCTAGGTCACTACCTGTGGAGCACCATTTCTACTCAACCACTAAGCAATGGTTACGGGCAATTCTGACTCCCCCTTGGTTATATTTAAAAACATTATTGCAATAATTACCAATGATGCCCATGCACCAAGGCTTCGTATCTGAGTTTTAACATCACAGTCTGCCCCATGGGAATGGTTTGCCAAGGAGATCCCCCCACTCCTCAAGTTTCACTTGAGATTTTCCGCTATCTTCTAGCTTCATAAGGGTGCTAGCAACCTCTTTACAAATGGAGCAATCCTCCACGGATTTTACACAGGCTTCACAAGCCTAAACCCTTGCAAATCTTAGGTGATTTACAATCATTCTCAAGATTTCAAGAACACAGTGTTTGCAACACTTTTACAAGATGAAATGGTATTTTTGCTTTCAAAGAAAGCTTACAATAAATATCTCTTAAAGATAGATATATAAAATGAAGCTTTGATTTTTCTGTAAATCTCATACAGGAAAGATGGGCTTAAAGCTATAAGGCCCAGTGTATAATTTCTGAGAATAGTTGTGAGTGATTATAGATCAAAGAATATTTTCAGGTTTTTTTGTGACTTGTTTACATTAGAGGTTTTGGTACATATAATGAAAATTATAGCCGTTTATAGCCGTTGTATTCATTTGAATTTATAGCCGTTTATAGCCGTTGTAGTCATTTGAATTTATAGCCGTTTATAGCCGTTGTACTTCCATCATTACCAATTTGTATATCTTCCACTCCATCATTACTAATTTGAATATCTTCCACTTGAACCTTTTGAACCTTTTGGCCTGCTGTTGTGCTAGGCTGTTTGAACCTTTATTTTGGGCTGTATGAACTCTTGATTTAATCAATAATTAAATACATTCTAACAACATTTAGGATAAAGGTTTAGGTGAGAAATAATGGGACAAAATAAATTTTGATTCTATTTTTCTCTTTCAAATAAATTATCAAAATAAATTTTGATTCTATTTTCTCTTTCAAATAAATTATCAAAATAAATTTTGATTAAAATATAATTAAATAAATCATCAAAATAAATTTTGGATTCTATTTTTCTCTTTCAAATAAATTAAAACATAATTAAATAAATCATCAAAATAAATAAGTATAACAATTATTATTATTATTATTATTTTTTGTAAACGTTGTTCATAATGTCAAAGTTTATGAACATGCAAGGCTATTTGGTATCATGTCATCTATTTGTCTGCATCAATTGTGGATTTGTGGCTCTCATCAAAAAATTAATTATGGTGACATGGTTGACAAAACGACTGTGGTTGGAGTGTTTTTGTTCATTTTGTGCAATGCGCAGTAACAATGGCCATGAATTCACGGTAAATTATTTTTATGTGAAAACAAGCATTTGGCTAAGTTGGACAATCTACACAGAAAAGTTGCGACAGATAATATAGTATAACTAGTCAATCGCTTATGTTGGATGTCTATTTAATTTATGTATGTGTACAATACACAATCACTTTGTGCACTATGCCAAAGGTTAGGTGTGTGCCCAATCTTTCCCCTCCCAAACACACATTAATATGTACTATTTGGGTGTTGTTTTATGTGTACAATACGCATATGACAAGAAGTAATGGCCACCTGCTTATTAAAGTCATATTGACATTTATGTCTTTGATGCTAACTCCACCAATTTTAATTTCAAAGTCATATGTTGGCGAAGAAAGGCCACAAGTTGTGTTGGAATATGAACACTATAATTGCCGGAAAATAGTAAGGGACAAGAGGACCTTTAAATGTGTGTATTGATCCATTCTAATTATATAAGTTGACAATTAATTAATTGTCAAGTCATATTTATTTTTGGGATGATTATATAGCACTTCAAGAATTCAAGACGCCTCATTCTTAAAGAGTTGAGAAGGCATTGTTTGCACCATAAATTATTTCTTGTTGATTCATGAGCCATCTTCAAGAATTGTATGAACTATGGTCACATCTAATCTTGTTGATTGTGGCCTATTGATTATGGTCTTCGATTCAGACCTTGAACCATCTTAAAAGAGTAATTATGGTTACATCTGGATTAATTACTTTGATTGTAATTATTGTTGTTGTTGTTGTAGTGTAGGACACTTGGCACTCCCTTAATCAATTGGAGAAGTTATAAGAGAAGTTATGAAGATTGAAGGGATGGAGGACAAGTGGCAACCCAAGAATGAAGATGGAGAACGTAGGAGGTTATTGGTGGTTATTTCTCACATTTTCTATAAATAGCCTCTCATGGTTAATGTAAAAGGGACATTATCAACAGCCAGCACATCAACTTAGCATAGTTTAGTTCAGTTAGGAGTAGTTCATCTTAGTAGTAGTTTCTTTTAAGGGCAAATTGCATCAGTAGTCCTGTATTTTGCCCTTTATGTCATTTTGGTCACTATAATTTCAATTAGCTCAATTTCGACCCTTAATTTTAGATTTTGTATCAATTTAGTCCAATTGATAACACTGATTAGGGTTTTTAAAGAAAAATAATTATTGAATTGTTTGAGATTAACTCACTGTGTTGAACAAGTTTATAATTTTATCTATAAAAGCATAACATGCCTCTTATGTGCCCATTTTCAATAAATAAATAAAAAAACCAATAACAATTGTAATCAATTGGACCAAATTGAGACAATCATAAATCCAAGGTCAGAATTGAGTCTATTGAGAAGGACCAAACTATAGGGAATACTATAATTTGCCCTTCTTTTAATCTTGTAATTTCAGTTCTTCACTTGTAAACTTTGGAAGTTTTAATAAATTTTTTCTTTTTTTACTCGTGTACTATATTGATTCCAAAGAAGCCCTTGAATCTTTCAAGGCAAATAGCCAAAACACAATTGGTTGATTGTTTGGTAAAATTGTTGTTAAGCCTATGTGGATTGGGCTTTAACAGAAATTTCACACTATGTTAAACAAAAAATAAATAGGGATTTTCAGTGTACCTCCTATGCTAAATAATCCCACAAAAATATCATCTTGCTTGATTACAAGGTTCCTCACCAGTATGCAAAACCTACCCATCCACGTAGAGACTACAAGAACCTCTTTGAAGTTCCATACTCAAAATTCGAAGGCTCTTAGATGGTGGTCTTTAGAAATATAGACCAAGAGAGAGGATTTCACCCAAGAACTACACAAGCCACTCTCACTCACTTCTCATTTCTCTCAACTGTCTTCTGTTTTTTCTTCAACTGATTGAGTGGGAAAGGCTCTATATATAGCCAACACAACATATACATGGCCAAAGGTAAAAGACGATACCATGCAAAGACATTATTACCTTTGATTTGACAAAACTACACCTCGTGTTGAGCGTAGGCAATGAGATAATCATTGTGTAGTCAGCCCTATGCATGGGTGACTAACCAACAGGAATTGATTTGCTGCAGGTAACCTTGTCTTGCGGCTATGCCTTAAGCCACGATCACATGGCTCTAGTTGCTTGGGTTTAATCCGCCAAGTTGCTTTCCTAATGGGTTTGGGAATAGTTTTTCTTCTCTGGTGTAGGTTTGGGAAGGTTACCCCATCTCAAAACCTGATTCTCTGCCATTCCTATCTATCTATGTTTTATTTATAGACAATCATTTTTGTGTTGATGATAATACTTTTAAATTGGTATGCAGTGCGTTTTGTTTTTCATCTACAATGAAGACATGTAGATGCAACAGTGAGGAAGAATAATATAATTGCCATAAATGGAATGTTAGGGGTGAGAGGAAGAATTGAAATGGGATGCAATTGCAATAGTAAAATATGATATGGATTTACTTAATTTAACTGAGTTCATGTAGCCGAACCCACATGATTGGGACACAAGACTTGGGTTGGTTTTACTTGGTTTAATTTGGCATGTGGAGTGTTTTTTTTGCTACATATAGTAAATTGTTTACTATTTAATGGCCTATTTAGTTTGATTTGTCTGTATGTTACTATGTTACATTAAAGTTGGTAGCAGAAGTAAAATTTCCTTTGTTTCCTAGCTATGCAATTGAAAAATCGGGAGTTGCAAAAGATAGTAGCAAATCAGATGTATAACATCCTTTGTACTGGACATTTGTTGCATTATTTGGTTGAGAAGTTGGTCAGAAATCACTGCTGGAAAGTGTAATGAACTAGATATGGGCCTTGTTTGGGAAGTTGGCTATTTTAGTAGGCTATTTTAGTTTTTGTCTATTTTAGTAGGCTAAAATATTTGTGTTTGGGAAGAGTTAGATTTTTTTGTAGTTTGATGTGATGTTTGTGAGAGAAAAAGTGAAATGATTATGGGTTTGATTTGACATTTTGTCTTACTGATTATTTTAGCCTATTTTGTCTTTTTGTGGATTTTAGCTAAAAAAAAGTGAGCTTTTGGCTTCCCAAACACCGGCATTGAGCCTGTGGAAAGAAATTCAAAACATTTTATTTTATTTTATTTGTTTGCTTTGGACATACTACAGAATTTATTTAAAAGCCTTTAAGGCAGTCTAAGTAATGGATAGATATGCATATGAGGCATCTAAGATGCACTACATTTCAAACTTTGCAAGGGATTTCCTTACATCCTTGAACTTGATACTTGAGATGCACCAAAATTTACCACAATTTCTAACTTGAATATTGGGATCTAGGATAGTATAAGGTCTTCTTTCCTCCCCTACATTGTGCTCCAGATGAGTTGAGAGTGTTGGTGACCTACCCATTATATCTGTGATTACTTATGTTATTAACCCAGACCTAGAGCTAGGTTCATAGCTGAGCCCATACAGCTATTCCTCGCTTATTCCATTTACTCATTTGATTCCATTCACATGGTCCAGTGCCTACCATACTCTTTATTACTTAAGGAATGTCCCATTTCCTCTCTATGAATGTCCATATTTCCAGGCTAAATTTTCTTTCATAGACTCTCCCCAGTCCCATTTTGGAGCCCATCTTGATAATAAAAGGTCAGTTCATTACCAATATGGACAAATCATTTGTTCTTCTATCCTTTCAATCCACGCTCTAACTTCCACTTGAAGAAGGTGGAATGAAGTCATCACTGAAACCCCAAAGGAAATTTAATTTGATATGTTCCAAATACAAATAAATGAAAAGGGGAAAAAAGAGTGGAAGAAATGCCGGCGTCAAGGGGGCATAAATGTCCTATGTGCTGGTCAGCTTTCGTAAAAGTTTCTTTAGCCATATTGCACGAGCATAAAATTTGCAGTTAATTAACTACAACCTCTAGTTACTGATAAGAAATAAGAAGTCTTGACTTTGAAGGAACTATAAATTAATAGGCACATAGCATCCCTTGCTTGTAAAGCTTGAAAGTTGCAGTGAGATAAGTATGTTGAAACTTGAAAGACTTTTGAATGTTACATTGATTGCATTTAATCTCCTATTCTTAATAAAGAAGTTTCTTTTATCAACCAACTTCATCTTAATTTTTTTAATGATCAAGAGTAGGAATGGCAACAGGGCGGGGCAGGGCGGGGCAGTTTTTACTTATCTCATCCCAATGTCCAACCGGTAGGGTTGCAAATAAACCAAACTATTCATGAAAAGCTCAAGCTCGACTCATTTAAAGTTCGTTTGAGCTCAATTTGTTTATTAATTGAACGGGCTCAATTTTAGGCTCGTTTAATAATTGAGCTGAGCTCAAGTAGACCCAAGCTCGGCCCATTAAGGCTTGTAAACATAAAGAAAATGAATTAATATTTATTTTTAATAATATATCAAATCAATTTTTTAAATTTATTTATTTATTTTTATTTGTGTTTGGTGTTTGTATAAGTTTACATATTTGATTAATGAAATTTATTATTAATAAGCATTATTTTATATTTTGATCATAATTTTCTCCTATCTTAATAAACAAATTAATCTTTTTGTTTTGTTTTGTTTTTTTTTGTTTTTTTCAAGCTCGAGCTTAAGCTCAATTATTTAAGCTTGACTAATTTTTAGCAAATGAGCTTGAACACCCAAAAGCTCAACTTGGCTTGGCTCGTTTGCAACCTTGCCGATGGGGCATATTTTAAGTCAACCATTCTTGATTCCCAATGAGGAATTTTTCTAGTCTACCATCCACGCCCCTAAACAGGAAAGGTTTCACATCAGGTTCCCCATTAGGTTGAGTTTGGTAAAAGTTTAACCTATTTTTTAATTACTAAATTTGAAGGCATTGTGATCACATGACTAATTTTAAGCCACAAGGTTGGCCCAAACATCCACCAAGCCATGAACCTTTTCTTTTATAGTTGGTTGAATGTCTTGTAGTTTTGCATATAACCGATGTGAGATTCAGAACCTTGTTTTCCATTAAAACAAACCATGAAGCTTATTTTCTTAGAGTTTGGAATGCCTTAAGGCTCAATATCTAACTGATGTGGGATTCATTAGACTATATTAATTTATTCAACAAGCCTATATTACTCTTAAGCATAACTTCGGTTTCATGAATAAATTTATGAAGGGCATATGCAATTGTATTAATCAGGGTTGGGGCCGGGGACATGGGAGATATGGGCGAGGTTCAATGGTTCATACCCTCCTGTATTGAATTCAAATGGGGATTCAACATTTGATACTGTCACTGGGCCCATATGAGAAAAAATGGTGAAAAACAGGTCCTACAAAGGCAGGGCAGGGTGAGGGTAAATTGAACCTTGCTTTGAATTAAGTTTTGAAGGGTTTTTTTTTTGGTTTCCCTCCCTTCTTTCCAAAATATTCTATAAACGTTGTTTTGATCTATGAAGCACGGGTACTTCGAAAATGTTGCCGTATTCATACCGGGTACTGTCACTCATACCAATAGGGTTGTATGCATGCTGGGTACTCGAAATATGCACTGGGTAGTTTTTATACATTCTTTGGCAGTTGGGTGCTTCATGGATAAGGGATTGGTACATCAAGAGTACACCAAGTTATGAGACATTATTGGAGATACGTTTAATTTATTAGAGAGTTTTGATTTACTTGAAATTGGAAATCCTTTATTTAATGCACCAGAGATGAAAGATGTATTATTCAATGAAGTTAATGGAAGTGAGAACTGAAGTTTTAAGTTTTCAAATTTCACTTTACTCTTTTGGTTTTGTAATTTCTCCTTTCAGTTTTGGTATTGAACTTTGATTTGTAGATTGAATCTCAAATTTTAAATTATAAAAAATAAAAAATTAATTGACATACCCCAACCGTACTTGTATGTTATATTTTTTAGGTCTTGCCGTATCGGTGTACCTACGTACCCGTACCAGTATCTGTACCCGCACCTGTGCTTCATAGGTTTTGATCAATACTTTCAGTGATGGGATTTTGTGCGCAGATTTTGGATCTGAATAAAGAGAGTGTTCGTAAAGTGATTCTCATTGTAGCATTTTTTGTGACATTTTTAGCATTACGTGTATGTGTGCTCTTGTCATTTGGACACTAATTCCATAAGTGCAGTTGACTTCATTATGTGTGTGTTGCATGATATACTGTTCAGTCAAATCCTTCTTTTCAAACTCTGTCTTGAGTTGATCACACAACTCAAATGAAACTAGAACTTTCATAGTGACCAAAGCAGAAAAGAAATCAGGCCTTAACTTTGTCAGTGAAAACCTCCCTCTGTTCGCTTGTATGATGAGATGAGGTAAATGCCTTGGAGTTGTCAACGTTTGAGCCTAAAAGCACGAGATGCACTGCATGTGTGTGCCAATGTTTGACATGCCCAGGTCCCATCTATCCACGGAAAAATAATAATGCTAGTGGTAGTAGCAGTTAGTTAAAAAGCAAGGTTGTGAGCTTGTATTTGTGGGAATAAATGAGGTGTCTCCGAACCATGTGTCTAACCATAAGTTGCATGACTGTGAACCTTAGATCCAACCACCAGGTGCTACCATGGATGAGTCTTTCATACATTCTGATGTAGAATAACATTTGTTTTTGGATCTTGTGTAAGAAATTGAATTTTTTCCCACTGTAAATTTAACGTTTCACATAATGACATAATGATTCATATTTGATCTGTTAAATAAGGCTTGGTTAAGACAAATTTCAATCCATTGATGTTTAGGTTTTGGTAGTTTGATTTGGGATATCATTCGGACTATCTATGTGCATATGATATTTTTCTTAAGAAGAGACATTCTCCAAAACCTCATACGTGGATAGCAAAACAAAGAGAAACTTGCCTAGTTCCTGTACTTCATCAATCTTGTTGCTGTTTCTGGCTACAAATGGTTATTTATTAACTCTGCTTCTTTGACCTTTTACTTTACTCCTCTTGGTTGCTTGGTTATGGAGGAAAAAAAGGTAGCTAATAGTCATATTGGTCTTGCAAATTTATTAAAAAGAAAAAATGAAGAAATTTAAAGCTCATGATCAAGTGTTGTGGTGATCAGTTGAATGCAAAATTTAAACATTTTCATTGCCTAAATACAAGTTATTCTTTTTTCTTTTACCCGTATTTTATTGTCTTCTAATTACTACTGCCATATTGTATGATGACTACTCTTTTACAGATATTTTGTATGATTCTTGGTCCCCAGCAATGACTGTTAGTTCCATCTGCATCAGCATTCTCTCCATGTTGTCAAGCTCCACTGTTAAGGTTTGATTTTAGATTTCTGCAGTTTAATGCTTTGATCATGTGCAGCATTCTCTCCATGTTCTCAATGGGTTTTGGCTTATGTCCTTGTGCAGCAACGTCCTACGGACAATGATCGCTATGTGAAGAACTGTAGGAAATCTCCCAAGGAGACACGATGGTGGTTCCATGATGATAAAGTGTAGTAATATGAATGAATGATTGGTCACAAGAACTGTAGGAAACTCCCAAGAAGATTTGCATTTCAACAGTGTAACGGCTGTTGGGGAGTGAAACAAACATTTAAAAACAGCTTCTGCTGTGGCAGTGGCTGGGTGTATTTGTAAATTAGTGATGTTCTCTTCCTGGGAATGTATGTGAAACCCAAAGCAGGCTGGTGTTATTTATGTTAGAGCAACTTCAGCGGCGTGTTATAATAGCTGTTTAAGTTAAATTACAGCAAGATTTCTAAAAAATCCTTCAACGATCTGCCAAAGTTTATGCCAAATTATAGCGTTGTCAAGCATTTAACCAAATTTGGCACAAAATTTGACAATGCTCTCTTTCTTTTGGTTGGGTTCATAAATTGGGTACTTTTGGGCTTTGTGGGCCTAATCACAAGCGCCACCTCCATGATTCAAATTGTTCATCTATCCGAACAGATCATCTATTCAAATTGTTCATTTTGAGGTGGCAATTACCCTGCTAGCCCTCATTCATTCCATCCTTGAGTACATAATTATACGGGTCTCGTTTAGGTTTTTAATTCACATAATATTTAAGTAATTTTTTATCAATAATTTGTGAGTCATATAGATAAAAATATGATATTGTCATTTATTTTCTATTAAAATATATATTTACCTTTGTTTATTTGGTGTTTATTTACCAGGTGTGTTAGTTTTGAAGCCTTTAATCTTATTAAAGGGGAAGTCAATGTAATTATGTTAAACTTGTGAAATTAATTATATATATATATATTTTAACTTAGGGAAGATGGGTGTAATTTATTTTATAAAAAAAAATTAAAAAAAATACCAAAGGTGTCGGGACATGCACGTCTATGAAGTATTTCAAACCTGTTTTGCAAAAGAATAAAACAAAAATATTGACATTCCATATGTCCGATGTGTGGACTCGCATGTACACATCATATTTGTGTCTTGATGTGTTTGATATGGACACAAACACTAACTTTGCTCCTAGGACTATCTTAAAATTTTGTTTAGATTATGAATTTGTGAAGAAAAAAGAAGGGAAAAAAAAAAAAATCTATCCAACCCAGTTTAGGCAAGAGGAAATGACAACTCCAATAATTAATTCATTTAACAGTTACTTTGTTTTATGCTAAAGTAATTGAATTTGAAAAGCCAATTTAGTAACAATGCCACTAGCCTACCATGTGAGGTACTAAATTAAGACTGTAGAGAGTGGATTTGCCTCATATTGATTGAAAACAAGATGAGTTTGGAGTCTCCTAGAAATCCGGTGGTGCTACATGCACCAATTAATGTACTAACGAGTATATCAACACTAGTTATGATATTATTATTGACCCCACTCATTAATAACATTATAAATATAAAAAACTTCATAAATTATGTCATATCATCAATTGATACACTAATTAGTACACTAATAGATACACATAGTATTATTTCCTAGAAATCTACAAAACAAACAAGGCCGTTAAAGGCTTTCCAACCTAATTGTTGGTTGGTAATCTTTTTATGGATGTTGTTGCGTCTCTCCGGTGTTACTCTCCTTCCCTATTTATACTACTTTCCCTTTGTCATTCCTAGTGCCGAAGCAAAAATTCGTCGTTTTTACTACGTTGGCTTATTGTCAAGAGGCACTGCTCTAATGCTTGTCATTTCATTCAATCTGATATGTTTCATTGTGCTTCTTTATCCAATATACATGGTTTCATGTGCACGCTCCTCTCATTCTTGGGCTAGAATGGAGGTAGGAGATTGGGCTTTTGTTCCTTGACCTAACCTTGTGGCATGTTTCCTTGGGTCAACCCATTCTTGGGTTTTTCACTCCCCCCCTCCCCCTACTAGATATTACTGCAAAAATAATTGCGGAGGTCGGCCAATGAGATCAATGGTGGTTCTAGGAATTTTGGTGAAGGTATTCAAAAATTTAAATCCAAATTTATACTGCTATATCCACTGAATTTGTTCAGTCCGAATTTGCACGAGTTAGACTCTTCCCAATAAGTCTCATTCGGACGAATTTGAACCGAACAAATTCGGTAAATGAATCATTAATCAAAAAAATTATATTTATTAATATCTATCATTCATTTCTACTAAATCTTTTAATTTGGTCTTTTCATATCACAAACAAAAAAAATAAATTTAATATATTGATACTATTGTTTATATTGAATTCTACAATTGCTTTGTACGAGTTATATACTCGGCTTAGTCTTGATGCAGCTTGAAGGAATTTAATTAGCGTCATGATTCAACATAAGTACTTATACTATATATTATAGTAAAGGGATATTTTAAGCAAAAGTCCTATGGGAGCTCCAACATTCTATACTAAAATCGTGAATTTTTAAATTTTTTTAAAAAAATTATAATATATTATTTTCTATAATAATATCATGATTTAAAAAATGAAAGACAAAAAAATCCTCCTTGTATATTTATATAGAGAATTATTTTTTGAGTATTACCTTCTCTCTCTAGTTTTTGGTCTTTATATAAGGACACATTATTGTTGAGAACAATATTCAAAAAATAAAATATATAAACGAGATGCATTTTGAAAGTAGGTCACATTACCTCAACTTATGTCATAACACTTCAATTTTTGAAATATTTTTATGGGCACGTGATGTTTTTTTATTTATTTATTTTTTATTTTATGAAAGTATTAATTAATAATTAAAAGAGATTATGAATGATCTATATTATATGGACTTGAGTAAAGTGTTGAGTATGGGTTCTTATCTAGAGATTAGACTCTTCAAATCTTAAATTTAATAATAGACAAACTTGGCAAAAAAGAGTCATATTTTATATTTTTTTTAATCTATTATATAAGATAAAATAATGCTATATGTAATATACAACGTCGAAAATGTGTTTTATAGCAATTACACAACAAATGATATATATAAGATAATGTTAAATATAAATAGGGCAAATTACACTAATAATCCCTATAGTTTGAGGCTCATGTCACTTTAATCCCTGACTTTTCAATTGTGACACATTTGACCCTGAATTTTGAATCTTGTTTTAAATAAGGAAAATTGAACATACTATTGCTTAATTTCAAGGGCAAAATCGTCAGTTTGATAAAATATAAACTAATTTGACAAAAATAAATATCAAAAAAATACTTTAAAATTTTAAAAAATTATTTCTGCACACCAAAGATAAAATTATGTAAAATTGATAAAAATTAAAAAAAATTACATAATTAATTTTTAAAAATTAATTTTACATGATCATCATCCAAATACATAATAAAATTAATTTGGTAAAAAAAAAATGTCTAAAAGATTTATCAATTTTATATAATTTTATCTTTAGTAGGTAGAAATAATTTTAAAAAATTCAAAAATAATTTTTTGATATTTATTTTTGTCAAATTAATTTATATTTTATCAAATTGACGAATTTGCCCTTGAAAAATCCAATAGTATCTTCAATTGTCCTTATTTGGAACAATATTCAAAATTCAGGGTCAAATGTGTCACAATTAAAAAGTCAAAGACCAAAGTAACACAAACTCCAAACTATAGGGACCATTAGTATAATTCACCCATATAAATATATGAGAAGTGTCTAATAGAAAGTATCGACACATCACACATCTGAATACTGGGTATCCGACACAGATATCTGATTTATTTTGAAAAATTCATATAACATAGGTTATGGGGTGTACGTGCAAAGTTTGAAGCAAATGAGTGGGTGTTCAAGAGTTGGGTGCATCCCATATGCACCCTACTACAAAAATGTGACTTTATCACAAAATTTTGTAATATTAATCATAAAATGCGTAATTCCATCATAAATTGGCGTAACAAAATATCCAAAATTTTATGGTTGATGTTGAAAAACTTTATGGCTTGGTTATGAAATTTTTTGTTACACAAATTTATAATGAGATTACGCATTTTATGATTGATGTTGTAGAATTTTATAATAAAACTATATACTTTGTGATAGGATGCATATGGTATGCACTGGGCATATCATTTCCCTTCAAAAGATACGAATTTAAGTGTTCAAATTGTACATAATGGATCAATTAACATAGACGTTACCCTATATATATGCTAGATAAAAAAATAAAAAGTAATAATAAGGGTATTCAATTGATTACCCTATCATACTGTTGGTGCCATCTCTGAATGGGATGATAGGGGATAAGCTTCATGGTCGAGAGGAAAACAACCTAGATGATCTATTTTATTTTAAATTAGTTTGGATCTTTTTAAATTTTTTTTGGACTTAAAACATACTTAATATATGGATAAATTACCAATAGGTCCTACTTTGGAGACTTATTACCCAATAGGTCCTACTTTGGAGACTTATTACCCATTAAGTCCTATTTGATAAATTTATTAAGTGATAAAGATAAATTTATCAGTCTTTTTTTTTTATGAATAAATTTATAGTGATAAATTTATCAGTCTCTTTGTTTTTATGAATAAATTTTTAGTGATAAATTTATCACTCTCTTATTTTTATAGTGTTAAATTTATTAGTTAAGACCTGTAGGTAAATAAGTCTAGTTAATAGGACTAATTGGTAAGTACCCCTTAATATATTATACTAAACTATAATAGGAGGGGTTCTTTTTTTGAGTGTATTTTGAGGGGTTCTAAGCCATGACCTGGTGGGTCTCAGGGCCGGCCCTGAGGTGAGGCCACTAAGGCGGTCGCCTCGGGTCCCCAATTTTGAATAAAATTTAGGGCCCCCAATTAGGGGAGTGTATCATGTCATGTTATTTTATAATTACTTTAATATTAGTTTAATTCATTTATTTTCATGTTGTTGTGGTATTATTTTGATTCGTGTCCGATTGATATTTAATGTGAAAACTTTTACTTTTAGTTAAAAATAATTTAGTAAGTGTATGAAGAGATTAAAATTTTTCTCAAAAGTTGAATTTTATAAAATTTATTTCTACTAAATGAAATTATTCATAGAATGTTTGATTTTAATTCAATTGCATTTTTCTAATTAAAAAAATTGTACCTTATTACTATATATTTTTTATTAGATTGACTCTAAAATAGGTAACAAAAAAATACATATCTTAAATGAAAAAAAGATATTAGCCTTAATTATTATTTTACATACTTTTTTATTCAGTTAGATGGAGTTAAATAAAAGATTAAAAAAATATCATGGCATCACTTAGTGAACATTAAAATATATAACTAATAATTCATATTATTGAGTCGTGTCATACTTAAATTCATATTGAAAAATAGTCAACCCTAACTTACTAATTTTATATATTGCTTGAGTTGTGTCGAAAATTCTTATCTTTACCCCCAATTAATTTTAGTTCTTATAGCATTGATAAGTTAAAAAATAAAGATTCGATTTAACTAATTGAAGTCAACTATTATATATATATATATATATATGTATATTTGTTATCTAAATTTTGTTAAATTGTAATGTAATTGAAATAAATTTTTATCCTTTTTGTTTTATCCAAACAATTTTTTTTTTAAGGTAATGATACATGAAAGGCCCAATTTAAAAAATTCGCCTTAGGCCCCTAATAACTCAGGGCCGGCCCTGGTGGGTGGGTCTATATCCAAGGCCGGCCTGGCTAGATCACTAGCCAAAGCCCTTGTATTACTATTTATTGATGAAGGAGATAGGGGTACACAGAAAGGCAAGAGGTTTACCTAGCAACCACCCTTGAAAGAGTGCATAATAACTCACTTGTCAAAGGTTCTTGTGCCGAAGATGAATGGGACTAAGCAATCTGTTGAAGTGGTGGAATATAAAAATACATTGCTTTGTGATGAGAATTGAGTGAGGCAAGGTTTATGAATCCTCTTGCTCATCTAATTGAATCCAATGAAGACTTTAACCAGGGATGAAGACATGTCAAACAAGTTCATGCATTTCCTCCCCTCCTATTTTTGATGAAAGAATTCTGTTGTTTACACAAAATGTTTAATGTATAGTCTAGATTTATTTAAGATGTGTTTTATCGCATATATAAAAATTTAATCTCAACCACACCTTACTTTTCTTCATATATTATTATATACAAAGTCCATGTACCTATCTTTACTGTTAACTCATATAACTACGGGGTTGTATTATCATTAATGACCAATTGTACCTATCTTGAGGAAGATGCTCATGAATGAAAAGTCTTGACCGATGTGAGAAAAAAATTAACTATATGTAAAATTGCTTAAAAATACATTTAATTTTTTTGGGGGGAAATTCTCACCTTTTTGTGTGTGCACGCGAATATTTTCTCCTTAATTCGAGCTCAATAGACTTCCTTTAACATAACCTGTATTGTTATTATGAGATAAAATTCAATATCTGTTTAAATTTTGAATTTATAAAGAAAAGGAAAAAAAAAAAAAAAGAGTTCATGCATTTTATTTTAGTAAAAGAAGTTGTTTAACTCAGATATTGAGCACTTAATAGAATGTATGGCAAAGTTATATGTGTTGTACAAATTGCGTAATTAAATAAAAATAAATAGATTCATATTTAATAATTTAAATTACAGAATAAGAGCTCATGTTGGAAATTACAATTAGATGAATAGAAATACATAAAAAGATAAAACAAAAAAATAAATTAAACCGAAACCTGTGTGATACTACAGTCTCCTTAAAACAAATTCGCCACCTCATCGTGAGTGCTAGAAGTATGTTGGCATCTGTCTTCCAAGATACGACGGTTTAGAACCCGCTAATGCAGAAGTACCTTTTGTTAGCTCTGGTGAACTGACAATGACATCACTCTCTCACATAGGAAGAATAATATTATAGGAGCAAATTGACTATAATATGAGAGCAAAAATTTTTGTGTTGAAACCAAGGAAGATGACTTCCTTTTATACATAATGGAGGAGAGAGGAGGAGCCTCCCAGCCATGAAGGCTGGCAACAAATGCTACCAATTACTCTTGCAAAATTGACGGAGTAATGCACAAAACTGATGGGGATTAAATCTATGAGTTACACACTCTATATACATGTGTATATCAGAAGCCACCAAACAGACTTGGTCCAAAAAGATTAGGTTGGTGGACTACTAATCTGGCCCAGCCCAAACCTAACCCATTCCAACAAGCCTGAAGCCCAAGCCTAAGCCCAAGTCCCAAGTCCCAAGATCCACGATCCACAACCCACAGATCACAGACCATGGACCATGGACTCGACTTGATCTGGTCTGGGTGGGCAGGTAGGCGGTGTGCACGCATGCGCATGCACACGTGCGTGGCAATTTTTTCATAACCAACTTGGACTATAGTTTTGGCTCAAGCCCATCCTTGAAGCATCCATAACTCCCTTCTTTCGGAAAATTTGGATGCCCCAAAGGGTTCATGCCTTTATCAAAATCTTGAGATTTCAATACCCATTATACACTATTCCCAATACCTCATGAGGCCAACTTTATGAGACAATTTCTCATTCAATTATCAATGGTTTTTGGTCATTCTTTTTGTGGTGTAAAGATCTTGTTATAAAGAATCTAAACCCACTTGATCACATCTTAATCGGTGGTTAGGACCTACTTTAATTTCACATTAAAGTCACCATAAAACTATTTTTTCTAACAATCCTCTACATGAATAAAAATTGATTGAATAAAGAAAACAGACAACATTTACAACAAAAACTCAGAGAGAGAGAGAGAGAGAGCACACAGACTAACCTTACATCAGAAAAGGTCGCTATTGGCCTTGAACCTTTCATAGTAAATGCCTATTAGATTTATTGGCTGACTAGTGAATGTAATGGATTGAATTGTTCTATCATTTGTGTAAACCAAGACAATAGACCTCACATAAGAGTTAGTCCAACCATTATTCTTGTTCTCACTGGTGTGTCAGATAAATGGAAGAAACTTGTGTATGTGTGCAATTCGATTAAAGATTTTATTGGGATGTGTATATTGAATCTGTCAATTTAGTTCTACTTTTATAGAGCTCTTATCTATAATAATAAGAACACATCTAGATGGATATGTTTTTACGAAGAGGAAACTTGTGTCTTGAATATAAATGTGTATCTTGTATACAATTCAATTGCATTTTCCATTTTTCTTTTTGTAATATGTATATCTTGTATATAAATTATAGCGATCCCGGTTTTCCCTTCATTGGTTGTTGTATTCCGGACTCGGTTCCGTAAATGTCTATTGTTGTATATGTTTCATTCCCGTCCTTTAATTCTTTGTATATGAGTTTTAGGACATGTTGGGCAGGTTTGTAACAGGTTGGTTGTGATTAGAAACAAAAGGTTGTTGCCTAGTTTTTGGTGTCTTCGCTCGAGCGAGGCTTTTGTTGCTCGAGCGAGATCTGTGTTATAGCTTCTTCGCTCGAGCCAGGGTTCCTTCGCTCGAGCGTGCGTCTACGTCTAGTTTTGGACATGAAGGTTGTATTTCTTGGCTCGAGCGAGCAAGGACTATGTTTTGGGTTTCTTCGCTAGAGCGAGCATTCTTGCGCTCGAGCGTGCTTCTGGGTTGCAGACCTGAAGCTTCGTGTTGTTGGCTCGAGCGAGGCTTTCTGCGCTCGAGCGAGGTTCCTTTGTGTCTGGTCACTCGAGCGACCACTCCTTCGCTCGAGCGAGCCTCGAATATATCAGTTCGCAGCAGTAGCTTCTTCTTCACTTTTTCTTCATCTCTTTTACTCAAACCCTAGAACGGCTGCTTTCTCTCTCTCTACATATCTTCTCTCTACAAATCCATCTAGTTCTAGTGGTCTCCTATCCTAGTTCCTTTGTAAAAAGTGTGGAGCTTAGCGTGGCCTTTGTTTTGATCCAAAAATCATTGGGTTTGGAGCATCTCGAGTTTTTTTCATCTTCTCCATTGGGTCTCTTCTTTTGAGGTAGGGATACCCTACTCCTTTTTATGAGTTTTGACATAGATTTTAGTCATTTTGTATAAATGGTGGATTATGGTAATTTTGGGAAAGTTAAGGTTTGTTTGAAGTTATAAAAGGGGGTTTTTCACTTATTAAATCCCATGTGTATGTGAGACTAAGAAATAATGGAATTATTGTTGTTGAATTGATGAAATTGAGCCTTAGGGTTGTTATTTGAGAAAGGGGGAAAATGCCCTAATTATGTTGAATAATTAATTTGGGAAATATGAAATTGAGTTGGAAATCATGAAATTGGGAAATTATGAGATTGAATGGTGTAGTTGGATAAATAAATCACTCACATATGAAAATGTTGATATTTTATCTGTTTGATAAATTTATTATCTGTTTAGAAATAACTGCTTTGGGCTATCGGTGGAAGATAGCCTTGATTGTTGTAGACACTGTATGTTGATTAGGGAAAACTGAAACTAATCAAAAGTGTTATGTCATTGAATATGACGGTTGAATTGTCACATTGAATATGTGCCTGGATTGATCATTGTATATGATAGGGCTTTTGAATACATTGTATATGTATCTTGTTTGGGAGGGGATAGGGGATGTACTCCATGGTTTGAGAGGAGATAGGGGATGTACTCTCAAACCTGTTTGGGAGGAGATAGGGGATGGACTCCATTGATAATTAAGTTGGCCGGAGTGTCCAGGGTGAAAGTCCTGAAATCTTGATTACGTTTGTATAACGTAGATAATTGAAGTATGGAAGTGTTTTAATATGAGTTGTAGTCTCATGCGAATTGTGAATAATGGAAGTGTCTTAATATGAGTTGTAGTCTCATTTAATTGTTTGGCTAGATATTGAGCTAGGTTTATGAATGTAAATTGGATAAGTAAAGGAAAGTGGAATGAAACTCAGATGTAATTGTCATGGAACTGGAATGTGTTGTAAGTTGATTTACGAGTGTTTCTCATTTATCAAATGCTAATGTTTTAGTTATTGCTCATAATTGGTTTAGTATATCTCTACTGGGCTTTGGCTCACCCTATATGGGACATCATTTTCAGGTTCAGGCGATATGCCACCTCCAAGGACGTAGCTTGGGAGGCTTTGAGGCTGATAGATCTTTTTGTTGTTCTCTTTTGGTATTACATGTAAATTCAAGCCAAGGGCTTAAAGTGTATTTGAGTTAGTACTCTCTTTTTGTAACCAAGTGTTGGCTTGGAAAGTTGTAAGCCCATAGGGTATTTACTTTTGTTGTCAACATGTAATACTTTTGTAATGAATACTCTGATAAATGGAAATATGCTTTATTCTCTTATGTTTATGCATGTCAAGAATGTGGGTTTATATGTGTTATTTTGAGGGCGTTACATAAATGTACATAGATGTTATTTTTCAAAATAACAACTTCCCCTTATTTGGTTGAGAAGAAAGTGGGGAGAAGGTAAAAAGGAAAATATTTTATTTTAAATTTTATTATTATTATTATTATTATTTTGTTTAAACTTCTGTCCAAAGCTGCATAAATAAAATTAATTTTTTTCTGGGAGAGGATGAGGGGAAAAGATTTTAAAATTATCTTCCCATCTTTCTTTTCTTTCCTTTTCTTTTCTTTTTAACTTTAACCCATGGTCAGCACTGGTAACAAAGGATCTGCATTCAGCAGCTCACTGCTCAGCTCAACCAACTTACAATCATTTAATTCAAATGGGGTGAATGAAAGTTGGGTATCATGATGTTTACTAAGAGTTTGACAGTTAAAGGTCTCTTTCATCACATTTATAGAATTAGTTTCATAGAGATGTATGTGTGTCCTAATCTTCATGGTTAAAGATTAATTTCCTTGATTTATTTTTATATTTTAAGGTTTGTTTTATAACATTTTCCATTGGTTTTTGTTCACTATTTGATGAGAGATTAATCTATAAAGATGATCCAAAAGAAAGGCTTTTGCAGATTCCATAATGTATAAGAGATTTACAAAAAAACATCATGAGACCCAAAACCAATCATTTATTTTGAGTAACAGATGCATATTAAATTCTTGGTGCAAATGCTAATATTCGTTTAGTTTATCCGTTTCTTTGTACTACCAACTGAATATTTGCTAGTGAAGCTTGCAATTGATGTAATGCTACAAGTCACTCTGTTATTTGTATGACTCTTAATATAGGTGTTGTTTATTTTGGAATGAGTAATATTTACATTGTTACCTACTAATTTTTCAGTTAACTAGTGATGTAGCTACCTGTACAAAATCTAGTATTTTACACTCTACAGTCATTGGCATAGCGTGTGAACACAGTTAATGCTTACTTTTTTGATTTATTTAGCTTCTATGTATTCTTTCTTAGATAGTTCACATTGTGGCACCAAGTATATTATTTGGCAATATTCTTTTGTGTTAAAGTTGTTTGCAACTGTAATTTTATTAATTGTTGTTGTTCATTGCTTTTGCTACAAGAGCATGAAGATACTTGAAACAAAGTAATGCCTTTAAAAAATTATTGTACATCTGTTTTTGGAGTCTTTGATTTATTTGGATATTCAAGCCCCATCAAAGATGTAAGGACTTAAATCTATGGTTGAAATCTTATACTACAATGTATTATAAATGTGATTGTAAACTACTGTTGACTCTAATCTCCATTGTCAATTTATGCAATTTAGTTGAATTTGAACTCTTAAGCTTAGAAATTAATTTTCTTTCCCTCTTTAGGAGAAGCATTAAGCTCTAGCTAGCCATGTGATTATTTGAGATGGGACTCCAACCATATGATCTAGTTAGCCATGCCATTTTGTTGGAATGGTACCTCAAGGTGGAACTTGTAGGGCTCGTGTACAAAGTCAACAAAATCATAAGGATATGTAATTCAAAAGCTTTTAAAAAAATGAGAAATAAACATAAACCTTCAATGAGCACAGGCCAAGACATAGAAGGTAAGCTAAATATAGTACAACAACAATGATAAACACAAACAAATTAATAAAGAAAATATAAAAAATAAAACATGATCTGGATTGAAATAGAGTGATGATAGGATTACCCCCAACATTCATGACAAATAACACATCTCACCGCATATCGAACTAGCAAATTTACCCATCCTGATTTTCCATTGAATAATAAAAAAAATATCAAAATTACTTGATTCCAAAAAAACCTATTTTCATTCAAAACCCACAAACTTCAAAGACACTAAATTGTTAATTTAGTTCTCCTTTTTCTTTTTTTTTCTTTTTCTTCCCCCCCCCCCCCAAATTCTTTTTCTTTGTTATTTATTGCTTTTTCTACAAGAGCATGAAGATACATGAAATAGAGAAATGCCTTTAAAAAATTATTGTTCTTCTGTTTTTGGGGTCTTTGATTTATTGATTCATTCCAAACTAGAGTTTATATGGGTTTATGTGTGGTATGTATGGTCATGCTATTACACCCCTTTTGGGATGTGTACCATATGCAAATTATAACATTCGGCCTAATTTCCAAAGGATTTACATTCTAACATGTATCCTAATTAATATGCTATATACTTATTAGAGTTCTATAACCCCTCATGTGTAATTGTAATTATTTCACATTTTTCCATCAGTAATGGTGCCCTTTCGTATGTACTATTTTCCCACCACCTCATTAACTCTTTTACAAATAACAACTTCATTTTGGAATTTATAAAGTTTTGGCATGTTCTTTTATGTCTTTTAATATTTTTCCCCTCCCTTAGTTTTGTGTTTTGGTTGAAATGCTTCATGCCTTATTTTTGGCAGGTAAAAGGAGAGCCCAATACCTCTTACATCTGAGCTTATATTTCGATTGACGGAGTACACTACAGCTATTGACATTTGGTTTGCTAGTTGTGTTGTTGCTGAACCACTTCTTGGACAGGTACGTATTTTGTCTTACAAGGTCCTCTAAGCTTCAGTATATTTAAATTATATGGTATGCCTAATGGCCAAATTAAAATAAAAAATATTTATGATATAATTTGTATAGTCACACCCTTATTCATCACAGTTTTTGTATTAAAAAAAACTAAGATTAAAAGTTTAAGGTCACAGTTAAAAATTGTGACCTTTAACCAATTTTGTAGTAGTGCTCCTATATTAGCATTATTTATTATAAATCTAAAGTATGAATGATAGAATAAATGTAAATAATAAAATCAAATAATAAGCATAACATTAATATAAGACGAGCTCTATTCACAGCCCAAGAATCAATTGTGAGTGGCAGTGGGTTATAGCGATAAGCAAGGGTTCTAAATTAGGGCATCAAATCTTTAGTTAGTGTATGGATATTATTGAATACAACTGTATCAAATCATTCTCCCATTTTCTAATTTCTTGTATTTTGTATTCTACAAAACAAATTACCTCCCTAAACATTTAGAGTTTTCAAGTGCTTTATGTGGTTCAGGCTATCCCCAAACTCATGCAAAGAATAAAAAAAATTAGCAAGATAAAATGTGGGAAAGTGCACCACAACATAGCTAAAACCAAAGCAAGTAAAACCAATTAATAAAGCTATTCAACCTTTTGACTGTACACCTAAACTGAGACTTGAAGCAGCAAAGGAGCTATACATAACCACGACATTGTTTCTCTACAATAGTCCCAAAAATAAAAGAATGATGTCGTTTTTTTAGCAACTCGCATGGTGCCAAAATATTTGGCTCCTTTTTGCGACAAAGAAATTTCCTTACCAAATTACAAATTTCGTCTGAAAGAATTAACTTCTTTAGTTTGTTTTTTTACGGTAATGTGACCTAAGCTGCTGGGGTATCATTTTTTGTTTATGATTAGAATTTTTTTTTTAGTGTTTTTCCTTTTTACATTGGAAACATAGTCTAAGTATTTGTTAACCACATTATTATTAAACAAATCCATTCATGTGTGCATGTCGTCCATTCCTTTAAGATTTTTGTTTGTTTGTTTTTTTCCTAATCGAAGATATTATAAGTTTATTTTTCTTGTCTTTCTCCACAAGGAATTCTGATTGAAGGCTGATGGACAAATTGACTGATCCTCCAAAACGCCCAATCACTCTATTCATTTTGTTTTGGTATTTCATTAATATCTATTTGTATGTAGTTATATTTTTTCCATTATACGAATTCTTATATTCATTTTCATATGTTTATAGCCAAGAATAAGCAATGGAGTTAAAAAAAAAACTAAATGAAAGTAGACGTGAAGGTAAGTGCAACGTATTCTTGTTATTTGTAGTATTCCTCTTGTACTTGTAAGCTTGTATGTAATTGTTCATATGATTTTATGCATGCAATGTAGGATGTTGGACACAAATGGAATCAACTTCCCGAAGAAGAGAAAAATAAGTACATACAAATGGGAACGCTGCAATCTGAACAATATGCCCAATTAAAAACTTTGGTCCAACAGAAGCCTCCAAAAGTAAAAATTCAAACCCGAATTGAGCTTACATCGATTTGTAAGATTATTAGAAGGCTGGACAAAGCACAACAACAAGCAGTGACTGATATGGGGTTTCATGGATAACGACATCAATCTAACATGATGAATAAGTTATGAAGAAAAGTATGAATAAATTCTCAATAAGTATTAAACCTTTGTAGTTCTCACTAACCCCACCCACCCAACCAACCAACCAACCAACGAAAGTTTTTTTAAAAAAAAGAAAGAAGTTACTTTTATATTTAATACTGTATTTGGTTGGGGGATTTGAAAAGGGATTTAGAAAGGGAAATGAAAAAGTGGTGAAATGTGAATAAAATATACTTACATTTCACTTAGTTTCGCACATCTTTTTCCTTTTCCTTTCGAAATTCTTTCTAAATCTCCTAACCAAACACAACGTAAGTATTTCGTTTGAACAAACTTTTATATGTATAATGTAGGTTGATGTTGCATTTAGTAAGTGGATGGTGTCAAGGTGATCAATCCTGACTTAACTAAAAAAGAAAAAGAATATTTGGAAGCCACTTTAATTGGATTCTCATTAATCTTACATGGTTCCATGATTCTTCCCTCTTCTCTTCACATTTCTACCTCACCTAACCCCTTGCACCAAATTCTCCCTTCAACCCCACAGCCCTCACCTATAAGATATCATATCACAAATTTATTTATTTTGCTTAATTTTCAAAAAAAAAATTCCTGAAAAAAAAAAAATACTCAGGTTAGAATTCCACTATTAAAATTATGGGGCCAATAGAGCCAAGCCTTTATCTGTCCAAAAATTGATCTATCTATTCAAATGTTATTTATCTGTACACATGTCATGTCACGCCCCACTTTTTATTACTCGAAATCATTACCAAATCCATTAATTTGTTTCAACTTCAGAGACAACATGCGGAAATAAACTCAAATAATCGACTAGTAGAATTAAATAGTAATTCTCTCATTCGAATGCAAATTACATACAACATGAACATTCTAAACAAACTGCCTTTAGGCTTATAATCATTAAAGAATCAAAAGAAGGGTGCAACCCTTTTACAACAATGGCACTCCGTCGACACAAAAGAGGCCCCGTGGCCAACAAATAAGAAGATCCAAATCTCGTAGCACATTCTGACTATCACCTGAAAAAGATTCAACAACGTGGGATGAACATATAGTCCAGTAGGGATCTTAACATGATCCTCAGCAATAACAACTTATAGATAGCTATGATCATGAATGCTCAATCTCATACTAGAATACTAACATGGCAGTTTATACAAAAATATACATAAGTATGAACTTTTCTCAAAAATAGCCATTTCATTCAACGCTATAAGCGATTCATCTTTATTTTCTTTTCATTATCCCTGGTTCCCAAACTTTTATAACAATAACAACAACTTAGAAAAACAATTTCACTAAGCCCACTACCTTTCTCCCATTTTTCATACTTACAACAGATTTTCCCTTTTTCAAAACATACTTTCAAATACTCAATTTTCCTTCACACTTTTCCAAAATCTCACAATGGCATTTTGGTTTGTTCCCAATACATTCATATCTATACATGCATGCCTTTAGTAAAAGGGAGATAACAAATCATCAACATGTATATAATCAACAAATGAGGCAACTCGGCCCTCCAAAACTGTAACCATAGCAATCCATGACATGCTCAGATACACTGAGACAAAAACAATAAAACTCTGCTCTACCGGCTATATGCACAGTAAGCCAAGGATACAACTCTCACAACGGTATGCCATTTTACCAGGCGCTAGCTGGAAGGGTGTGGTACCTTAGATTCTCAGCGCAGTCAGTTCTCTAGGTGCTAGCTAGAAGGTAACAGTACCTCTGATTATAAGCGCGGTGTACAACACCAATAATCACAATACAACAGAACATAACCAACAAGTGTAATATGTACACATAAACTATTCAAGATACATAAGCAATGTGTTAGAGTATATGAACACATAGGTGTGTGGAGTACATCTCCTATCTTCTCCCACACACTGGAGTACATCACCTATCTCCTCCCTAACAATTATACATACATAATGTATCATAGCTCTTCATTACATACAATGTTCAATGAACACAACACAACCATGTCATCCTCCACCGATGACCAAGGACAAAACCTCTAGATGCATGATTTTAATACACCTATTATAAAGACTCAACTCTCATGAGATCTTAAACCCAACAACGACACTAGTACGATAGATAAGGGTAAAACCCCCAAATGTGTGTATTCAACACTCATGATACAATAATTCAATTCTCATATTTATTTTCTGAAACTCACATAGAGTTAACATTTCATTTCCCATTTCCAAGATCAACTTCCAGGATTTTCCAATTCCAAAACCCCTTTTTCATTTCACAAAACCAATTCCATTCATTATAAAGCCATAACCTGACTTGATTCAATACATTCATTTCAAAACAACCCCAAAGCCATAGTTAATCCCTTAGGCATTAACACCTTCACCCAACTCATATTAACAATAGAGACTTACAAACATTGATCAACTACCCTCCATTTTAATTTACCAAATCAAAACATAATTTAGGGCTTTTTCTTCTCTCCACAATAGCATGCTAATTTACACTCCAATTAGCCCAAAGAACTATCAATGAGAAAATAATCATTCTCAAACAACCAACCCTAGGTTCCCTCGCATGGTTTTCAAAGAAATTCAACATGATATGATTTTCATGCAATACAAAACTACCACATGTCTATCTATAAACGGAGTATTGAAAAAGAACAAGGAGAATCCCTACCTCAAATGGAGAACCCAAGGGGAAGAAGAGCCAAATTCGGAAGTGCTCCAATCCCAAAGTTTTTCGGATCAAAACGAAGCCCACGCAACCCTCTAACTTTCTTACAAAGAGATTAGGGTAGGAACACCCAAGAACTAGATCAATCCCTAGGGAGAAGTTGTATTTTAGAGAAAGAGGCTCTCAAAATAGGGTTTTGAAAAGTAAGAGAGAGAGAGAGAGAGAGAGTGTGTAAAAAGTGATTTAAAATATCACAGTCCAGATCTGATATACGTACGACCCGCTCGAGCGGAGAATAGGACGCTCGAGCGTCAAACACAAAAACTGCACCCGCTCGAGCGCCAAGACACAAAAACAAAACAGACCCGTTCGAGCGTAGATTACACTTACCCAGCATTTTTACAGAGTTCGAACACCCGCTCGAGCGTAAGGAAATCTGCTCGAGCGTGAAAAACATATCTGCAGTAGTTTTGCAGACGCACAAGATACTGAAAGTATGCAGACTCCGCTCGAGCGCAAAGGGACCCGCTCAAGCGGATCACCAAAAACCTGGACAACAACACTAGAGACCAGAACTCAACCAACCTCTTCGAAACACGCCCAAAACATTTCTAAACTCAATTACCAAGAGTTAAAGGATGGAAATGCAACACAAACAACAACCATCAACCATGGAACCGAGTCTGGGTTACTATTAAACAGTAAAAGGGAAAACCGGGATCGCTATATGTCACGTATTTATCTAATTATTTGTCCAAATATCACCTAATTATACACGTGTTAGCTATTTGTCCACCTTACCGCTACCACCCATTGTTGCCAACTACTGCCATCCGCCGGCCATCGGCAACTTTTTCAGCAACTTTCATTGCGTGTTCTTATCACAAAAACAAATTAAAATTTGGATCAAATAACATATGGTCCCATAAGTTTGGAAATTTCATCAATTAACAAAAACAAAAACAAAAAAACAAAGAAAATAAAAGAACAACCAATGTATAACAATTCTCATCGACAATCGGACGAGAGGGTTAGGAGTGATAAACAAACCAAACAACTCAAGCTCGACTTATGTTCAGCTCATTAAAAACTCGTTCGAGCTCAGTTCGTTAAGTAAATAAGCCAAACTTGAACACTTTTTGAAACTCATTAAAGTTTTCAAATTAAGTTTGAATAGTCAATTGCTTGCTCGGCTCTGTTTGATGAATCTAAAACTACCAAATTACTTGAGGTTGGCTTGACAAAAACTCATTCAACACTAACTCGAAAATTTAACGAACCAAACTTGAACAAATTTTAAAATTCGTTAAAGTTATCAAAGCAAGTTATAACAATTAACTGTTCGGCTCATTTATTATCCCTGAAGAGGGTTTAAATAGGACTACAACTATTTATCTTTCTCATTTTACATCCCCTCCATACCTTATTCTCTCTACTACTTACAACACAATTTTGCAATCAATTATTATTTATTTAGAATCACTTGAAAATAAAATAAAATAAACACTCTAGATTATTCATGCTTCGTCTGTCATGGGTGAAGGCAAAAATCTAAAGTATAGAATTTTCAAATGTTCATGAAATTTAATGAATTTACTTGAACCAGACTCTCTTGTGATGTCATCTCCCTCTAGAGTTCTTTCTTTTCAAACAAGTACATTTCTTCTCTACTCTCTCAAAATTATGTTTATTTTTCTCGTGGGTGGGAAGCAAAAGCATCAATTCAGAATTTCTAGACATTTACATGTCATTCAACAAATTTGACTTCAACCAAAAATGAATTCAATCTTTCTCTTGTGATGTCATCTCCCTCTAAAAAAAAGGCAGTATACCCACAAGTATCCTACTATCAATTAAAATAAACAAATAAAATAAAAGCATACCCGCCAGTGCCCTGCTATCAATTCAAAGCAAATAAATTCAAAAAAATTGAAGCAAGTAGCCTACTATCAATTAACATGAAACAAATAAATAAAATAGCACACCTGCCAGTGCCCTGCTATTAATTGCAAAAAAAAAAAAAGCACACTTGCAAGTATCCTACTATTAATTAAAATAAACAAATAAATTAAAAAAAAAAAAACAGCCGCCAGTGCCCTGCTATCAATTCAAAGCAAACAAATTCAAAAACATAGAACCAAGTACCCTACTATCAATTAACATGAAACAAATAAATAAAATAGCACACCTGCCAGTGCCCCTGCTATTAATTGGAAAAAAAAAAAAAAAAAAAGACAGCACGCCCGCAAGTATACTACTATCAAGTAAAATAAACAAATAAATAAAAAAAGTACACTAGCCAGTGCCTTGCTATCAATTAAAATAAACAAATAAATAAAAAAGCACACCCGCCAGTACCCTGTTATTAACAACCACCCGTTGGACCACTTCAACAAAAAATTAAATAAAAATATATACAAAAAAAAATTATTTGATTGGATGAACTATTGGATTATTTGATAGATCATAACTTGGTTAATTTCTTAGTAGTTTCCTACATCAAAGTTGAAGCTGAGTAGCTTCTAAATGGATGGACTATTGGATTATTTTTTTGAAAACTTCGTATCCAGCCTATTGAACTATTGGACTACTGGATTTGGATTATTGTTATTGGATTTTCTGATCTTGATAGAACCTTTATGTTGTGTTTGGATCATAGATATGAGTAGAGATTTGAAAAGGAAATGAGAAAATGTGGGTGAAATGTCAATGAACTATAATTACATTCGACACACCTTTTTCCTTTTCCTTTCCAAATCCCTAGCTAAGTCCATGATCCAAACATAACATTAAGGAAATATGATGGTTTTAGCGTCATAGAAAGCAAAGCACATTCATATAATTTTCTTCTTCTTTTGTGCTAGTTTATTATTTTCCAAAAAAAAAATTAAAATAAAATAAAAAAGTGGGAGTGTATTTTCCAAATGATTTGAGCCAACATCAATCCATATGTCATAGTTACATGAAGTTATATATCATAAAGTGAGTAATTATAAATGACAGCAACTATGGCTTTGGTTATAATTCTTGCTTGACAAAAATTATTTGTATGCAGAAAAGTTCCTAGAATTTGAATGTTTGGTATAGATTTAACTTGATGTGATGTGGACCACACCCTATATCAATCTGATCCACCCATTTAAAATTCTATACATTTTTCTAAGTATTTTTTCTGGTTATTTGGAATTGTTGTTTACTTAAAAGGCATAACTTAGTTTCATTCCTAGTAATTTTCTGTGTCAAAGAGGAAGATGAGTTGCTTTTAATTAGGTTGACTATGTGATTGTTGTTATTGGATTTTCTAATCTTCATAAAGCCTTTTTGGAAATTGGATATTTTGATTTGAGCATCATAGAAATCATATTCTTATAAAATTCCAGAACCTTATTATGAAGATCATTGATGATGCTAATAAGGATAGCTAATAAAATTGTTAAATTCTAATATTTTGCAAAATATATTTTGAAACTGTTTTTTTGTTGTTGTTATGTATTCAATTTTCTTTTCTTCGGTAATGTCATTTACATTTTATCACTATTCTATAATTTTTTCATCTCTTACTCTTCATTTGGGACAACAGAAAGCCATTGGATTTTTTAATATTATACATTGGGTGTGTTGAGCATGTTGGTATAATAAATAATATTTTTTGTCTAAATTTATATAGAAAGTCATTGGTTTTCCTATTCATTATGTATTACATTGAGTTGAATGTTAAGCAGACCCTTACTCAATCTGATGGAATTCCAAACAAATATAAAATTAATATTAAAATAATATGTGCATAGATAATGCACCAATAGCATCCAATCATGAAAAGAATTGTATATCAATCAAATAAAAATCCTCAAATGCAGAGGTAAAATATGCAACTATTAATCCAGAAGGGGAATATTACATTCAACCATAACCCAAAAGCACCAATATCAGAAGCATAACATGACAAGAAACAAAAAATTATAAACATAAATAGATTTCAACAAATAAATAAGAAATTGCAATCTCATATCAGTTACATGAGTACAAAATTCAATTAACCACACATCAAATTTCACAAACCCAAGCCAAATTTCAAGTATAAATCTATATATATGGAACCAAAACAATTACCAAATCAAACAAACATGAAAAACAAAAGCTATTCATATCATATTTTCCTAAATTTAGAAACCAACAACTCCAAGTGAGGCAGTTTTGAAGAAGGGGTAACAAGAATCGGGAAAGGAAATAGGGTTAACAAAAGGGGATTTTGGTCTAGGGTTTCATAGAATACGGTTGAATAAAGGCAAGAGAAACGAGTTGCAAAGAGAGACATAGTGATGAGAAACATAAACAGATTTCAAGAAGCAAATAAAAAATTACAGTCTCATATCAGTTCCATGAGTACAAAATTCAATTACCCACACATCAGATTTCACACACAAGCCAAATTTCAAGTATATATATATATAATCAACACAAGTAACAAAAATTTTCAAATTAAAACAATAGAGTGTAAAACAAAATTTCGGTCAAACTACAAGGTTTAAAAGTGTAATTTACCCTTAATTCATATATGAATATGCTTATCTATAACTGTCGCTCTCTCTGATAATTATGGCAATGATATTGTTTCTATTGACAATTGCAGTTAACTTGGCTTAATGTTCAACTTAAAAAAATATGGCCATATGTAAATGAGGTGATTTTAGTTTTTCTTTTCTTCACCAACTATAGTGCATTTTATTTGCTGGATTCAATGTGATTACAATGAAAGCATTTTATTTTTTTTACTTAAATTACTTCATTTTTGACACATGGTGGCATAGGCAGCATCAGAGCTAATTCGAAGTTCTGCCGAGCCAATTCTTGAACAATATAGATCAGTTATCTTATCATCTCTCAAGTTTTCAAAGTTGACTCTTGGTACTGTGGCTCCACAATTTACAGGTTTGTTTGATTTCTGTTTGATCTTTGATGAGACAAAAAAATCCCAAATCACCATTAATAATATGAAAACTTACTAATATGAATTGGACTTAATTTCAAATTTAATAATCGTTAAAAGTAATTTATCATCTTTTAAGTTTCTAATTAAGTTGAAAGAAAGAATTCCATAAAATGTAAATAAGGAAGTTCAACTAATTTTTATCCCAATGCTTTCATAGATTTTGGAAAGAATTGTACTTCACAATTTACAATTATATTCTTCTGAGAAAATTAAATGAGAAAAGAATGGCCTATCAGATTGGATTGGTCTAAAGTTATTGCACATTAGCAAGTCGGAATTCACTCCACAACTTCTGTTTTTTTAATCTTTAAAAATATATATTTTTTATTTTTTACTTTATGGAATTATTATGGCCAGAGGTAGAACCAATCATCTTCAAGAATAGACACAAGAATCGAAGGAAATAATTTAAATTTATTATCAATTTTGTTTTATTTTTAATCTTTTTAAGGTAGTGATAGAAAATTATTGATCTTTTTAAGGGTTTCAATTATTGAAGGCGATGCTAAGGGAATCACAATGGAATTGAAAATGCAATGGCATGGAAACCCTAGTATCAAACTTGATGTTAAAACTAGAGTCGGCATTGGATTACCTATACAGGTGATCTTCAACTTATTTCTCATATCACTAGAGCTTTTTCCTAGTAGCAAAACCATTACAAAACTACTCTGAAATTTATTTTATTTTCACTTTATTTTTTCTATATATATATATTTTTGTGTATAGTACTTCTAATACTTATTTTATAGATAATCAATGTGTTCTCTTTCACTCTCTCTGAAGAATAATAGGTGACTGAAAAATTGGATAACATGATATAAAGTAAAGAATGTTCAGTTATTGGAATTTAACCATAAGATGCCACTTTAATATATTTTCGTCTAGGTCAGAAATATTGGATTCACGGGAGTTTTCAAATTAATTTTCAAACCACTAGTTGACGAGTTTCCATGTTTTGGGGCTGTTTGTTATTCTTTGATGGAAAAGGTGAGTACTTTGTATCTTTGTCACTCTTTTAACTTATTAGTCTAGTTTCCAACATTTTGGAAGTCATCTTCATGATAAATCACACAAATTTGTGCAAATATTCATATATTTATCATGTCATCATAAAAAGAATTATATAAAATTTTGAAAAATTACTTTGCACTTGATTTTTGATACTACAATTCCCCCTATGATTCTGCCATAGAAAAACATGGACTTTACACTCAAAGTTGTAGGTGGGGAATTATCAGCAATTCCCGGAATTTTGATACTATTGAGGTTTGAGAAATTTTATATTTTTATTTATTTATTATTTCTTTCACACTCGTGTGTAACTGAATAACTTATCTTTAGATGGGTAATATATTCTTTACAATTATGGATGTAGGGTTTTTGGATCCTTAGGTGTGTCGTAACATAAAGCTATTGTTTTTATTTATGTAGGACACGATACGAAATGCTATTCAAGATTCTATTACTTGGCCAGTTCGGAAAATTATACCTATCTTACCAGGGGATTACAGGTATACTACTATTGCCAATATCCATTGTTTGATTGACTAAGGTTGTGTTTGGATCTAGTAGTTTAGGAGGGATTTAGGAGGGGAAATGAAAGGGAAATGTGACAAAGAATTATCAATGCATCTTAATGAACTTACAATATCCAATTGTTTGTCTGTGAGCTTGTGAACTATAAAATCTTAATGGGTTTATACAATAACATCAAAATATCCATTCGTTTCTCAGTTTATACAATTCCCAGAAAATTGATCCCAAACCACTTTAATTTTATTTCTCATAGGAAAATCAAGCCACCACAAGAGTAATTGTTAGAAACATAAACAGATTTCAATAAGCAAATAAAAAATTACAATCTCATATCAGTTACATGAGTACAAAATTCAATTACCCACCCATCAGATTTCACACACAAGCCAAATTTCAAGTATATTTGGAATCAACACAACTAACAAACAAAAAAAACCTAAACCTATTCAAATCATATTTTTCTAATTTTATAAACCAACCCAGCGAGTTCACAAAGGTGAAAGGGGCAGTTTCGAAGAAGGGGATTTCGGTCTAGGGTTTCATAGAATGGAGATGGTGAAAGGGAGAGAAACAAGTTGCAGAGAGAGAGAGAGAGAGAGAGAGAGAGAGAGAGAGAGAGATACATTGAGGCATGTAGCTTGCTAAAACGAGGAGGAAAAGAAAAGGGCAAAGGAATAAACTCACTCTTCGGTGCTTGGCACAGAGGAGCTCCGACGAGATCCTGTAGAGATCTTCGTCAATAGCTTTGGGAGCTTTTCTCCGTGGCGGAGGATGCGGTGGTGAAAGCAAAACAGGTTTCGGCAGTGGCAAGGGCAATGAGAGAGAGAGAGAGAGAGAGAGAGAGAGAGAGTAATTTTTGAAAACGTTTGGGATGAAGAATGGGTCTAGGGATTTGTCAAAAACAATTAAGGAGGAAATTTTGATTTTGACAAAATTTGGATGTTTGTTCCAAAATTTTGGAGAAAATTATTTGGGGGGAATTATGTAATAATTATTATAAAAAAAAATTAAAACATTTAGGGTCTTATAATAAAATAAATTATTAATTTATAATTTTGTCAATTTATACTCATATTTTTTTGGGAGAGATACTCATAAATCCTAAATGTTGAACTTATGTTCTATTTGGTCTCAGATTAATACTTTTGATCCATTTAGTCCTGTATGTTATGTAAAAGACGTAAGTGACCTTTGTTTGACTTTATAAACAGCTGTGTGATTTAAATTGTTGCTTGTTGGTGGTAAGCATTAGTCACGTGTGGCTGTATGTAAATGTTTATTAGTTTGTATGATGAACACGTGGCAAATTGTGCGATTGAATGGGTGCCACACAACACAAAAGTGTATGTGCTTTATGCTTTTTGTGTGGTGTAGTGTACGTGCCACACAACCGTTTTTATTTTTTTTTGAAGTGTCACATCATACCCTCCACATTGTCACAGTAGGAAAAAATTATACTAAACAGTTTATTTTTTTTGGAGTAAAAGTTTTGGAGTGTCATATCATACCAGCCACGTTGTCACATTTATGAAAAGTACACTAAGGAGTTTTTAATTTTTTGGAGTGTTACATTAATATCTGCCACATTGGAGTATATTTTTTTAGAGTGTCACATCATATCCGTCATGTTGTCACGTTTGAGAAAAGTACACTAAGGAGTTTTTATTTTTTTTGAAGTGCCACATCATACTCGCCACGTTGTCATATTAAGAAAAAGTACACTAAATATTTTTTTTTTTAAAGTGTCACATCATATCCGTCACATTGTCACATTAGGGAAAAGTATACTAAAGAAATTTTATTTTTTTAGAATAAAAGTTTTGGAGTGTCACATTATACCCGCCACGTTATCACATTTACAAAAAAGTGAGTTTTTAATTTTATTAGAGTGTCACATTAATACCTGTCACATTAATAAAAGGATATAGTTGTCCATCAAAACACTACCAAAATAAAAAATAGGACCACATGGAAAGAAACTCTCCACTAATAGGACTTAATAGATCAATAAAAAAAACTTGGGACTAATTGGAGTATTTGTTTGTGAGATGGGATTTATTGGTAATATCTCTATTTTTAATTTTAATATAAATTCTTCATCTATTTTTATTAAGTAAAATTAATAAAAAAGAGTATTTTACTCATCAACTACAAAATGTATAATCACACCATTAATTTGAATAAAAATATTTAAAATTTTAGAAACTACAAATATCATAATCAAGTCACAAAGTTTTATAATATAAAACACAAAATACAAAACTGCATCACTAATTGGCGTAACAAAATTGTTTAAAATTATAAAAAAGCACAAACGTCGTAACTAATTCCCAAAATTTTGTAACATTAACTAAAAATTATAGCGTTTGGTAATGTTTACGTTTTTTGTTTACGTTTACAAAAATTTTATAAACTGGTTTTTGTTTATTTTTAGAAAAATATAAACTACAAACGCGTTTGGTTTGAATAAAATGTTTGAAAAATTTTAAAAATGTAAACTAAAAAATATGTTTGTTTAGGCCTAAAATATTTATATTTATTTTTTATTATTTATGACAATGGGATCATACACATTATAATTGAAAAAAAAAATTTTAAAAAGTAATCAAAAAAAAAATAATTGGAAAAAAAAATAATTGAAAACAAAATTATTTGAAAAAAAATTAATTGAAAAAAAATTTGTTAGTCAAATTTTTAAATTTCTGTTTAAAAAACCAACGTAAACTCATTCCTCAAATTTATAAACTGAGACAATCATTTATAAACCAAAAAATTATCAAACAAGTTTTTATGATAGTTTTTAAAATTTTTGTAAATATAAATTGAAAATGAAATGGTTACCAAACAGGTCGGTAACTATCCACTAATTGGTGAAACAAAAACATTTGAAAATTTTAAAAACCACAAATGTCATAACCAACTCACAAAATTTAATAACATCAACTATAAAATACGTAACTGCACCACTAATTGGCATAATCAAAATAATCAAAATTTTTACAAATCACAAATGTCATAACCAACCCATAAAATTTCATAATATCAATCACAAAATGCGTAACAACACAACTAATTGATGTAGCAAAAATATCCAAATTTTTTATAAACCACAAATATCGTAATCAAGCAACAAAGTTTCATAACAATTATCATAAAATGACTAACAAATCACTAAAAATCGTAGAATCACCAATCGGGATCTCTAATGATACAGAGAAAATAAAATGTAATGAAAATCATTAAATAATTTAATCAACAACTTAAAGCCATGGAATAGAAAATGAGAGTTAGAGAAGATTAATCAGTAAAGTGAGAGGAAAGGGGATATGAGAAAGAGAGATTGAACGGACTTATCGCCTGTGAAAATGACGTCAAAGGTGGTGTCATTTCCGATAAGGAACATCGGAGATATCTACAGTGACAATAAGGAATGAGAGAGATGCTTGACGGATGAAGAGGACTGAGATAGCAGAACAGTACAACAAAATGTGTAATATTCATTTTTCAATAATTCTATAACACATGTGCAAATTGATAATAACAAAACCTTTCAAATCATAAGTACGGCCAAAAGGTTTGTATATGTATGACATATTAATGTGAAAGAGCTAGAGTTTCGAGACAGATGCATTTACTAGATAGAGAAATATCACCAAAATGAATAGTGTTGAAATAGATAGAGAGAGTAGTGACGAGTTCAAGGATCTATTGCAAAGACACAGGAGTAGAGAGAAGAAGAATCTAGTGAGAAAGAACTATCAACGATGGTTGTTCGATGATTTGAGTGAAATAGAGAAGTCGGATTAAGAAATAGAGAGAGCTCAGGCACAACTAGGACAAATCAAGGGAAAGAAAATTTAGTGGAGAAAAAAATGAAGAAAAGTTGGGAAAAAATTTAGGAGAAAAATTATTTAGTAGAACAAAATAAAATCATGTCACAGATAATTTTTTTCAATATATTTTTTATTAAAATTTAGTTAAATTATATATATATATATATACATATATGTCTACAAGTGTATATAGATATTTTGAAAAGTATATATCGTTTGTATATTATTATTTCAATTACAATTAATGAAGATACTATGACTAAAAATAAATCTAAAATAGAGATAGGTGATCAATTGCAATTGTCACTTAGGGATGACACTTCAAAATTAATTGAGAGAATTGAGAGTTCAGAGAGAATGAGAGTTTGAAAGACAGATTTGTTTGTGAGAAATAAAATGTGAGAGGGGTGGTATTTATAGGACTTGGGAGGGAGGGGTTAATTTATATATATATAAATAAAATAAAATTGGTTGTTGGTGGAATTAACGATTATACGACTGTTTCAAATTTTTTTTGTTTTAAATTTTTGACCATTGCACTGACAGGGGGCAGGAAGCGGTTGGGGTCAAGTCGAGCCAGATGGGGAAGAAAATTTCGGCCGAGCTCACGGGGGGTCACACTCTATAACACACCAAGGCCGGGCCGGGCTGTAGAACACATAGCCCAGGGTCTTAGGTTGGGCTTAGGCTTGGGCCTGGTTGGGCCTACCCAGGGCGCGAGCGGACTTGGGGTCCGCTGCAAGCTCGTGGGCCAAATTTACACTCCTATATGTGGGTAGTGGTTATGAGATATGTGCTTAGTGGTTATGATATATGTGATGTTGGTTATGAAACAAAGGGTGTTTGGTTATGAGATTAGTGGTTATGAGATGTGGTTATAACATATGTGGATAAAGGTAATAAGATATATGATTAGTGATTATGAGATATGTGACTTTGGTTATGAGCAAAGTGGTATAGTTATAAGTCAAAGAGTGTTTGGTTATAATATATGTAATGTTGGTTATGATCAAAGTGGTGTGGTTATGAGATATGTGATTAGTAGTTATGATATATGTGATGTTGGTTATGAGATATGTGGGTAATGGTTATGAGCAAAGTGGTGTCAAAGGGTGTTTGGTTATGCTATATGTGTTAGTGGTTATGAGATATGTGGGTAATGGTTATGAGCAAAGTGGTGTCAAATGGTGTTTGGTTATGCTGTATGTGTTAGTGATTATGAGATATGAGATATTGGTTATGTGACTAGTGGTTATGAGATATGTAATGTTGGTTATTAGATATGTGACTAGTAGTTATGAAATATGTGATATTGGTTATGACTCAAAGGGATTGGTTATGAGATGTGGTTATGATTCATGTGGGTAGTAGTTATGAGATATGTGATCAATGGTTATAAGATATGTGGTATTGGTTATGATCAAAGTGGTGTGGTTATGAGCAAAAAGGTGTTAGTTATGAGATATGTGACTAGTGGTTATGAGATATGTGATGTTGGTTATGACTCAAAGGGGTTGGTTCTGAGATGTGGTTATAATTCATGTGGGTAGTAGTTATGAGATATGTGATTAATGGTGGTGAGATATGTGATATTTGTTATGATCAAAGTGGTGTTGGTTATGAGATATGTGATTATGGTTATGAAATATGTGATATTAGTCATGAACAAAATGGTGTTGGTTATGAGATGTGATTATGAAATATGTGATATTAGTTATGAACAAAATGGTGTTGGTTATGATATGTGGTTACGACTAAGTTATGATCAATTTGATTATAGTTATGAAGAAATATGATTTTGGCTTATAACTATAAAAGTGACGTGTTTAGCAGGTCAGTTTTAATGACGTGGCTCAATCTTAGTCATTGATTTTTTATGTACCATACATTTTTTGAACAAAATGTACTATAGACTTTCCCCAGTATCTATAGGTAGGCATTTTGAATGATAAGGTGACAAATGAAAAAGAATAGAAAAACCTTAAATATTGTACTCTCAGGTTTAAATAAATATCACTGACACTGTATAATGGTTATTTACAACCATGTGTACAATTTGGATTGAAACACTACTTTTTCTATATTGGGATGTTTGTTTTCAATTAATAGATTCTGAAAACTCAGTCAAACGATATTTGAGAAAAAGTTTTAATATAATATTTAATGTAGTGTGAGTTGCACTCACAATAAATATGATCCATATATTTTAAATTATGAATATCTTTTAAATACATATCATTTGTTATTTAATTTAAAAATAAATAAATAACTTACAAATAGAATTTAGGGATTAAAAACTGGAGTTTCCTTAACTAGCCACCAACCTATAGTTATCTTTAAAGTTCCATGCTTGGTGGAGAACAAGCAATCAAAGGTGCTCTGGCTTGCTATCTTGTTCTCTATCACCAACTGGGATTGCTAGCCAGCTAAGTCAAATTGGAGGAACATTGTATGAGAATTTTTTTACTCATATTCATGGACAAGGGGAGTGGAATTTTGCATATATATATATATATATATATTATATATAACTCAACAAGAATATCTAACAGTGGAATTTCTTGAAATCACAAGCTAAAATGGTAAACGATTTAATTGAAATGAAAAGATCACAAAGTATCATATATCATTCTGCATATAAATTTGTACAATGGAGTAGAGAGAGAAAGGAAAGAAGGGAAAGTAACAGAGTAGGATGAGGTAAGTTTGTTTCTCTATTTTTTAACACCAGGTGAGGATGGACTCATTTTGAGCCTTTGGATGACATTCTGGATGTGGCCAACAAGGAGTTAGTAGGGAACAAATCAGGACTGTTGAGAACAGACCAGAGGAGGTGGAATATGTAATTAGAAGGGAACCTAGCTATATTTCATAGCTCGCCCATCAATGCACGAGCGCTTCTCACATGCATTTAGTCTATAATGGACCATTACATTCTCTACATCCCCAAAAGGCCATAAACTTAAATGTGGTAATTATGTTTCCAAAAAATGAAAAAAAAAAATGATCCTATTGCATGGTGTATTTAATGATTGAAACTATTTATGATGGTATTTAACCCCAAAAACATAAAAATTCAAACATAGCTCATTTGACAGGGAGTATATAAATCCATCCAAAATATTCTTCTCGTTCGTGGCATTATCCATTCCAATTAAAATATTGTGTCAAAGTTATACAATTTGTGTCAACAAACCAATCCCAAAACTAAATAAAATAGTTAACGCAACTTGGCTAGGTTTTCATCTAAACCTAAGTGGAATGCCTAGCCACTCATTGAGCTGTTTTCTTCAATAAGTGGAACCCTTTCTAAGTCTTTAAAAGAGACTTATATAGTCCTCCCCTAATTAGGTCTTAATGGGAAAAATAAATGCCAAATTGACTAAAAGTCGTGAGTAGATTGTTGCCAGACTCACTGGGGCAGAAAAATGCTGAGAGCTAATTCTATTTCTGCTCCCCTCGCCCAGGCAGAAAAGTGTTGAAAATTTTCCTTTTTGTTCTTGTAACCCAATTGGCACTCTCACAGGATACAACGATCTAACCTTGCAGAAGTAGCACTACTACGGCAAGTTTGGCGAACCTTACTGTGCAGAATTCTCTTACAGAAAAGACAGAGTGCAGAAGGAAATAAACACAAGATGAATTACATTTTTAATGAATGCAATGGGGTTCTATTTATATAGGTGAATTGGTGGCTTTTCGAAAGGTCATAGTGACTTTTCAATGAAAAGACACATCTCTTTTCCATGAAGAGACACAACTCTTCCATAGAATAGGTACAAAGAATAGATATGACTGTTCTTTCAAACAGATTCAAATTTTGAATTGAATCTGGTTCAATTTTGACCCAAAAATATAACAAATAAATTTAATTTTAAATTAAATAAATTTTGTCTTAAAACCACTCAAATGGTGCACTTTGGAGTCAATTTCTTATTCACCTATTAATGGTTTCCAAACCATTTTTCCAACAACATAAAAATACCCTTCAAATTGCCATACTCTAGATGAGTAATCATGACCCTGGAAAGAAAAAATTTCAATTCGAATTTCACATAATGATCGCTAGAAACTGTGTTATTGTAGCTATATTGTTGTGACTAGTATATACACATATGCATGGAGTTGTGCATTCTACATAGAAACATTTCACAGAATAGTTGTAGAAGAAAGCAAAAGGTGGGGTTTACACATGAAATTAACTTTTCTATACTGTTTCTGTGAACCTAACAAAAGAATTTTATAGAAATAGTCACAGTAAAAGCAAAGGGTGCCCACATATGAAATTTTCTCTTCTGTGACAGTGTTTGTGACCTGCACAGAAATAGTCACAAACGAAAACAAAAGGTGGGGTCCACATGTGAAATTTGTAAGAATATTCATAAAGTGGCCCGTATGCCGCATGTTTGTTTTATTTATTTATTTATTTTATTTATATTTAATTAGTTTAATGGGTAATGGGTAACACTATCCTATATGGTGGTTTCATGGGAAGTTACGACTTCCCTGATGGTGGGAAGTTATAAGGAGTTACACTTGGATATAGGTCCAAGCCTATCTATATATATGCCTGTGATAGCCATCAAACACAGATGTTGTTTGTGAATAGAATAGGCTTGAAACTTTGTTCCTTCCACTGTTCTATAAAAGTGTTTTGTGTTTTGTGACTGGTTTTATTTATACATTCAAGATTTGATCAATCAATAACAAGATTCAAAGGATTGAACATTATGGCAGGAGGTATTCTTCTTTTATTGAATTATTTAAATTCTCACAATTGGTATCAGAGCCTTACTTCTATTATGTTGTTTAGCTTGTTTCTGATTAATGATTAGATTTTGTTTTGTTTTGACTTTATTGGGAATTTATCTAAAGTTTGTAAAACATGAACGAACCCACTTTTCTCATATATCAAGAGATTAAAATCACATGTAGTATAATCTCGTAACAGTGCGTTCATGTTTTTGTTTTGAACCAAACCCAACAATTGAATTGCATATAACAGGTTTCACTTTTAGATTAAAAAATTATTATTTGAAACCGACTAAAGTTTGATGAACTGAATTTGACTTTTGTACCCACTTTTCGTTGTTTTGTTCATTATTTGTTGTTTTCTGTTTGATGAACTATGGACTGTAGCGATTCCGGTTTTAACCCATTACTTATTGTATCCCGGACTCAGGTTGGTATGGTTTTGAATAGTTATTCATGTCTCTTTCCCTTGTCTTCTCCTTTATTTTGGTTATTGGGTTGTAGTTGTGCGTTTGGGACAGGTTGGTTGCTTGTTTTTCCAAACTTTTATTGCCTAGATTTTGGCTCTTCCGCTCGAGCGGGCATTTTTGCGCTCGAGTGGGCTTCACCAATTTTGCTCCTCCGCTCGAGCGGCCATTCTTGCGCTCAAGCGGGATTTGTCAATTCTCAACATTTCTTTTGTAGTTCTGAAATACTGGAGAAGTGCATTAGATGCTCGAGCGTCCAGTGCCACGCTCGAACGGGGACCTTCGTCTGCAAAACTTCTGGAAATGTGCATTCCACGCTTGAGTGCCAACTGTCATGCTCGAGCGGACTGCGCGTGTAACAGTCCGAGAAGATGATATTTTGAGTCACTTTTTCATATCTCTCTCTCTCTCTCTCTCTAAAACTTTCCAAAAAGCTTGTTCGTGAGCCTCTCTCTCTAGAATTGACCTTCTCTCTTATTTCATCTAGATCCATTGATCTTTTTACCCTAGTGCCTTTGAGAAAAAGGTAGAGCTCGTCAAGATCTACATTTTGATCCGAATATAAGTAAGTTTCGGTATTCTTGGAATTTCTCCCTCGTTTGACTCATCTTTTTCCTTTGAGGTAGGGATCTTTTCTACACCTTCATATGATATTTAACTTAATTATGTGTATTCTTGTGTAACAATGATGTGATTTGAGGGTGTTGTAAGCAAACCTAGGGTTTGGGTATGTATGGAAAGAGGGATTGTTGTTAAACATGAAATACATGAATGTGGGTTTTGAAAATGAAATGGTGTTGGGTCACAATGGTTGGAAATGATATTTGGGTTGATAATTAGGAAAGGGGAAGTTTTGCCCTAAAATGACTATCATGATTATTTTATAGAGATAATTGAAATTGCCATTGAAAATGTGAAATTGAGAGAGTATTGATATGAATGGTGGGATAAGTTATGTATTAACTCATTCTCTGGAAATTTGAATAAATTATCTGTTATGAGATTGAATATCTATTTAGAAATAACTGTATTGGGCTATTGGTGGAGGATAACTATGATTGTTGTAAAAATTGCATGAGGATTAGGTGAATTGAAACTAATCTCTTATTGTTTGACATTGGACATGACTATGCTTATATACATTGTACATGTATGATTATGTGGGAGTGGAAAGGGGATGTGCTCCATTGTTTGATGTTGTGTTTAAATACATTGCATATGTATCAATGATTGTTTGGGAGGAGAAAGGGGTTGGACTCCATTATAATTAAGTTGGCCGGAGTGTCCTAGGTAAAAGTCCCGAAATTATACATGGGTGCCTAGTCCGCGAACGAAATATCCGTAAAATGGCAATTGTAGTGTTTGTATAGCCTACGTTTACATGGGTCTCGTTTGACGGCTGCCCGTGGACAAAATTTCCGTGAAAGAAAAGTTTGAAGTGTTCATGCATTGTCGATGTGATGGTGGAACTAATGAGTTGAAGTCTCATTTGGATTGTTAAAGAGATAATGAATCTGATTCATGTAATAAAATAAATGGAAATTGGTACCTTATGATTACATAACTATGGATGTCTCTATCACTGACGTTGTGTATGCATAATATACTTATACCTTTGTTAAGTTTCATATGTTGTGCTAGATGATTTCTACTGGGCTATGGCTCACCTTATTTAGGAATAACATTTTCAAGTGTTGGTGACTTACCTCCACCAAGGCAATAGCTTGGAGGGATATTTTGGGGGAAGGGGGGGGGGCAAGAGCTTCTTTAATTTGTATTGTATATTTTTGTAAAGCTGCTAGTCTCCTTTTGTGTAACCAAGTCAAGGCTTGGAAAGATGTAAGCCAATAGGGCATTTAATTATGTTAAACCCTTTTGTATTATTAACTTCATGTAATGAAAGGACTATTTACTCTGATTCATGCTGTTTTTATTATATGTTTGGGTTGTATTTATTGTATTACTTTGGGGGCATTACATGGTCTAAAATCTCGGGGATTAAAAAAAAAAAAAAAAAAAAAATTATACCACTGAAAGCAATTGATTTAGTGTAATGATTTGAATTATTTGGGTGTGTTTTATTCATATGGGTTTCATGCATAATTCCCATATCTTGCTGTGTAAAATAAAATAAAAATTTCTGAAACTTGTTATGTTATTTTTCACCATTAAAGATGAATTGTTGCATAATGTATATTAATTAGAGGCAATAGTAGAATTCATCTTGTTCTTGTTCTATAATAGTAGTGTTTACATGAATTTAGAAATGTTCTCATTTTGAACCTATTTTATTTGGAGTCTTCCTGTATGTCATTAAGTATGAATTTTCATTCATTGACAAACATTAAAGACCAAACTGCTTCATCCTATTTTGCATAAATTCTAGAAATTATCATACTTTTATTTGCGCTTATTTGGTTAATTTTAAAAGGTATAAAGGACTTGAATTTATTTCTAGAAATTTTCATGAAGAAATTTTAACATGCATTATAGTTGCATGTTTAAATTGTAAGCAAATTCGTTTGAATTTCATATAGTGAACTATTTTAACATATCCTTTAAAGTCTTATAAATTTTCATAATAATTGGCATGCTCTCTAGTACAGTGTAATAACTTATTACATGTATCAAGATTATTTATGCCATGAAAATTTATGTGAAATAAGAGCATGTATACACAGTGTGTTGGACTTAAGAAATTTATTTTGATCCAACTTTTAAGCAAAATTTAGTATAAGGTAAAATTACATGTGTTTTGGTCTTGGGATTTTTCATGTGATATTACTCTGATTGCATGTATTATAGATTATGTGCATTAAAGGATTATGTACTTCTTGTGACCATAAGGATTTGCTCACATTAATAAATTATGCCATAAATATATATATATATATATATATTGTTTTAAGAATAGCCACAGCATCTTAAGACATAAAGATGTAGTGATCTTCAGTATTTTGATCACATAAAGTTGACAAAAAAAAAAAAAATCGGCATTTTTATATTGCAATTATGTTTTATAAATAATTTCTCGATCCCACAGGAAAGTAGTTATTTGTGAAATTTAATTGGAATAAGATAATGGATTGAGTATTGAAGGGATTGAACACTCTAAACCCATAGGTATGAGTTTTCTTTTCCTTGAATATTTCAGAATTCATTAGTCTTATTATAAAGTAATAGCAAATCTAATAAAGTTTAGTAACCTCTACCTACATGAAAGTTTAGATTTGTTACTGAATTTGACATTGGTTGATTCAGACTATAGTTATTGTTTCAAAGCATTAATGACGTTCTTGGTGATTGCAGTGATTTCTACCTTTGTACTGTCTAATGAGTCTTCTCGTATTCCATTCTTGAACGGTGATAATTTTTAGACTGGAAGGACAAAATCCTTCAAACATTAGGGTACATGGACTTCGATCTGGCACTCCGTGTGGATGAACCTCCTGAACCCACGACTGAGAGTTCCGCTACAAAAAAGAATGCTTATGATAAGTGGGAGCGATCGAATTGCTTAAGCCAAATGATCATAAAGTCACATATCAACCAGAGCATTAGGGGCTCAATCCCACCATTTGATAAGGTCAAAAACTACATGAGGGCTATTGAAGAGCAATTTGTTAGTTTTGACAAGGCATTGGCAAGCACCCTAATGAACAAACTATCATGAATAAAGCATAACAATTCTAGGAGTGTGCGTGAGCACATTATGGAAATGAGGAACATTGCAGCTCATCTTAAGTCCTTAGAGATTGAGATTTCTGAGTCATTCCTTGTCAATTTCATACTCAATTCTCTTCCTGTGGAATATGGAGCATTCCAAATTTCTTACAACACACAGAAGGAAAAATGGTCTATCAATGAACTTTTGACCATGTGTGTTCAAGAGGAGGAGAGATTGAAGCATGGAAAAGTGGAAAGTATTCATTTAGCAACACATAAAGGAGGACAATGGAAAAAGGGCAAAGGTGATAAAAAATGGAAGAAGCCTGGTAAAGTGCCATTTAAAAATCATAATAATAAGGATGCATGCTTCTTCTGCAAGAAAAAAGGGTCACATGAAAAAAGACTGCCCCAAGTATAAGAAATGGCTTGAGAAGAAAGGTAATCTCATATCTCTTGTGTGTTATGAATCTAATTTTGTTAATACTCATCAATATGAGTGGTGGATTGATTCGGGTTCTACAATTCACATTGCTAATACCATGCAAGGCTTCCTCAGCCTAAGGAAACCGACGGGAAGTGAACAAGGCATCTATTCGGGCAATGGGATGCGTTCGTACATCGAAGATGTGGGAACTTTCAGACTTGTTTTAAAGAGTGGGTTTGTTTTGGATCTTGAAAACACTTTTACATTCCATCTTTTTCTAAAAATTTAATTTCTGTTTCTAAACTAGTACCGTTTGGATTTGAATTTCAGTTTGTTGGTACAAATTTTAGTTTGTTTAAAGACTCTGTTTCTGTAGGATTTTGTACTTTAATTAATGGTTTGTACATATTAAATTTGGATCTTGTTTTTGAACAAAATCTTTTAACCTTGCATGGTGATGTTGGCATTAAGCGTAATGTTGTTAATGAGTCATCCTCTATACTTTGATATAGGAGATTGAGACATATCTCCATTGAGAGAATAAAGAGGTTGGTTAATGATGAAATCCTTCCGACTCTTGATTTTACCAACTTTGGTATTTGTGTGGACTGCATAAAGGGAAAGCAGACCAACAAGACCAGTAAAGGTGCCAAAAGGAGTGAGGAAATTCTTGGAATCATACACACTGATAGTTGTGGACCATTTACTCCACCTTGTCTGAATGGTCAGAGATATTTTATCTCATTTATTGATGACTTTACACGATACATGTATCTCTACCTCTTGTTTGATAAGGCTGAGGCACTTAATGCCTTTAAAGTTTATAAAGCAGAGGTAGAGAAACAAACAGAAAAGAAAATTAAAATTGTAAGGTCAGACAGGGGTGGAGAATACTATGGGAGGTACATAGAATTGGGACAATTACCAGGTCCATTTTCTAAATTCCTTAAGGAAGAAGGCATTATTGCACAATATTCAATGCCTGGCACACTACAACGAAATGGTGTTGCTGAAAGAAGGAACCGAACACTTATGGATATGGTAAGGAGTATGCTTAGTTATTCTAATGTGCCTATAAATTTGTGGAGAAAAGCTTTGAAAACCACTGTGTATATCTTAAACAGGGTTCCATCCAAGGTTGTTCCCAAAACACCATTTGAGTTATGGAAAGGATGAAAGCCAAGTTTAAGACACTTACACGTTTGGGGTTGTCCAGTTGAAGTGAGGATGTATAACCCACATTTAAAGAAATTAGACCCCAGAACAGTTAGTGATTTTTTCATAGGCTATGCGGAAAACTCCAAGGGCTACAGATTTTATTGTCCTTCAAATGCACTTAGAATTGTTGAAGCCAGAAATGCTGGGCTTGTTTGGTTTGTTTTTGGGAGAGTTGTTTTTGAAAAAAATTTGGGAGAGTTGTTTTAGAAATTTTTTTGGTTTGTTTGGTTGTATATTTTGAGAGATAAATTTTTTGTGGGAGTTTGGGATGATTTGATATTTTAGAAGAATTTAGTAGATGTGTGTGAGAGAAAAAGTGATTGAAAAGGAGAGAGGAGAGAGAAAAAGTGATTGATTGATGTGTAAGAGAGAGAAAGTGATTTTGGAAATTTTTTGAGAAAAATCTCAAACCAAACAATTTTTGGGAATTTTTTTTCTAAAACTCATCTCTCAAATTCAAACCAATCAAGCCCGCTAAGTTTATTGAGGAAGTTGACCCCAGTGGGAGTTACCCTCGAAAGATAGAGTGGGAGGAATCACGGGATCTAGATACAACACCAGTGAATATAGGTGAATTGGTTGTCTTTCAAGATAATCAACCCAATATTCTTGAAAATCAACAAATTCAAGAACTTCCACCACAAGAGGAACAAGTCAACATAGAGCCTATAGCTCAAGTCCTAATTAAGACTACAGAATTATGGAGATCCTCAAGGGCTAGAAAGTCAGTAATTTCTGGTGATTATTTTGTATACTTAGTGGAGTCTGATTTTGACATCGGACCTAAAGATGATCCTATTTTGTTTTCCAATGCCATGAATATGGATGATTCTATATTATGGTATGATGCCATGAAGGAAGAGTTGGAATCTATGGCTAAGAATCAAGTTTGGGAAATTGTCGAGTTGCCTAAAGGAGTTAAAGTTGTTGGCTGTAAATGGGTCTATAAGACCAAGAAAGACTCAAATGGCAATGTCGAACGATATAAGGCCAGACTTGTAGCTAAAGGTTTCACTCAAAGAGAAGGCATCGATTATTATAGCACCTTCTCTCCGGTTTCAAAAAAGGATTCATTTAGAATTATCATGGCATTAGTGGCTCATTTTGATTTAGAGCTACATCAAATGGATGTGAAAACGACATTTTTAAATGGGGATCTTGAGGAAGAAGTATACATGAAGCAACCTGAAGGTTTTTGCTCTAATAATATAGCGACCCCGGTCTTTTTCCCATTTGATTATTGTATCCGGACTTACGTTCCGTGGATTCCGCTGTTATATTTGTTGTTGTTGTCCTTTAATTCCTTATTCTTGGGTTATAGGATGTGTTTAGCAGGTTGGTTGCAGATTGGTTGGGTTTAGAAACCAAGTCTGCATGTTCAGTTTTTGGCTTGGTCGCTCGAGCGAGCTTCCCTTCGCTCGAGCGAGGTCTTCGTTTTTGGTTATTCGCTCGAGCGAGATTTCCTTGGCTCGAGCGAGCGATTGCGTCTAGTACATAGACCTGAGAGATGTGTTTCTTGGCTCGAGCGAGCTTCCTTCGCTCGAGCGAGCGAGGTGTATGTTTTCGAGTTCTTCGCTCGAGCGAGCTTTCCTTCGCTCGAGCGAGCTTCTGGGTTGCAGACCTGAAGCATCGAGTTTTTGGCTCGAGCGAGCTTTTCTTCGCTCGAGCGAGGATTTCTTGTGTCTGGTCGCTCGAGCGACCAGGTCTTCGCTCTAGCGAGCCTATCAGATTTAAATACGCAGCAGCGTGTTTTAAAACAGTTTTTCAGCCCTTTCAGTTTATAAAACCCTAGGTTTCGAGTTCTCTCTCTCCCAACTCATCTTCTCTCCTAGGTTTCATCTATTTAGAGTGAGTATTTAACCTAGTTCCTTCATTAAAAAGGTAGAGTGGGTCGAGGGCTTCCTTTTAATCTGAACGGTTGTTGATTTGGAGCACTTTGGAGTTTGGGCTATCATCTCCGTCTTCTTCTTTTTGGGTTCTTGCTTCGAGGTAGGGATTTCCTACTCCATTTATACGCTTTAATCCTAAGTGTTGACATTTTGGTATGTGGGGGTAGTTTGGTAATTTTGGGAGAAACCTTAGGGTTTTGGCTTAGATTAATTTGTATAATTAATTTAAGGGAAAAATGTGGAATTGGGTTTAATTCATGAAGTTGGGGAAATTATGAGATTAATGAGATAGTTGGGTAGTCTAAATACTTACCTATGAGAATGTTAATTTTATATTCATTGTTGTATTTATTTCTTGTTTAGAAATAATTGTTTTGGGCTATCGGTGGAGGATAGTCATGATTGTTGTAGACATTGCATGTGGATTAGGGAAAACTGAAACTAATCAATTGGCCATGTCGTTGTGTATAAAGATTGGAATAATACATTAAATTTATGTATTGATTGTTTGTGTATATGACTTTGTGTTTATATGCATTACTTGTGTATGGGAGGAGATAGGGGATGTACTCCACGGTTTAGGGGAAGATAGGGGATGTACCTCTAAACCGGTTAATGATTATGGGAAGATAGGGGATGAACCCAGGGTTGCAGCTCATATGCGCGCCTATTGCAGAGATATAGCTCATATGCTTATCTATTGAAGTGTGATACAGCTCATATGCTTGTCCACTGAAGTGTTTGGTTATTTGATTTGATATAGCACTAAAATGTATATCATTATTTTTGTGAAGTATGGAAGTGGTTTATGTGATAGTGATACAACACCAACATGTGTATCCATTATGATATAAGAAAGGTTTAACTTGAATTGTTATCCCCGTTGAGTTATTTGGCCAGGCTCTGAGCCATATTTGTATAAATGGAAAGTGAAAGTGTCATAGACACTAGTGTCATGAAATTGTATAATGATGTAATTGACTATCTTGTGTTAACCATGTATCGAATGCTAATGTTTTAGTTAATTCTTATGCTTGGTTTAGTATTTTTCTACTGGGCTGTGGCTCACCCTATATGGGAACTTCATTTTCAGGTTCAGGTGGTTCATTACCTCCAAGGACTTAGCTTGTGAGGATTTGGACTCGAAGACTTGCTTTATTTGTTTTAGTTGTTTTATTTGAATAACTTGTAAACTTTCAAGCCTAGGGCTTTATTTGTTTTTGAGTTAGAACTCATGGAATTGTGTCCAAGTGTTGGCTTGGCAAGATGTAAGCCCATAGGGCATTTGTTATGATGTTTTTATTTCATGGTACTCTGATGAATGGAATAAGATACTTTATTTCCTTATAATTCCGCATGTTAATATTATGTATTATGGGTTTATTTTTTAGGGCGTTACAAATAAAGACAGTCACTTAGTTTGCATGCTCAAGAAATCCATATATGGACTAAAACAAGCTTCCCGACAATAGTATTTAAAGTTCCACAATGTTATTACTTCATATGGTTTTACGGAGAAGGTTGTGAACAACTATATATACCTTAAGGTTAGTGGGAGCAAATATATTTTTCTAGTTCTATATGTGGATGACATTATACTTGCATCTAATGGTTTGGGGTTGTTGCATGATACTAAACAATTTCTTTCCCAAAATTTTGAAATGAAGGATATGGGTGAAGCTTCTTATGTCATTGGCATAGAGATTCACAGAGACAGGTCCAAAAAGACATTAGGATTGTCTCATAAAGCCTACATTGAAAGAGTTTTGGAGAAATTCAAGATGAGTGATTGCACTCCTAATGTAGTGCCCATTTTAAAGGGTGACAAATTCAGTTTAAGTCAATGTCTGAAGAATGATTTGGAAAAGGAACAAATGGTTAGCATTCCCTATGCGTCTGCCGTGGGCAGTTTAATGCATGCTCTGGTTTGCACACGATCTGACATTGCATTTGCAGTTGGGATGCTTGGAAGATACCAAAGCAATTTAGGTTTGGAACATTAGAAGGCTGCAAAGAAAATCATGAGGTACTTAAAGGGAACCAAGGACTACATGCTTACTTACAAGCATGTTGACTGTCTTGAGGTGGTTGGATATTCAGACTCGGATTTTGTGGGTTGTCAAGATTCTAGAAAATCCACTTCATGATATGTCTATCTGCTAGCAGGCGGTGCTATTTTATGGAAGAGCGCCAAAGATATGATAATTGCATCGTCAACAATGGAAGCAGAGTTTATAGCATGCTTTGAAGCAACATCACAGGCTATTTGGTTAAGGAATTTTATCAAAGGGCTTCGAATTATGGATTCAATTTCTAGGCCATTAAAGGTTTACTGTGATAATTCGGTTGCAGTTTTCTTCTCTAACAACAACAAAAGTGGCAGCCGAAGCAAGCATATTGACATAAAGTATCTTGCTGTTTGAGATTGTGTTAAGAAGCAAGAAGTCAACATTGAGCATATTAGTACCGATATGATGGTTGCAGATCCCATGACCAAAGGTCTTTCTGTAAAGGTGTTTTCAAAACACGTTGAGGGCATGGGACTGATTGGTTAGCTCAATAATTTTTCTAGTTGTTGTTTTGTTTTGTTTTGTTTTATTTTGTCATGACATTTTGATTATTATTAAAGAAAAGCATAATTTTGTGTACCTAAAGTATTTGTGATGCTATGCAATCCATTGGGACTATTGATCCATAGGGATCATTTTACCAAAATAACTTATTAGAAGTCATTCATAAAGAATGACACTACATAAAGTTGAGAGTGTTATACAATGTAATACATGGAAGGAAATACTCAATTGATAGAGTATAACCGCCATGATTCATGTATTATAACTCTTAAGGTTTGGGTGTTTTTATTTAATGGCCATAATCAGTTTGTTAGTTACCCAACAGTCAACAACGTGTGTTATATGTGCCAAGTGAGAGAATGTAAGAATATCCATAAAGTGGCCCATATGTCACATGTTCGTTTTATTTATTTATTTATGTTATATATATTTAATTAGTTTAATGGGTAAGGGGTAACTAACGTATGTCCGCTATCTCATATGGTGGTTTCATGGGAAGTTACAACTTCCCTAATGGTGGGAAGTTATAAGGAGTTACACTTGGATATGGGTCCAAGCCTATCTATATATATGTTTGCGATAGCCATCAAACACAGACGTTTGTAAATAGAATAGGCTTGAAACTCTGTTCTTTCTACTTTTCCCATATAGTTCTGTAAAAGTGTTTTGTGTTTTGTGAGCGGTTTTATTTATACATTCAAGATTTGATCAATCAATAACAAGATTCAAAGGCTTGAACATCATGGCAGGAGGTATTCTTCTTTTATTGAATTATTTAAATTCTCACAAAATTCTTTTGTGCAGATAGACTTTTTGTATATGCATGTGGAGAGAGTAGAGGAGAGTACCTTAAGGCGAACTTCTGTGCGGGCCTGGTTCCACTGCCATCGTAGAAGGGCTTGTCGTGGTTGTAGACCCATAATCTCCGGACTCCATCTTCATAACTGTAAAAATCGTCCAGAGGCATGTTGTATGGTTTTTGCAACCCGAAATTCTTCTCGGTTAGTGGCACGAGGGTGAATCCATCTGTGGGATCAGCAGAGCAAAACAGAACAAGTTTTGCTGAAAATGTTCACAAGAACAAGGAATAGAAGACTGTTCTTGTGAGAAATTTCCATGTTTTGTTTGCAGAGCTAGGACTTCCATGAAGTAGAGCACTGATTGAAGCTGTGAAGATGCTATGCTTAGGGACTTGGAAGCCTATTTATGCTCAGATTTCTTGTGGGCTTGCCACTAGCAGACAGCTGCTTTGTTGTAGCAAGTCACAATACGTCTAGTAACACAGAAATTAAATATAAAATCAGACATAGAGGCTTGGTTTGGAAAATGCTTTTCAACTAGTTTGTTTATTTATTTTCAATTTTTTTACTTTTTCGTAGGATATGGTAGTTGGAAAAGTCGATGTGTTTGTCAAATACTAAAAAAATTTGCTTTTGTTGTTGAGAAAATTTAGGTGGGGATTAGAATTTTGTCTTTAGCGATTTTTTCTTTTTTTTTGCCTTCTAGACTAAAAAGACTTGAAAAGTATTTTTTTAATGAAAATTAAAAAAAAAAAAAAATTCACTTAAGGCAGAAAGTTTGAAATGAAAGTGACTTTTTAAGTATTTGCCAAACAAAGTGGATCCTGTTAATTAAAATTATTTGTTCTTTAATAAAAAAAGCTGAAAACCAAATAACCAAAATGTTTTGAACTTAAATAGTCAAAAGTTTTTTGTTTTTTAAACCAAACAGAACAAGAAAATAACATGATTTTTTAGAAGTGGACATCACCAACAAATCTTGTACACAATTAAAAAATGTTAAAATTTTGTCTTGAGATTTGCAGACATGAATGTCTTTGGTGCAGTTTTAGTGAAGGACTAGGATTCTCTAAAATGTCTTTGAAAATGTGACCTCTGTTTTGTGCTTGTTAGTAATGCCAAAATGACTCATTGCACACTAGAAAAAGTAAAATTTACACGTCAATTGTGTTACTCTTCCTTTGGCAGGCCTTTATGAATTTGTTTTTGATTAGCACTGCAAAACGAACCAAGATAGTTGACCTCAACTCGTGTTTAGTTTGTTTGAGATTAACTCGTTATATAGATAAGTCAAATTTAAACATATTTTCAAGCTCCTTGAATTTTTAATCAAAATTTGAATAACATACCACTCGGCTCAGTAAGCATATATGTATTATAAAAAGCCAAACTATTCAAACTCAACTCATGTTTAGCTCATTAAAAACTCATTCAAGATTGGTTTATTATGTAAACAAGCCAAACTTTGAACAATTTTGAAACTTATTAAGTTTTCAAATTAAACTTAAACAACCCTCTGCTCGATTCAACTCTTTTGCAGGTCTATTCTTGATGGGCATGGCCTTGTGTGAGTATAAGAATTCAAAATTGTTTTTGATAGGCAGGGAGACTCTTCATCTGATTGCTACTGTTATACTTATCTAAGCTTGATTACTACCCTTGGATTTTAAAGTGAGTCTTAGGTGAATTATTATTGTTATTATTTTGTGCCAATCTTTTGTCAAATTTTCCCCAGCAAATCAGAGGGGATACCACTCCGGAATGAAACTTTTGATATCATACATGAATTGTTTTCTCTCTTGAAAAGATAAAATATCACCGTGTGAACAAAACATTAAATTACGAATATACCTCTTCAAAAATCGACCACTATTCTAAATATTTGTAAGTTGAAGAACAGAGTTCAATGCAGCGCCATATGAGCTTTTTGAATTATAAAAGACAAAAAAGTGCTTAGTTTATTTGCAAAAATCAATGCAAATATCATATTTACTTTCTTTCGCAATAACTTCATTTTCACCTGCTTCTCCTTGTTGCACTTTACATCAGTGATTAATAAGTTATGAATTCGATTCATTATTTCGTTGGGAAACTTTAGCTTTTGGTGACGGCCAATGTTTCTGAAAATAACAACACGTGAATATGGCGTTGTCCGCGTTGCAACCGAGTGATTCGGCAGTTATACAGATAATATTTTTCTTAATACTGTAAAATTTTGCCTTCTTATGATAAAAGACATGCTAGTTGTGCTGCAACTAGAGGTGTCAAAACGGGCAAATTTGGACCAGGTCAAAATGGGTTATGTATTTAAAACAATTTAATCCAAATTTACCTATTTAATAAATGAGTTTAAGAGAGTTGGGTCAAACCTGCTTACTTGGTGCTTTGATGGCAGCACTGGTGGTGGTGGTTGTGGTATGGTATTGGTGGTATCAGTTTAAAAGAGTTTAAATGGATATTCAACCCATATAAATTCAATTTTAATTTGATTTGGAAGATGCAACCTATTTAAGTCCATTTATAGATTTGGACGGTTTAAACAAATTTTAAATGGATGTACTAGAACAGGTTCATGGTTTCAAGTTGAATTTGTCACCTCTAATTACAAACATCAGTTTGAGGGTTAATTGTCAAGGGATGTAATTATGCACAAAAAGAGTGACATCATCTTCTATTTAGAAAGCACAAAGAACAGTCCCAATTAGCACATAGCATCAAAGTCTATTTTATCTTTTAAACTTTAGTGTGTTTTGTTTCTTTCAACTTTATTTGTGTGACCTGCTTTAATTTGGCAGAATGTATTTGTTTTTAAATTTTGAATAATTTTGTATTGAGGGCAGACCTCTTTTCCCACTCTTAGTCTATAGTTTGTGTTGAAGCTTTCACATAGAATAAAATGTAGAATTTTGAAGTCATTGATAATAAGAGATACATTACATACCTTCATTACAAGACCTCGAACTTGAAGAATGAATTGAGGAAAACAACTACATATATGAAAATCTTGGACTTGAACAATAATGTGATGGATAATGACATCGATCATGTATACGTAGAACACAAGAAGGAAGTATACAATATTGACGACCTTTTTGATTACTAAAGTTAGTAGGAGAGCAAGACATTTTTTATTTTATTTTAAAAGAGCACATAGAGCAGTCTTAGTCAGAACATGGAGTAGTATCAGCGCTTATCTTATCTTTTGAATTTCAGTATTTTGTTTCTTGCCACTTTATTTGTATGGCATACTTTAGTTTGGCGGAATGTAATTGCTTTTGAAGGATGAATAATTTTGTAAAAAGGTTGAAGTCCAACCTCTATAAGAAGCTATCGGCATTGCATTGTGGGTGTCTCTCTCCGCTCTTGAGGGGTTTAAGCACATTTTTGCGGAGAAATTGGTTGCTACTAGTTCTAGTTATAGGGAATTCATAGAACATAACTAAATAACAACTTCATTACAAGACCTTTCTAACAATCTCATATCACTCAAAACTAAGCAACATTGATCGGTGTTTACTGGAATGATTTTGAACAAGAGTAAAATAACTATTCCTTGATCTCCTAATCAAATAACCATTTCCCAAAATTGGTGAATGGTGATTTCATTCAAAACGCACATTCCCTACTATTTTACCGAACAAACCAAGAGAATGAGTCTTCCAACATAATGACCACTCTATTCTAACCTTCATTCTACTAAACCAAACACCGCTCTATCTAACATGACTTCTTGTATATTTTGATGTCTCTTCACCTTGACTCCATTTAATAGCTTATATTTGCTGGTGCAGCATACACACCACATTTGAAATGAAAGTCTCCAGCACCTCTATCTTTTTGTTTCAAACTTTTTCACACCATCAATGAAAACTGTGAGATTTCTTTTATCCACATCATGGATTAAGTTAACCCTGAACCATTTATCATACAAGTCTGTATCCACAAGTTCACCACTGTAGTACCTCATGTCCCTGTTGTAGATCCTCATTATGATATTTGTGGCATAATTGGTCGCAGAAACATGTAAAAGCAGAATTTGTAGTAATGAAATCACTACAATTCTTCTATGATTCAGTTGATTCCACGAAATTAGGCTTGTCAATAGTTCAGGTTTCATCCAAAACATCCAATCCGTTTATTAAACTCTGGTCCTAAACCTAATTAAAACCGAATCTGTCTAGTCTGATCCAATTAATATCCGATCCAAAAATTAATCATATTTTGGATGCCTAATTGAATTGGATTGGGTCGAATTCCTATGAATCCGATCCATTAACAGGTGTAGAATACCCTAATAATAGGAAACATTGAGAAAAATCTATAATATTCATCAAATGAAGAACCCCTTAAGGATTATAATTGTTATTTATAATAAATGGGAACCATAATGCGATCAATTTTCTGCTAATTACAACACTAATTAATCAAATCAGAAAATTATCAAAATTGACAAATTTGAGTTATGCTCAAATTTGAATATTAGAAAGAAAAAGAAAAGTGCCAAAAGAAACTACACTGAAAACTTAAAATTTCTAGTAAAAATTATAAGCAAAATAATCTTTTCTTAAAACAATCAAATCAATAATTTAAAACCTAAAATACATAATCTATTTAAAAACAACAATTTACAGCAAATAGGCGTCTCATAGCAAATTAGCGAAGTCGCAAACCCATAGTTGCTATTTTGTCATCAACCCACTCAAACTATGTTTCTTTAGACCGATTGGATTAGATGAGATTATCATTCTTAGGACTGTTAGTCCCGAAATTATCAATAACTTTATATTGTGTATCATATTCCATGTTTGGATTGTCTTAAGATTCTAAGTAATTAATAAAATCCTATCAATTTTGTAATTTAACTAATTAAACATCTTCTTAGTCCTACATTTTATATCTCACGTCAATATTCTTCCCTGTTTAGATAGGCTATTACTCTTAACCTCAATTTTCTTAGCCAATCATTAGATTTATATTTTGTTAGATTATTAGTCCAATCCGAAGATCATGTCCATCTAAATAAACATATCCTCAGTGTATATGCACAATGATATAACGGTATTATACAGTACTAGAAGGCAACGCACACCTATGATGTTGTACAGAAATGATGGTTGTGCCATTGAATTTTTTTTTTTTTTTGAAGTAGAAATTAAAATTTGAAATCAAATATTTGTATAGTTGCATAATGGTAATTTGAGTGTATACCATATGCACCTGTTATGTATTTTTATGGTGTATGTTACATATTTTTGTGGTAAATGCTATGTAATTTTTTGGTAAAGTTATGATGATTTATGATTGAAAAATGAAGTTATGCATTTTGTCGTAATGTTACGTATTTTTTTGTTCAAACGTTTTTTAACCAAAAAATGTGTAACACTATCACAAAATACGTAGTTTCATTTCTCAACCATAAATTGTTGTAACTTTATCCAAAAAAATACGTAACATATAGTGACAGGGTTAGAAATTTAAAATAGAGGGACAATTGTTAATCAAGCAATTCTATGAAGGATAAATAAGAAATAATCTTTATTTGTAAAGCTATTAGCATAAATATAAAAGAGTTAGGGGCCACGTGACCCCTAGTCCTTAGCTACTTTTGTCTTTAGTAACATATATCATAAACATGCGTAATATGAATGCATAAGGTATAAAAGTGTGTACCATAGCATTATCTAATTTTAAAACATGGTGTGAGTTATATATTTTATAACAAAGGGGAAATATCACATCACTAGTGTGTTAAAAAAGTAAAAACAAATCATTGTGAAAATTTATAAATATTAATAATTAAAATTATAAAGTTTTTCATGAATTTGTATTTTTTTTCCTAACATCACTGGGATGCAATTACCCCCGTAATAAAATAGATAGGGATATTTTACATCAATGAAACATTTGGAAAAATATTTTCAAATTAATTAAAATTTTATAAATATTAAAAAGTAAAATTATAAATTTTGGATTTTTAATTAATTTTTGAGGTTCACTAAGAGGGTCTCTAACACTTACTCAGATGTTTCATCAAATTTAAATTTGATGAAACACGCCCCTTTTTTTTGCTCACCTATGTCATTAAACTCATATCAAATGAAGGCAAAGCTAGATTTTTTTATCAAATTAAGAGAGCGTTTAATCTTTTATCAAATTTCGTTAGTAACTGTTGGCGACTGGCCGGTCAATTGGGTGGATGACTGGCGGGACATCCGGGTGGATGATCGGCTTGGGAAAGTTTTGCTGAAAATTTACTTCAGGCCAAATGACCGGCCAAATTTAATGAAACGATTGAAATACAATATATTAGATCAAACTTTAAACGTTTGAGATGCTCTAACATGTAATTTAAATTCCCCAAATAGATATATATCTGCTACATGTACATAAATAAATATATATATATATATATAGAGAGAGAGAGAGAGAGAGAGAGTACTCGGACGAGTGGGGTCATGAGGCTTATCATCAGCATAAACCCACAATTTTCTCACTCTCTCCCTCTCTCAAGACTACTTTCTCTCTCTAAATATGAGAGTTGTGTGTGTGTGAACTATAAGCTTTGTGTGTGTGTGTGAACTACCAACCAACTTCCCACACACAACTATTTTAGCCAGGTTAAAATACCTAAAAAGTCAAATAGTCAATTAAACTAGCCAACTTCCAAAACACAACATTTCGATTTTTATTTGATCTAATAATATGTTGTCGGTGAATTTAGAATTTGCTTGTGTATATTTGCTAAAAGAAAAATACTTTGGACCCCCAGTGGGGGTGACCCCCACCACCCCCACTGATTTTTGATTGGCTGAAACTGTTTGTTTGTTTGTTTTTTTTTTTTTTTTTTTTTTTTTTTTTTTTTTTTGAACTTGCTAGCACAGCCCCCCACGTGGAGGTGGGGGTGCTGGGGGTCACCCCCCACTGGGGGTCCCCAGCAGTGCTCTTGCTAAAATGTTCATCTTAAATACAATAAACTTCTTAAGCAAGTCAAGATATCTTGACTTTGCTCATTTTTCTGGTAATAATTCAACAACACTTCTTTGTTGACAAAAGTGGTCATGTGAATGGTTATGAGTTCATTTGTATCAGCTTGCTTTGTGTGTTAGACCTACATGTGCACATGTTTGAGACTGATGTCTAGAAATTGGGCCAGGCAAAAGGCTTAAAGCTTTTGCAGAATCAATGTTGAAGGAATGATTTGGATGCTTGAAATTGACTTTCTAGTAAATGTTTCTGTATGATGAGGATGTTTTACAATGTGTTTGAATTGATATTTTTTTGCAACTGAAAGTCTTTTTTTTCTTTTTTTTGATCAGCCAAAAGCAAAGATTTTATTAATCAAAAGTAGATCAACAAACTTACAAAAAGTGGGAACAAACACTGCATCATTATCAAAAACATAGCATCCCAACTATGTTGGCACCCTATGCATGATTAATCATGAGCAATACCACAACAAACCAGAAAACTAGAATTGGAGAGGTTTCAATATGGCTACACAAAAAAGAAGCAGGGCAGAGGAAATAGAGCAAAAGCTCAAGCCCTAGCACCATGCCTACATTGCTGCAAATTGAAGATCAGATTGTAAACTAAAAGCCCTTTATGAGGTTTAGGGACTTACAAAGATTTAGCATTTCTTTGTTTATTCGAGAGAATGAATGGAAGGAGGAAAGAGTTTATGAAATGATCAAGGAATTATCCATCTATGCAAATTGGTTCCAACCTTGAATGCTTGTTAAATATCATAGGTGTGATTCATGAACTTCATTTCATATACAAAGCAATCACAAGTGAACCATAGAAATAGAGAGATCGAAAGAAAAACACCACCTAAGTCTAGTATAGGAGACAGAATCCTAAAAAATGAAAGTAACACACCACACCACACCACTACCCTGCTAGAAGCAAAATCAAAACAAAACACACAAAACAGAACAAACAAACCCACCCAAAACTTAGATGATTGCCCTCTGATTGAGATGACCAACGAAGATTCAATTGAATCCTTGCAATTCTCGAAAAACAAGCTTGGTTCTCTTGGCTTTTGGAACTCAGGACTAAAGTCGTAGATGTCCAATAACAATGGAGCCAAGTTCCCATGGAAAATCTTGTTCATCAGCTACCTGGAAATACAAAAATCAAGAAGACAAGATATTATACAATGTCATACATGTTGATAGCATGCAAGATGGCCAGAGCTTGAGTGCGTCTATTATTCATGGTTGGATTACGTTGAACACAGAGCCTACTTGTTTGAGATCCAAGATATATATAATAAAACAAGTGAGCTACTGTAGAATTCAAGACACATTATTGTATCTCTAACTATGATCGAAATTATAAAGGATTGATACTTTTAAATTAGGCATATAAAAGTTTGTAAAATGGTAATTAGTAGAAAAGAGTAGCAAAATAGACTGGAAACAAGGTGAAATTGAATGGTATAAGAAGACAATTGAAAGCAAGAACATCATGCAATCCAAGAATAAAAGGGAAAATAAATACTCAAGAGCTCGAGCAGTTGATGTCAAAGAGTTGTCCTAATGTAATCGTGCAGAATTGATTTTGCAGTGTTGGCCTTTGCTTTGATAGTATCTTAGCAACTTGTTGCATGGTTGGCCGAGACAATGGAGTGGTGTGTAAACATGCAAATGCTAGTTTCGCAACAACAACTATTTGCTCTGCCACTTGATTCCTTGGAGGTAGGAGGCGTTGGTCCAAGATGTCCTTCAAAAATATCCCTTGTGCAGTTGATGTTGATGATGAGGACGATAATGATGATAAACAAGAGATTAGATCACCCGGATGCTTCCCCATAATCACTTCCAGTGCTAGCACCCCAAAACTATAAACATCGCACTTCTCATTCACTTCCATTGTATAAGCAAGTTCTGCCCAAAATTTAAAATGCCCAACAACATAAAATAGTTAAATAAAGAAAGGATGGAAAAGTAAACAAAAATGCTCCTGGCCCATTTCCAGACATTGATTAAATTTCTTGGAATTCTTCGATAAATGATGCGAATAGTTTAGGGTTCCAAAAGAAGAAAATTATATAAATGCTTGATGAATGCCAATGCCGAAATTTCAGAATATGAAAACCTGAAAACTATGAATATCTTAAAATAAGATGGATAGTTCATTAAAGCAACTACCTACCTTTGCATACATGATTTTCAAGACATCAATAGGATTGTTAGTCACAAATATTAACTAAAGTCTTTCAAGTGTTATTAGTCTTTCTGATTTGATGACCAACCTAAACAATTTGAGAGAAATAAAGAATTAATGAAAATTTGCTCACTGCCAAATGTTAACAATAGAAATATAAGTTTTTGAAGCAATGAACTATATACGGTGGCTTTTGAAGGACCGTTCACAAGTGCAAGGATGGATGCATGATTTTAATCATAGGGGGCGAACTTATAATCAAGGAGAAAAAAATACTACTTGTGTTGCTTAGTTTGGATAATTTTCACTGACAAAAATGTGCATTTTGTAGTCACTGTAGACATAGGTAAAGTTAAAAGATGACGATTCAATCTATTGACAAGAGGATAAATTATAGACATTCTTGCTTTACAAACACTTTGGCACAACTCAAATATTATTAATAATTTTTTAAATTCGGAATGTCTAATTTTTTAACTAGAATTTCAAATGTAAATTAAATTTACTTGCAAGCTTGCAAATATATTTAATTTGCAAAAATCAATCAGTTTTTTTAAATCAGTTTTTTTAATTCTTGTAATTGAGTATCGCATGTAATTGTAAAATGTCAACTCGAAAATGCTTAATGGTAATGTGATCTCTTTTTTGGCAAGTACGACTTCCATCGAATGTAATTAAGTCAAAGAAGAAGAAGAAGAATAAAGAAAGACAGAATTTAAATACAGAAATAAGAAAAGGAGGAAGAATTGAAAGTATAAGTTGTTTTAAAATAGACATGGAGAAGAGGAAGAAAAGGTGAAAATGGAAATTGAGTTCTGGGCAGAATTTAAATAACAAAAAAGATAGTGGAAAAAATTGAGGAAAGAGAAGAACAAGAAGAGAAGAGGAGAACCGAAACAAACAAGAAGAATAAGAGGCAGAGAGAGAAAGGAAACCTAGAGTTAGAAGTGTAACGATTGAAACTTAACACTGCAAATCGAGTTAAAGAAAATCAATAAAATCTTAGAGGGGCGAGCCTATATAATTTACAAATATTGATAACTAATACCACTATATTTAAGGAGTTATTTCAAAATTTTGGGGTGGCGGTTGCCCTGCCAGCCCCCTCGATCCATCCTTGCACAAGTGGTAGGTCATTAGAGTGGGCCAAAGTCTCAACTATAACCATAAATACCAAAATAAAGGAAACACATAAAATCCTGCTGAAATAATCATTTTCTTAAATGAACGTTAAATAAAGAGAAAATATTCCATGTCTTGCAAAAAAGAGTTTTTATTTTTTACTTTTTGGTAAACCTTGACGACATAAGGAGAAATTTATTAATAATCTAAAATCGAGAGGGGCAATGAGCCTTATCTCTCAAGCAATAGAAGAAAAAAAATATTCATGCAAAAGAATGGGAAGTTACACTTTACATCCTTATACTTTACATCTAATCTCACCTTACCTTCTGACCTTTTAATTGTTTTAGTCAACCCTCCAGACTTTGAGTCAAATTGGAATTGGGCCCATTTGTATAACCTTGCTTCAAAAACTAACAAAGAATAGTCATGTGATAGAATTAATTACAATTAGCACCCCTGCACTTTTATCAAAATCTCACTTTATTCCTTATTAACTTGTATTTTTACTTACCCAAAAAAACTTGTATTTTTACCAAAATCTCATTTAAAGACAATGTTATATGCTTAGGCCCAATTGAAACTGAACTTGAAGTCTAGGGGCTGACTGAAATAATTTAAAAGTCAAGGGGCAAAGTAATAAATGGTGTAAAGTATAGGGATACAGTGTAATTTGGTCCAAAAAAGAATCAACACTTACAAACTTGAATATATATATATACAAAGTACCCAACCTGTCTAAAGCCACAACAGGCTTAACCAATCTACAAAGCTCTTGAAAAGTAGAGAAATAAGAATTATTATCACAACCCCAATTAGCTAACACATCTGCAACTCTATTTACTTACTTCAGTGCATCTTTTTCATCTAAAATGGCTATTCAGCAGCTATGCTCATCATACATCAGAATTTAAGGGTATGCATATTAGAAAAAATGGAATAACAAGCTTAAATCTAGCAATTTGTCATCATTAGTAAGTTAAAATGAACAAAACACTACATGGGTAATTTAATTGGAAATAAAACATTGCAATAGAAAAATATATACCAGGAGCAGCATAACCAAAGGTCCCAGCAAATGAAGTCCAATTGGATGAGTTGAGATTCATAAATTTAGCTGTGCCAAAATCAGAGATGTGAGCCACATACTCCAAATCAAACAAAACATTCTTGCTTGATATATCTCGATGGATGATTGGTGGAAAACAATCATGGTGCATATAAGACAGAGCATTTGCCACACCTTTAACAGTGTTCACTCTCTTAATCCAATCAAAGACTACTATATCATCGTCCGTGCTTAGTACCTTTCCCAAGCTTCCCTCTTCCAAGAACTCATAAACCAAAAACGAGTGCCTTGGGTGTGAACAATAACCATACAGCTTTACAATGTTGTGATGCCGAATCTCAGTTAATGCACGGATCTCACTTGTAAACCCTTTTAGATTAGCCCAGTCATCATCAAGTGTTGCATGAAGTTTCTTCACAGCAACTACTTGACCATTTGGTAGGTCAGCTCTATAAACGGTACCATATCCTCCCTCTCCAACACAATATTTGGCACTGAAGTTCTCAGTGACTTCAATGATGTTTTCATAGACCATTTTTCCATCATAGCTCCATATTGCAAAAACATTATCATGGTTTACTCGTGACGGCTCATTTTTTGTGTTCCTCACGTTTTTTGTGTTCCTCACTTTCTGGCGAAAAGCCATGAAAATGCCAAGAACCATTAGCAAAAGAAACAAAATTCCAAAAACAAGAAGTACAGTTAGTAACATAACTTTCTTGCCAATTTTTTCAACATCCCCATTGTTTAATTTTGTCAAGCAGGCCTTCAGACCAGTAGCATTACCACATAAACCTTTATTACCTTTGAGTGCCTCAAATGGAGCCTCTTGGAAGGCCTTGATGTCAGGAAGAGGACCCTCTAACTGATTGTATGACACATCAATGGAAGTAAGACTTACCATTTTATTGAAAGATGATGGTATAGAACCAAAGAACTCATTGTGGGAGAGATTCAACGTTTCTAAGCTTTGCAATTCTCCAATCTGTTGTGGTATCTTACCAATTAGCAAGTTATTACCGAGATCAAGACTTCGAAGATTGTTGATCTGGCCTATTTCAATAGGAATGCTTTCCCCAAATCTGTTATTGCTCAAATTCAAGTTCCAAAGTTTCTTGCACTCTCCTAGTGCGCTAGGGATTGAGCCACTTAGATTATTTGCTGCCAAGTTAAGGTTCTCTAAATTGGACAACTTACTTAATTCTGGAGGAATATTGCCTAATAGATAGTTATCATCCAGCTTAAGGTTGAATAGTGAAACCAACCTTCCCAATTTCAATGGGATCTCTCCAACTAGATGATTTGAAGAGAGATCAAGAATGGATAGCTGAGTTGCCCCTACTAATTCAGATGGTATCTTACCAAAAATTTTATTGTTAGACATTTTGAGACTAGTTAAATTGTGGCATTTTCCCCAGTTTTTAGATAGCTCACCATAAAAATTGTTATGACTCAAATCAATGTAATCCAAGCTTGGGTATATGCCAAAATCTTCTGATATATTTCCCGAAAGTTGGTTTCTGTCAAGCCTAACTCTATATAAGCTAGAGCAATTTCTCAAGCTTTTTGGGATGGGACCTATGAGATTATTATCATTTGCTAAAAAATTAACTAGCAATCCATTAAAGCATAGGCCTTTTGGGATATGACCACTGAGCATGTTGTTATAAAGGTAAAAATGGCCTAAGTTGCTCAAGTTTCCTATAGATGCAGGGATTGAACCCGTGAGGTTGTTCGTTGAGAGTTCGAGATCAACGAGAAACCTTAGCATCCCAACTTCTTGAGGGATTGATCCGGAAAGTTCATTGTCCCAAAGGTACAGAGCGGTCAAGTTGCCCAAGTTCCCTATAGATGCAGGGATTGAACCAGTGAGATTGTTCGTTGAGAGTGCAAGTTCAACGAGAGACCTTAGCATCCCAATTTCTTGAGGGATTGATCCGGAAAGTTGGTTTTGATGAAGGTACAAAATGGTTAAGTTGCCCAAGTTTCCAATTGAAGAAGGGATTGAACCCGTGAGATTGTTAGTAGACAAACCAAGCTCATTGAGAGAGCTGAGCAATCCTATTTGTTGAGGGATGGAGCCACTAATTTGATTTTCATCCATGTACAAGGTCCTGAGATTAGTCAATTGGCCTATTTCGGTCGGAATTGGTCCAGAGATGTTGTTTAGAGAGAGATCGAGATCAACGAGAGACCTCAGCATCCCAATTTCTTGAGGGATTGATCCGGAAAGTTGGTTGTCATAAAAGTACAAAATGGTTAAGTTGCCCAAGTTTCCAATTGAAGAAGGGATTGAACCCTTGAGATTGTTAGCATACAAGTCAAGCTCATTGAGAGAGCTGAGCAATCCTATTTGTTGAGGGATGGAGCCACCGATTTGGTTTCCATTTAGGTACAAGATCCTTAGATTAGTTAGTTGGCCTATTTCGGTCGGAATTGTTCCAGAGAGATTGTTGAGAGGCAAGCTAAGGTAGGTGAGTCTCCAAAGGCTACCAATATGGGGAGGGATGGTCCCATAAAGTGAGTTGTTCAAAAGTTCAAGGGTGAGGAGATGAGGAAAGGATGAGAAATTAAGATTAGAAAGAGTACCTTTCAAACCATAACTCTGAAGGTCTATATGGGCAACTCTACCGGCCTTGTTGCAACGAATTCCAAGCCAAGTGCAATGGTTGCTTCCAACCCACGAGGACAGGACAGTTTGACTTTGGTTGTGAAGGCTAGCCTTCCATGTCAAGAGAGCCGTGGGTTCAGTTGCTTGTTTTCCAGTTAAGGAAGAAGCAAAAGCAGCATAATCAAAAAAAGTGGGCAATGCAAGGATGATGAGGCAGAGTAAAAGGGCTCGGAAAGAAAGAAAGTGGTTGGGAAGTGTAGTGGGCACGAATGTCATTGTAGGCTTGTTATTAATAGAAAGCTATGAAAGACAGTAATAGGATAGAGGGATGAAGAGCTGCAAGAGCATGGAGAGGTATTTATAGATATAATACAACTTGGAAAATAGATCGATGCATATGAAATTGGGATATAGATCGATGCATATGAAAGACATGTCTTTGGACCATCACTTCTGTAACAAATTATACGACATAAGAATAATATCAGGATATAATTTTGAAAATAATTATAAATTAATATTAACAATTAAAATTATAAATGTTTTCATGCATATGTAATAATTTTATCAACTTACATCTTTTTAGTAATTTACTTTTATTATTATTATTACAAAAATATTATGAACCATGACATATCTATCCAGATTTTTCTGGATAGAGGGATACGTGGTAAAGATTGAATTTATACCGTGTAAGATTTGTATATGAAATGAATAGAAGCTATTAATATAAAATTTTCAATAATTTTTGAATTTTATATTTGAATCCATAATGTTACTTTTATTATTATAGGTAGACTTGACTTGACTTTGGGTGGCTACTCCTGTCATCTTGTTCTGTTCTCGGTGGACCATAAATCACAAATGCAAAGTTTGTGCATTTTAATATTTAAAGCAAATTACAAATATATTGAGATGGCACACACTTCTTTGGTTTGAAATTGAATTGGAAGGTGTTGTTGGGTTTTGTAAGTTCATTACGGAGTATAAATCAATAATTTGAACTGTTTAATGTATAAATCTCGCTGAGTATTTTATTCCTACGAAAAATCACGTTGATAAGATATCAATAACTATTTGATCAAATCAAATTCATATTAACGGTAACTATAATTTTAAAAATAAATTATTAGCACAAATGTGATTTGATCAAGTGATTATTGATATTTGATTAATGTGATTTTTTATAAAGATAAAATACTCGACGAGCCCTACGTATTCAACGGTTTGAATCATTGATGTGGGCTCCATAATGGGCCCACAAAAGTCCAACAACACGCTCCAGTCCCAATTGGAGAGAAGTCGTTCCTTATTAAGATTTGTTTAAAATATTAATTGTAATTTTGAAAAGAAAAATGTTTGGGAGCTCTAATTGAATCCCTAATCCACATCTAATAATGTGAAATGGACCCCATTTCTCACTCCTCATCCTTCCTCTCTCTATCTCTTTCTATTCTCTCTCTCTCCCACTTCATTAAAAATCAAAATAGAAGTGATATATTAGGGGATGTAGCACTATTCTTTTGAAAATTATATTTTGTCTTTAAATTTTTAATTGCATAATAAATGACTAATATTGTTAATAAATCATTAAGTCATAAACAATTTTTAATGATGTTAGAAATATATTTTAATTTATATTTTTAGTAATTTTATTGTTATATAAGAGGGTAGTTAAAAATTTCTCTTTTTATATTAATTCTGTTAAATGACAAATTCTGACTAGAAGTATTTGTAATTTTCAAAAAAATGTATTTATAATTTATCATAAAAAAATAAGTCAACAAAAAAATATTAAAAAAACAAATTCCAAACACCTACTTAATATGCACCAAACACCCCCCATTGTATAATATCAAGACTTGACTATATATGCCCATAAACACCTATATACAAGTTATGACATCTGTAATTTTGATAATCACAATTATTTTTTTGTTTGCCATAACTAAAAAAAAGACTCATAAACAAACACTACATAAAGTATAATTAACGACTTTTTGTATTATAACCAAACTAATAATTACAAAAGGTTATAATTAACATCACTATAAGTCATAACAAAATCATAATTATAATTAAGTCATAACAAATACTATAATAAATCATAACAAAAAACTATAAATGTCATAATTGATACATACGGTGTGTATTGTAAAATTTCCTTTATTTTAATTAGCCTACAATCCCCCTTCTTTAACTTATATGACAACAAATTTAAACATAAGATCTCGATCGCCATCACGGATCTCGTTTCGATAATCCGAATCATTCATTTCGAAGAGTGTGTCATGTATATCATTCACACAAAAAATTTAGTCAATCCAATAATTGTAACACGTTCAATTTATAGCGTTTATTACCCAAAAAAAAAAAAAAAATGAATGATCTTTTTAAAAAAAATACACTTGTTATCAATATTTTTTTGAGATAAATTTGAGAAATTGAATAAATTACAATTATTGAATCAATCTATTTGTTTATGTGAATAATAGGGTTGGACTTTTCTCTAATCCAAAGGAGTGTACTATATAGGCATGTGGAGCTCACCATACATTCCCTTTTTCAATTATTCAAATCATTTATTTTATGGAGTCTTTCGTATATATCATTCATACAAAAAAATTAGATTAATTTAATAATTATAACATATTTAATTTATCTCATTGGTTTAAAAAAAATAGACAATAAGTATGTTTTTGAAAATACATTTTGGCGACAAACACAATAAATTGAACAAATAATGATTATCGAATCAACTTAGTTTTTTGTGTAGATAATATACATGAAAATTCCTACAAAATAAACAGTTCATATAATAAAACGATACCTGTAGTGAGTCTTGCAAACTTGAACAATATCCTTCAATTCAAGAATTGAGCTAAAGAGAAGCTAGACTTATAAAAAAATATTTTTTTTAATAGAAGAAAAATAAAATAATTTTAATTATACATATGGGATGATAGAATCTATTGTAAAAGTACTGCTCGACTCAAAGTTGTCATGACCCGCTCCCCGCATCCAAGGATTAAGCATCGTGATGGCTAGTAACTGAAGTTACTTACGGCTAATTCTTAAATAAATTACTAAACGCGAGCGGAAAAAAAATATTTAAGTGAGGGTACCAAAATAATCATTAGAGCTTCTATTTAATTAAATTGTCAGAGCTGAACTATGTCTACAAAGTACTTTGTGCCTATTCCACGCGCTGGCCCTGACATGTCACCTGAAAGTGGTAAACAACTATAAGCACATGGTAGAGTGAAAAATATTATATTAAGAGCATAAGGGCATAAAATTCACCATGGATAATTATGGGGCTAAACAACGCTTGATATTAAAATACAGAATATATAATACGGAAATCATTTGACATATAATACAGAAATTACGTAAATAACTATAACCACGGTACAGAACAGAACATGAATCACCGGAGTGACAATCAGAACATGGGTCAATGGATCCATAACAAACAGAGGACCACAAAGTGGCCAAACAGGGGCCAATGGTTATTTAAGTCCCCAAGGCATGGGACTCCCGTGGTGGTACTTATAAAATAATTATTCAAAACACATTTTAATAAACAGTTATATCCATGGGTTTTCCTTATTATATAAAATAAGGTTCATAAAATAAATAATATAATTAAAAATGTTAATATAATATATAAAACATAATTTACATAAAATAAATTATGGTAACTCAAAACAAATGTAAAATATATTATGGTAACTCAAGGTATAATATGATTCACCTTAATGTTAATTCTAACGTTTACCTTTCGTTCACTGTGACCCACTAAATATTCCAAATTAAACTCAAAATGTTATATATAAAACAAAAACAATTAGAGAGAGAGAGAGAGAGAGAGAGTGAGTGTTGGTGATGATCCTGTTGATGATGTTGATGATGGATAGCGAGATATATATAATGAAGAGAAGGCGTGCCGTGCGGCTTGGGACACACGCAAGTGTTGTTTATAAAATGATATATTTTAGTGTATTTTTGTTCAAAAAAATATAATAAAAATATTAAAATACTCAAAAAATAATATCAAATAATAATATAAAGTTAAAATTATTTTTTGAAATCATTTATAATTAAATAATATTAATATAAAATTTAAAGGACAACTTAAATTTTTGAATTGTTATCAAAGTACTTCACCTACGTTCACGGCACGCAGTCGTGCAAAGAGGGCAAGAAAATCATAACCAAATGTTTATGCTGCTCCGCAATAGACTTGACTTGACTTTTACTTTTCAATCCAATAGACTGGACTTTGATTATTCAAAATTAGACAATTATATTACACACACAACCACACTTATTATTATTATTTTTTTAAAGATTTAATTTATATAAGCTATTATAAATTTACAATAAAATTCAATGAATTACAATTATAGTAATAGAGATTAAATACAATATAAATTCTTACAAAGAAAATCCTAAAATAGGAGAGAAAACCTCATATTTTTACAAAGAAACTCTCAAAATATGAGAGAAAGTCCAAATTAAATTACAATCATAGTAATGAAGATCAAATACAATACAAACTTCTACAAAGAAACTCTCAAAATAGGAGAGAAAACCCAATTAATACACGAGAAATAAGACTCACATAGAGGTGTGGAGATTCGAATTACTGACCTCCTAGCGAGGTGTAGGAGTTTTGGAGAATTGAGACCCACACACACTTTTTGAGTATGTACCATACATTTAAGGGAAATTGTATTATACACACCCTTGAAAGGGAAGTACCGTATACATTTCTAATTATGTCATTTTCTTTTTTTACTTATGATTAGTTTTCTTATTCAGTTACAACATTATTTTAATTATGATTCATGAGTTTTTTAGTTATGGCTCATATTATGTTTAATTATGATAGTTTTTTTGTTATAACTCAGAAAGTATGAAATTATGTTATTTAATTCTTTAATTATAAAGTGCATATTGTACATACCATTTGAGGAGTGTATGCCATAATGTTTTCCTACATTTAATTTTATCTTTTGTGGTATTTTGTTATATCCCATTTGCAATTTTAATTCATATTTGTTTATAATTCATATTATTTAACCAAAATAGGTTATGAACTTAGTACTGTTGAGTTACAACTTAGAGATATTTGTTTATGATTCATATTATTTGTTTGGGTAAATTACACTAGGGGTTTGGGTAAATTACACTAGGGGTGTGCAGAGTGCAATTCGGACAGTTTGAGAGTAAAATTATAAACCAAATGGTGGATTAGTAGATTGGCAGATTGGCAAATTGCGGTTTGAGCAGTTTTGGATGGATTGGCAGATTGAAAAATATCCTAACCAATTATCAAGCATTTGCATAATATATAACACTAATTTGCATAATATTTTTCATATATATAATACAAACTAATTTTACATAATATTTTTCATATATGTAACAACTAATTTATAATAAATTTCACATATTAAATCTCTTACACACTCATTTTTACTTTGATATTTCATTAAAGGTTAAAAAATATATATGTATTAACTATAACGGGAGCAGAGCAGTTTCGAAGACAGATTATAAATTTTAAAGTTTAAATCGCAGTTAACAGATAGAGCGGTGCGGATTGATGTGAATCGGTGATGTTTTAACGGATTTGGCGGTATTTTGTACAGCCCTAAATTACACTGTGCATCCTTGTACTTTATACCAAATCTCACTTTGGTCCCTACATATGAAATCGTGATAGTCAACCCCCTACACTTCATTCACCAAAAAAAAAAAAAAATTCCTACACTTCTGGTCAAATCCCACTTTGATCCTTACGTATGAAATCGTGACAATTAACTCCCTGCACTTATGAAATCGTGGCAATTAATTTCTTGCACTTCTAATCAAGTGTTAATGTCTCCTTTTTGTTACTCTATCATATAAGTTTTTAACAGAAGTCAGTAATGTGACAAGTATATGACTATAAAATGATGACAAAAGAGAAAAATCACCCAAATTTCCCATCTATACACATTTCATCCTAAAATTTACATTAAATTTTGATTGTATTCAACTTAAACAAGACGTAAATTGTGAACGATTAAGGAGATAAACTAGGGTTTTGCAAAAATTGAGATAATGAAACTTTGTTTTCCACAAAAACAGAGTCTTTGATTTCTCTACTGCCTTTTTTTTTTTTTAATTTTTTTTTTTTTTAAAGCTCTACTTTCTTATGTCTTTGTCCTAATTTTCAACATATGAACACACACACACACACACATGTTGTATTATATAACTTTCACATGCTTATCACGTGGGACAAAGTATATATTGGTAGGAAATGAGAATGATTTTCCTCTCTCGCCCTCATTTCATAGTCACATATTTATTACATAACTGGATTCTGTTAAAAACTTTAATAATGAAGTAATAGAAGGGGCAAATTGACACTTGACCAAAAGTGCAGGGGGTTGACTGTCATGATTTTATGTGTAGGGATCAAAGTGGGATTTTATCAAAAGTGCAGGGGGGTTGACTGTCACGATTTCATGTGTAGAGACCAAAGTTAGATTTGGTATAAAGTGTAGGGGTGCAAAGTGTAATTTACCGTATTTGTTTTTTGTAACGAATTTAATGATGTTTGATTAGTCACAAATTAAATTATTAGTTCATATTTATTTGTTCAAAATTCAATGGATTTTGGTATGATTTTGCTAGTATGTTGTTCAAGAATTTCGAATTTGAGTCCAACATATTTCCTATACACCACATTTTGTTAGGAATTGATATACCTAATCAGGATAGGTGAGATACAAAACACGAATAGAAAATAAAAAATAAAAAAATAGAAACGATACAAGCACATAGAAATACAATGATTTACGTTGTTTGTCCCAAAACAATAGTTACATCCATGACTGCTGCTATTTTCATGATGATTAAAAAAAAAAAAAAAATTAAATGATACAAAGACAGCCCGTCTTACCCTACATAGAAATTAGAGGAATAAGATAAAAGTGCGGAAATACCAAAACATTTTTGTACTAACAGCATCAGACATTCACATACATTATAAATGAAGTATAAACATTTTTGCCATTTTTGTTGCAATTCATGTAAAATTCTTAAGCAGGTCCTGATATCCATTATTCTGCATATATCCACATACATTATATGGTGTTTGTTGATAGACTGATATAGAAATCCCTTTTACAGTAAAAGGTATAAAGCTTTTGCAAAATGAAAATGGAAAAGGAAATCTCTCATTCTGCAAAAGGTATAAAGCTTTTACTTAGAAATCTCTAATTCACTTCCATTGTATAAGCAAGTTCTGAAAAAAGAAAAGAAAAAAAAAAATGTCCACAGAACATAAAATCCCATTTTGGTCCTACACATCAAATTGTGACACTTAATCCCTTACGCTTTTGGTCAAGTGTCACATTGGCCCTTCTGTTACTCCACTGGTTGACTCTTTAATGTTATCACTAAATGACAGAAGTTAGTAAGATGAAAAACATGTGATCACTAAATGACAGCGGGGGGGCGGGGGGGGGGGGGGGGGGGGGGGGGGGGGGGGGGGACTGAACTTGCTGGCAATATCCATAACTACATTGTCACAAATGAAGCCAATATCCACATGAACACGCAAATGGCCATAATTCATTCCATAAAATATATTGTTGGTATCCACCAAGTCAAAATGGCCACATGTTCATGATGCAAACATGCTGGCAGTATCCATAACTACATAGACAAAACATGCCACATTACATGCTAGCAGTATCCATAACTACATAGAGAAAACATGCCACATAGTCAAAAGTGTTTGATAATCAAAACAAACAACACCCCTACTTTGGGTTCTTCTCCTTAGAGGCAGATGCATTCTGAAGTAAGGACAAGTTCACAACATTCCTCCCTCCATGTAAATTAGGCTATTGTTGGTGTTGATGTTGCTCCCCTTGATGCTTCAGATGTTTGTGACGATGCTGCCTTTGTTGTAGTTGTTGCACTCGTTGTTGCTGTTGGTGTTGTCCTTGTTCCTGTTGCTATTGTTGCCTTTGATGTTGAAGTTGCTTTTGTTGCTGAAGTTTCCCTATGTGTTTGTGAACTTGCCCTTGATGCAGATGGATTTGGTGCCCTTGGAATTGCTGAAGCTGCCCTTGGAAAATATTTGGTCCAATCAAACATATATTTAGTTGTATTAATTTAAAACATTAACAACAAAGTATGCACTCACCCTTCTCCTTTTATAGACTAAGCTCTTCCATCTTGGTTTATTTTTTTGTTGGTACTCCCTGTTTGGTGGATTCTTGCACTCCTATAGTTATGGCCCCATGTCCCACAATTACCACACTTTACTATTGTATTATGTTTTGTGACTTCGGTAGGTTTGGTAGGTTCATCTGGTCCCTTCCTTCTAGAAGTTGGACGCCTTCCTGGAGGCTTATGATAAACAGGAGGTAATGGTGGTAATAATCCAGTCTTGGACCACAATTTAGGACCATTTAGAGGTTGTATCATGTTTTCATAAATCTTTAAATCAGTCTCTGTCCAATAGCATTCATTCACATTGACTGGTACTTCTTAAGTTACTATTTGGTTTACTGTAATGATTTTGAACAAGAATAAAATAACTATTCATTGATCTCCTAATCGAATAATCATTTTCCAAAATTAGTGAATGGTGATTCCATTCAAAATGCACATTCCTACTATTTTACCAACAAAACAAGAGAACGAGTATTCCAACATAATGACCACTCTATTCTAACCTTCATTGTACTAAACCAAACACCGCTCTATCTAACGTGACTTCTTGTATATTTTTATGTCTCTCCAGTCTCCACCTTGACTCCATGTAATAGCTTATATTTGCTGGTGCAGCATACACACCACATTTGAAATAAAAGTCTCCAGCACCTCTATCGTTTGTTTAAAATTTTTTCACCCCATCAATGAAAACTGTGAGATTTCTTTTATCCACGTCATGGATTAAGTTAACCCTGAACCATTTATCATAGAAGTCTGTATCCACAAGATCAACACTGTAGTACCTCATGTCCCCATTGTAGATCCTCAGTATGATAGTTGTGGCGTAATTGGTCGCGCCATGAATCTGCACAAATTGTAGTACTGGAGGTTGAGTTTGGGACGAAACCATAGCCTTCGAACTGCCAGACTCCGGATGAGTAGTCAAGGCCCTGCGCAAAAGATTGAACTGATAAATAGGTGTGTAATGTAGCAGAAACGTGTAAAAGCAGAATTTGTAGTAATGAAATCACTACAAATCTTCTATGATTCAGTTGATTCAATGAAATTAGGGAAAGCAATTACAAAAGGACTACATTTTTATTTTTTTAAGATAGGGAAAGCAATTACAAAACAGAAGGGACCCTAGATGAAACCAACGACAATAAGGATGAAGGCATAACTTTCAGCTTCTATCCAAATGTGTGGAAAAAGACTAACCTACATAGGCAATGAGCCACAGAATTACCCTCCCGATACACAGGCAAGACATATGAAGACGGGAAACTAAAGTAGATATTGGTATAAAATGCAAGAGTGTAAAATATAATTTATCTATATAAAAAAGTATAGAAAAATGAATTTTTTGTGTAACTGTGCCAATAGGATACAAGTCCAGCTTGATTAATTTGATTCACTTAACAATCCTATAGATATAAATGTAAGACAAAATATTTGCATCTATCACAATTATAAATACAAATATTTTATCTCACATCTATGCAATGATGAACATTATTTTCTGTATGTATAAACTTTTTTTTTTTCTTCGTATATGGCATTCCTGATCAAGGCTACCGAGTGGTCAACTACCAAGTGGTCAAAAGTTGCTAAATGCCCCAATCATTATATACTATTTAGATGAGTATTCATAAGAGGTGACTCAATTATTAGATCACTTAAGACTTATGAAAAAATTTCAAAAAATTCTTACGATCGGAAACCTTAACTTTTTAAAAACTTAATTAGATAATATCGTATTTTGATACTTACTTTTAAGACTTTCAAAATCTTAAGCAAAATTTTCATTTTTCCAAGCAACTTCACATTGATTTCACCGGATGATCTTTATAGCATTCACAACTTAACTGGCAGGTAACTGAAGATATTTGTTTTATACATGTGGCTTGTTCTACCAAGCGAATTGCACGGCAGCATAGATTCTATTTTAATTAATCTAAATTTTAATCTAGTTAGTTTTGTGTATAAATTATCAACGAATTTTTTTTGAATTAATTTAATAATCATAAATTCTATCATTGTAAAAATTAAATAAATATATGCACATAAGAGTCCATATGATAAACAATTTAGGCCCCATTTGGGAAGAGGATTAAAAACCAAAAGCCAACTTTTAACTCATTTTTGGTCACATTACTTTTCACATTTTTTTACATATGTTTTTCAAAAAAGTCAAAAAACTAGTTTTTAACTATCTTCCCAAAACACCAGTTAATAAATCATTACAATTGAACCCCTAGTCAACCTCAGGAACTCAACTACACTCAACTTTACTCAACTTTAGTGGACTGCAACAATCCATGTGTTCTTATTTTATACAAGGTGTTTGGGAGGAGGGTTACGTTAAAATAGCTTATTAAAAGATAAAATAGGTTAAAATAGTTAATAAGACAAAATGTCACATCCAACCCATAATCATTTCACTTTTTTTTCTCACAACCATCAAATCAATTCCAAAAAAAAGTCAACCAACTTTCCAAACACAACTATTTTAGCCACACTAAAATAGCTAAAAAGTCAAATAGCCAACTAAAATAGTCAACTTCCCAAACAAGGGCATAGTAATGCTACCATCATAAACACCAAACACAGATACTCTATTTAGTGCTTGTTTGGAATGTGCTAAAATAGCACAAGCTATTTTAGCACATTATCCTATTTGGGTCAGGGTCACAATCATCTTATTTGGGTTATATCACCTCTCTACCACATCACTTCAAACCCAACCCATATTTCATGTTTTTTCGTAAAAAGTAAAAAAGTATACTAATCTAACACTTTCCAAACAAGTTTATTGAAATGAGAGAGAATGAAATGGAATAGTGATTCCTTAGACTTTCCTAGAAAATGATCATTCCTTTAAAATTGTAAAAGATGATTTCATTTATTATGTATTTGTCATTATTTTTTTAGTCTAATCAAACATAGGAATGAATATTTTCATGGAATGATCATTCCAGTGGACTTTGTACACCAAAATGAAATACACGTCTCACAAAATAAAATATGTTAGGTTTGTGGACCTGATAAGTATTATGGGCCCTAAATCCAATTGGGGCCCCAAGGGAAGCAGATCCAGGGGTTATCCAGCAGAATTACCCAATAGTGGGTCTCAAATTGATACAATTAAAATTATAAAATAATAGATAAATTATAAGAATTATAGGTATAATTTCCAGAAGAAATATAATATATGCGACGTAAGTACCAGAGGGGGGGGGGGGTGGAGTTGCTATATTGACAATTTTCAGAAGAAATTTGGATTTGCATAGGTGTTTTCTTCTCTAACTAATCTAATGTTTGTATTGTATTCTAAATTACTATAGATCATATAGAATATTCTGTACATAGCTAGGAAGGACTATTCCCTTCTGGGTGTTAATTTTAGATGGGTTATTGAAAATTGTTAAAGATTTATGTTAATGATTGATCCACTGAATTTGGGCTTGCCTGAATTATTCGAATTACATAAGTCAGACGACCGCTCGAATGACTAATGTCACCTTTGTCAACCGGCGTGTCAACATGCATCCACCCGGATGATCGGTATCCTCCTGGATGACTGTGTGTCAACGAGCATGCACAAATTCAGACAATTCAAACGAGCCCAAATTCGGTGGGTGTAACATTACTGTAAATATTTATGTTAATGATTCATCAATTTCCCGTTGTCAATGTCTAATGGCATTTACAGAGTGTAATGTATAAAAAAGTAAACACGATAAATTATACTGACTATTTCTTAGGTTTGAAAAAAAATACAATATGTTTATTAAATTTTTCATAATTACTCCAATTTTATTTTAGTTAGGCTAAAATACACAAATTTAATACATATGGCATGTAAACATAGAAATAATAAATATATTTTAATGTGAAAGATATGATAATATATATTAAAAGATATGACAATATTTTTTTTCCCCTATCCATATGACTAACAAATTATAGGTGAAAATGAGCCTAATTTTACATAAATTAAAATATAAGAGATTAGATCACAAGCAAGTAAAATATAAGGGATTATTAGCCACAAGCAAGGCCATTCATTATTGTATATGATTGGACAATCAAGGGGTTCTGTGACTGAGTTTAAGGTTTTCATTAGACCCATAAACTAAAACACTTCAAAATGTTTAAGAAAAATTGGGCATTACAAATTGTTATGGTTGCCAATTGTCTGGATACATTTGTTGGCACAACCAGAGTAGACCATAGGTATGTCAGTGTTCTTAATTTAGCTAAATCACACCCTGTTTAAGTATCAATCATCTCATCAAGAAAAAACTGTGTTTTGGAGAGAGAAATGTGGATCCCTGTCCCATACTATTCCAAATCTCCTTTCTACATATGATCAAGTTAGAGAGATCCATTATATGACAGAGATGAAATATGGAGTGACAGCGTAGGCGAGAGAATCTGTTGTGCATAAATGCATCTCTGTCTCCAAATGTAGCAACAAGGAAGGAGAGAGAGAATCCATAGCAGAGAATTTATTTTTATTTTTTTTTACGCCATAGCCTCCAAATCCTTTTACCTATTTGTCTTACATACTCATCATTGTTGGATCGTGTCTCGAGATTTTTCGCACATCAAAATTTTCATATAAATTAATGATTGTGAATATTTCGACCAAAAAAAACAAAAAAAAAACTTTGCATATATGAAAGACTGATTGTTTACCATCAAAAAAGTACACCCATGACATATATAGGACTATGAACTAACTTTTCATAAATGCTCTATCAATCATCCCACAAGCAAACTTGTATATTTATCTTAAACAAGGCTTTTAATTGCACTTCTTGAATATTTTGATGTCATTCCACCTTGACTCATATAGTAGCTTACATTAGTTGGTGCAGCATAAACTCCACACTTAAAAAACAAATCACCGGGGCCTCTATCCTTCACCCCAAACTTTTTTGAGCCATTGATGAAGACTTTCACTATCCCTTTATCCACATTATGGATTATGTTGAGTCTGAACCATTTATCATACAGATCAGTGGTCACTAAGTCATGGCTATAGTACCTCGTGTCCCCATTAAAGATCCTTAGTAGTATTGTTGTGCCTTTGGGATCATTGGCTGCACCATGGATCTTTTGCCACTATGGCTCAGCCCTCTTTGAGGGAGCACTTGTAGATCCCTCGCAAACCCCCAATGTCTGCAAACCCCCAATGTCTGCAAACCCCTCTAGACTCCTCTTGTTCGGCTTTCTAATGGGTAAGGGCTCCTATGGTCACACATAGGGTGACTACTATGCGCTCAATAAGATTGGGATCAAGATTCAACCCATATTGAGAAACATAAATTCATGCATGCAATATTAGTAAAGAAAGATAAATGAAAGGAAAAATTATGTCAGTAGTGTCTATACTTTGCTTCTTGTATCGATTTAGACCCTATAGTTTCAATTAGTTTGATTTTTCCTAAATTTTTAATGTGTCAATTTAAGGATAATAGGCATTATGGTTCACGTGATATATTTGTATGAGCAAAATGGTGAATTCATCACTGCCATCCATCCTCATAATCCTAAAGGCATGTAGGCAGAGGAATTTGGGTTTCTCCTAGATTTGAATTCCATTTCAATCTTTTGGCTTTCACTTCTTAGGAGGAAATATAAATTAAGAGGGAGGATTGGGGGTGATCTAATGATGGAAGGGAAGGACCGAGAGTGGCTAGCCGTGGGAAGAAGAGAGGAGTTGGGTTTTAGTTGAGTGAGCTAACTCGCTGAGCATCATAGAAATCATATTCTTATAAAAATCCATAATCTTATTACAAAGATCATTGATGATGCTAATAATGATAGCTAATAAAATTGTTAAATTCTAATATTTTGCAAAATATATTTTGAAACTGTTTTTTGTTGTTATGTATTCAATTTTCTCTTCTTCGGTAATGTGATTTACATTTTATCACTATTCTATAAATTCTTCTTCTCTTACTCTTCATTTGGGACAACAAAAAGCCATTGGATTTTTTAATCTTATACATTGGGTGTGTTGTGCATGTTGGTATAATAAAGAATTATTTTTTTTTCTAAATTTATATAGAAAGTCATTGGTTTTCCCATTCATTATGTATTACATTGAGTTGAATGTTCAGCAGACCCCTACTCAATCTAATGGAATTCCAAACAAATATAAAATTAATATTAAAATAATATGTGCACAGATAATGCACCAACAACATCCAATCATGAGAAGAATTGTATATCAATCAAATAAAAATCCTCAAATGCAGAGGTAAAATATGCAACTATTAATCTCGAAGGGGCATATTACATTCAACTATAACCCAAAAGCACCAATATTAGAAGTATAACATAACAAGAAACGAAAAATTATAAACATAAACAGATTTCAACAAATAAATAAGAAATTGCAATATCATATCAATTACATGAGTACAAAATTCAATTAACCACACATCAGATTTCACAAACCCAAGCCAAATTTGAAGTATATATCTATATATATGGAATCAAAACAACTACCAAATCAAACAAACATGAAAAATAAAAGCTATTTATATCATATTTTCCTAAATTTAGAAAGCAACCACTCTAAGTGAGGCAGTTTTGAAGAAGGGGAAATAAGAATCGGGAAAAGAAATAGGGTTAACAAAAGGGGATTTTGGTCTAGGGTTTCATAGAATACGGTTGAAAAAAGGCGAGAGAAACGAGTTGCAAAGAGAGACATAGTCAGAGATTCATACCTTCAGGCAAAGTTTTTACATGCAGAAAATAGATATCGAACAATCAGTAAAAAAGATGCACTTCACGGGGTGGTCTTCTAGGGCGGACAAGATCGCCGGAGTTGTGTCTGAAAACGGAAGGGTTTTGGACCAAATCACATGAGGGTTTTGGCAAAACAACGTGAGCCTTTGCGGGGAGGGGGGAAGCACAATCAGCAAAAGGGAAATAAAAAAAAAAGTTACCAGTTGAGAAGCTATTCAATTTTTTTAATGAAATTATGGTTCAAATTAATTTATAGAAATCTAATGGTTTCAAAGTAAGGTGTACATGATATGTACATTTAACGAGGTGCACAATCCTTAATACTCTGATAATTGAACATAAAGTCATTCACAGAGAAGACTTTCAAATGTTTATTGGATTTAAATCATATAGGCACATTTGAAATAATTCTTTCTTCCTGAACCTTGATCCAATCTAGATGACCATCATTACACAAACATTTGTTTCTCACTTTCCACAGTTCCCAGAAAATTGCTAAAGGTATCTTATATATAACAATTCTTATGTCTTCTTGGATTTTTAAATAAATCAATTAGTTCCATGAAATAAGTTGGCTCTACAAGAACAAATATTAACCATTCCAAATCGAATTGCATCAACTTCTCTGAATGCATCTTGATGAACTAACAATATCCAATTGTTTGTGTGTGAGCTTGTGAACTATAAAACCTTAATGGGTTTATACAGTAACATCAAAATATCCATTCGTTTCTCAGTTTCCACGATTCCCAGAAAATTGCTAAAGGTAATACATCCCAAACCACTTTAATTTTCTTTCTCATAGGAAAATCAAGCCACCACAAGAGTAATTGTTAGAAACATCAACAGATTTCAATAAACAAATAAAAAATTAAAGTCTCATATAAGTTACATGAGTACAAAATCCAATTACCCACACATCAGATTTCACAGTCAAGCCGAATTTCAAGTATATATATATATGGAATCAAAACAACTACCAAAGCAAACAAACATAAAAAACCTAAACCTATTCAAATCATATTTTCCTAATTTTATAAACCAACCCAGTGAATTCACAAAGGTGAAAGGGTCAGTTTCGAAGAAGGGGATTTCGGTCTAGGGTTTCATAGAATGGAGATGGAGAAAGGGAGAGAAACAAGTTGCAGAGAGAGAGAGAGAGAGAGAGATACATTGAGACATGTAGCTTACTAAAACGAGGAGGAAAAGAAAAGGGCAGAGGAATAAACTCACTCTTCGGTGGAGGAGCTCCAGCGAGATCCTGTAGAGATCTTCGTCAACAGCTTTGGGAGCTTTTCTCCGTGGCGGCGAAAGCAAAACAGGTCTTGGCGGTGGCAATGGGCACCGGCGACGACCGAGAGAGAGAGAGAGTAACTTCTGAGAACGTTTGGGCTGAAGAAAGGGTCTAGCTATTTGTCAACAACAATTAATGAGGAAATTTTGGATATGTTTGGATTGTATTTGTAAAGTGATTTTGAAAAAAAAATTAAAAAAAATTTGTTTGGTTTGTAATTTTTTCAAAATAATTTTTAAAATTACTTTTTCTCTCTTACGCATCAATTAATTACTTTTTATTTCTCCTCTCTCCTTCTCAATCACTTTTTTTCTCACACACATCTACTCAATTATAACAAAATATCAAATCATTCTAAACTCTCAAATTCCAAAACTACTTTCAAAATATACAACCAAACAAACCAAAAAAATTTCTAAACTCTCCTTAAAACAATTTTTTAAAACTATTCTCTCAAATCAAACCAAACCAAACCAAACATACCCTTTGATTTTGACAATTTTGGATGTTTGTTCCAAATTTTTTAAGAAAATTATTTGGGGGTGGGGGGAATTATGTAATAATCATTTTTTTGGGGGGATATGTAATAATTATTATAAAAAAATTAAAACATTCATATAGTCTTATAATAAAATAAATTATTAATTTATAATTTTGTTAATTTATACATAAATTTTTTATTTATTTTTAATATAAATCCTTCGTCTATTTTTATTAAGTAAAATTAATATAAAAAAAATATTTTATTCATCAACTAGAAAATGTATAATCACACCATTAATTGGCGTAATAAAAATATGTAAAATTTTAAAAATTACAAATATCGTAATCAAGTCACAAAATTTTGTAATATAAAACACAAAATACATAATGTCATCACTAATTGGCGTAACAAAATTGTTTAAAATTATAGAAAATCAAAAATGTCATAATTAATTTCCAAAATTTCATAACATTAACCAAAAATTATGTAACTATCCACAAATTTGTGTAACAAAAACATTTAAAAATTTTAAAAACCACAAATGTCATAACCAGCTCACAAAATTTAATAACATCAACTACAAAATGCGTAACTGCACCACTAATTGGCATAATAAAAATAATCAAAATTTTTACAAATTACAAATGTCATAACCAACCCATAAAATTTCATAACATCAATCACTAAATGCGTAACACAACTAATTGATGTAGCAAAAATATCCAAATTTTTTATAAACCACAAATATCGTAATCAAGCAACAAAGTTTCATAACAATTATCATAAAATGCCTAACAAATCACTAAAAATCCTATAATCACCAATCGGGATCTCTCATGATATAGAGAAAACAAAATGTAATGACAATCATTAAATAATTTAATCAACGACTTAAAGCCATAGAACAGAAAATGAGAATTAGAGAAAATTAACTAATAGAGCGAGAGGAAAGGGAATATGAGAAAAAGAGACTGAACGGGCTTATCACCTGTGAAAATAACGTCAAAGGTGGTGTTATTTCTGATAAGGAACATCGGAGATATCTACAGTGACAGTAAGGAATGAGAGAGATGCTCAAGAGATAAAGAGGACTGAGGCAGTACAACAAAATGCCTAATATTCATTTTTCAATAGTTCTATAACACATGTACAAATTGATAATAACAAAACCTTTCAAATCATAATTACGGCTAAAGGTTTGTGTATGTATAACATATTAATGTGAAAGAGCTAGAGTTTCAAGATAGATGCATTTACTAGATAGAGAAATATCGCCAGAATGAATAGTGTTGAAATAGACAGAGAGAGTAGTGACGAGTTCAAGGATCTATTGTAAAGACACAGGAGTAAAGAAAGGAAGAATTCAGTGAGGAAGAACTATCAACTATGGTCCTTCGATAATTTGAGCGAAATAGAGAAGTCTAAGTAAGAAATAGAGAGAGCTCAGGCACAACTAGGACAAATCAAGGGAAAGAAAATAAAGTAGAGAAAAAAAATGAAGAAAAGTTGGGAAAAAAATTTAGGAGAAGAATTATTTAGTAGAACAAAATAAAATCGCATCATGGATAAATTTTTTTCAACATATTTTTTTATTAAAATTTAGTTAAATTATGTATATATATATATATATGTCTATAAGTATATATAGATATTTTAAAAAATATATCGTTTGTATATTACTATTTCTATTATATTTAATGAAAATACTATGACTAAAAATAAATCGAAAATAGAGATATGTGATCAATTGCAATTGTCACTTAGCGATGACACTTCAAAATTAATTGAGAGAGTTAAGAGTTCAAAGAGAATGAGAGTTTGAGAGACAGATTTGTTTGTGAGAAATAAAATGAGAGAGGGTTGGTATTTATAGGACTTGGGAGGAAGGGGTTAATTTATATATATAAAAATAAAAATAAAAAATTAAGTTGGCTGTTGATGGAATTAACGGCTATATGACTGTTTCAAATTTTCTTTTTTAAAAATCTTTTTACCGTTGCACTGATAAGGAGGGCAGGGAGTCGTTGGGGTTAAGACGGGCAGATGGGGAAAAAAATCCAGGCCGAGTTCATGGGATGGGTTACACTCCATAAAACACCAGGGGCGGGCCAGGTTTTAGAACACATAGCCCAAGGTCTTAGGTTGGGCTTAGGCTCAGGCCTGGTTGGGCCCACCCAGGTCACGAGCGGACTTGGGGTGTGCCACAAGCTCGTGGGCCAAATTTACACACTTATATGTGGATAGTGATTATGAGATATGTGATTAGTGGTTATGATATATGTGATGTTGGTTATGAGGCAAAGGGTGTTGCTTATGAGATGTGGTTATGAGATATATGATTACTGATTATGATATATGTGATTTTGGTTATGAGCAGAGTGGTGTAGTTATGAGTCAAAAGGTGTTTGGTTATGAGATATGTGATTAGTGGTTATGAGATATGTAATGTTGGTTATGATCAAAGTAGTGTGGTTATGTGATATGTGATTAGTAGTTATGATATATGTGATGCTGGTTATGAGATATATGGGTAATGGTTATGAGATATTTGATTAGTGATTATAAGATATGTGATTTTGGTTATGAGCAAAGTGATGTCAAAGGGTGTTTGGTTATGCTATATATGTTAGTGGTTATGAGATATGAGATATTGGTTATGATCAAAGTGGTATAGTTATGAGCAAAAGGGTATTAGGTATGAAATATGTAACTAATGGTTATAAGATATGTGATGTTTGTTATGACAAAAAGGTGTTAGTTATGAAATATGTGACTAGTAGTTATGAGATATGTGATGTTAGTTATGACTCAAAGGGGTTGGTTATGAGATGTGGTTATGATTCATGTGGATAGTAGTTACGAGATATGTGGTCAATGGTTATAAGATATGTGATATTCGTTATGATCAAAGTTGTGTGGTTATGAGCAAAAGAGTGTTAGTTATGAGATATGTGACTAGTGATTATGAGATATGTGATGTTGGTTATGACAAAAAGGTGTTGGTTATAAGATATGTGACTAGTGGTTATGAGATATGTGATATTGGTTATGAGATGTGGTTATGATTCATGTGGGTAGTAGTTGTGAGATATGTGATCAATGGTTGTGAGATATGTGATATTAGTTATGATCAAAGTGGTGTGGTTATAAGCCAAAAGGTATTGGTTATGAGATATGTGATTACAGTTATGAAATATATGATATTAATTATGAACAAAATGGTTTTGGTAATGAGATGTGGTTATGAAATATATGATATTAGTTATGAACAAAATGGTGTTGGTTATGAGATGTGGTTATGACTAAGTTATGATCAATTTGATTATAGTTATGAAGAAATATGATTTTGGCTCATAATTATAAAAAGTGATCGGTTTAGTAGGCACTTTTAATGATGTGGCTCAATCTTGGCCATTGATTTTCTACGTATCGTACATTTTTTGAACAAAATGTACTATAGACTTTTCCCCGAATGAAAGGTAGTAGTGTTGGGAACTAGGTGGGGAGGGTTTATGCAATGCCCCACTACCTACTAACCCAAGTAATTTGTGGGTCAACCAACAAGACCCAAAAACTTAAGTCCAAGTTACTTAGTAGCAAACTAGTAGTGTTTTAAATGCCGAAGATTACCCATGCAAATTTTTGATGTGGGACAGGGTGTTATAAACTCCCCTATTATTTGTTGGCCCAAGTAATCTATGGGTTTATCAACATGACCCAAAAGCTTAAATCCAAGTTACTTAGTAGCAATGTAGTGGTGCTTTATATGTCCGAAATCACTCATGTAAACTTCCAATGTGGGACGGGGTGATAATAAATCCTCGCGTCCTCGTGAGGATCCATAATCAGTCAGAATATCACAACAAACTTGTGGCTAGCCCAGAATAAGTGGCTCACACGGTTGTGTGCATGGGTTGGCTTTGATACCATTTGTAACGTCGGGTCCATAATCAATCAGAATATCATGACAAGCTTGTAGCCAACCCAGAATAAGTGGCCCACATGGTTGTCTGGATGGGTCGGCTCTAATACAATTTGTAACGCCCGCATCCTTTAATCCTTTGGAGAGTGTGTTTAATATCCTTATTTTTATCTTGGGAGTCTTTGGAGTTGTTGTCTATTGGTTTTGGAGGAGTATAATCCGATTTAATCTTGTTAGGTTTGGTTGTTCGCGTTTGTTCTTGTCAAAAGTTCCTTGGAAACTTAGAAATTTTGCCTTGGGGTCGACACTAGCCTTCCTAAGGGTCGACCCTTGCATGTTGTAATGTTTCTGGAGGTGTTGCTAGAAAATAGGGTCGACACCAGCCTTGGTGGTGTCGACACTTGCCTCTTGTTGCTATCCACAAGGGTCGACACCAGTTTGGGAAGAGTCGACCCTTGTATATTGCAAAATCTGTGTGTGTTGGTTGCTGGAAAATAGGGTCGACCCTTCCTGTCTAAGGGTCAACACCTTGCATGTTGCACAGATTGCTTCTCTTCTTTGAGGGTCGACACCTCTGCCCGAAGGGTCGACCCCTGTGTGTAATTTTCAGTTTTTTAGGCTGGTTTGGGCCCTATTTTTGAGGGGTTTGGGGCCTATTATTTTATTGACCTTAGGGCTACTTCTCTACTACTATAAATAGGCTCCAAACATATTCCATTTCACTTTTTCTCTTCTTTCCTCCCTCTCAAAATCGTGAGTTCTCCTCTGTCTCTCTCTAAACTCAAGTTTTTGGCACTAAGATCTCTAGATTTACTCACCTAGAGTGATTGTTTCACCATGGTCCTTTGAGAAAAAGTGTAGATCTCGTCAAAAGCTTCCTTTTGGTCTGATTGGTTCATGGTTTCGTCGCCATTGATTTTTGGGTCGTCATCTCTTAGCTTCTTGAGGTAGGGATCTCTAGTTCTTTTTCAATACCCTCGTTTATGGATAGATTTATGGTATTTTCCTTGTATAAACACAAAAGTTTATATTTTTATGCATATTGTGATGAATCACGAGATTGGGGTTAGGGCTTGAAGAGAGTTGGGTTTATTTGTTAGGTTATGGTCTTGGGTCATGAGTTTGGGTATAAAAGTAATAGAAGGGTTGGAATAAAAGGTGTTTTGTGAAAAGTTTTAATTTTTCATACAAACCCTAAGTTGATTCATAATGATAATAAATGATTTTGCCCAAATTGAAAGTAGAATCATGAAATTGAGGTATTGAATTATATATATATATATACAAGTTTAGTTGAATTTTGGAAGTGTTTGAAAATTATGTCAAAAATTAGCGAATGAACCTTTATTATGGACATTGTAAATCATGCCATAATGTGAAATGAAGATTGGGGAAAACGATTTATTAATGATATGGATGACATGAGCCTTGGGGTGAAATGATGAAATGAAAGTTTAAGAGTTCACCTTGAATTATGTTGAATTATGTTGATTATGTTGAATTGTGTGGAGTTATATAGAATTGTGTCGATTATGTTGAAGTGAGTTGACTATATTGAATTGTGTTGAATCATGGTGAGTTGTGTTGTGTTGGGTTATGTTGAGATTGAATTGTGTTATGTTGGGTTATGTTGAGTTTGAATTGTGTTGTGTTGGGTTGTGTTGAGTTTGAGTTGTGTTGAGTTTGGGTTGAGTTGTGTTGGATGGTGTTGTGTTGGTACCCAAGTGGGGAGTTGAAAATTGGTTTTTCGATGCCCACGACTGTCCGTATCATAGCCGGTAAATGTGAGGGATTGTTTTAAAAATTGAAAAATGGTTTTTCGGTGCCACAACCGTCCATATAATAGCTGGTAAATGTGGGGGTGGTTTGAATTCAAGGTGCCTAATTGCCCTGTCTAGGCTTATCGCTGGACGAATGTGGAAAAATGTTTTTGGGTGTCCACACAGTCCTGTCGTATTATAGCCGGCAAAAATGGAAAAATTGATGGTTTTCGAAAATGTTTTGGGTGCCCACGTCCTGCCGTATAATAGTCAGCAAATGTGGGGGATGGTTTTTAAAAAGTTAAAAATGGTTTTCGGAAAAAGATACGGTTTTTGAGAAAATGATTTTTGGGAGTTCATTTTCCGCCGTATATTAGCCTGCAAAATGTGGAATGTGCTATGAATTTGGTGCCTGCTATCCCGTCGTATCAAGTTGGCAAAAGGTGGAATGTGTGGTGAAGTGTGTTGAGTTCAGTGATGATACATGTAACTTGTAATGAACTTGTGAAATTACCATTTGATGTGTAAATTGGTATGGAATGAGAATGCATATAGAAATTATTTCAAAAGAATGAATAATGAAATGGTAATTGAGTAAAGGATTGGTGATAAAGAACTCACCGGGTTGTTTGTATCTATAAGGAAAGATTAAGAGTTTTGCTTAATTGAATTAAAAAGGGTTTATTGTCTGTGTAATGTGTTGAGTTATAGTTGATAATGCAAATGTGGATGTGATGCAATTATTCTTGAATTTCTACGTTAAAAAGTTATAGCAATAAAGGATGGACAGGTGGGAATGGAGTGTATGAGGGTTGTTTTGGGTATTAAAGGAACATGAATTTGAGGTTATGGAGTTTTGATAAATGTAACTAGTAAAAGGGAAGAATAGGAATAAAAAGAGGAATGTTAAGATGGGAATTTAATAAGGAATATTTTGGAATGGGTTAATAAATATAAAATGATGTGGTTCCTTAAACATGTTTGTTTCCAAAAAGAATTTTTGATTTTCTGATAAAAATGATGGTTTTTTGATGATTAAAGGTTTTCCTTAAATGTTCATATAAATTTTGAGAAAATGGTACTTTACGTATGCTATTTTGAAATTACAAAACATTACTTTACTATATGGTATCACCCTGCATGCATGATCATTTCTATCTATAGGATGGTTATTGCTTTAGAACTGCGGGATTCCTACTGGGCAATTGTGCTCACCCCTTGTTGTTTCATTTTTTTACAGGAAGGGAATTCGGGTTGATTGGTTGAAGGATTAGGAAGTTCGTATAGATCTTGTGTGCAATGTCTTTGTAATTTGATATTTGTAATTATTCATTTGTAACTCCGTAGTGGGAGTTTGGCATGTATTATTATTATTATTGTTGTACTCATCATGAGAGAGAACATATATTATTATGTTTCTATTGCTCAAGGGTAATAGATATTTAAAAAAAAAAAATGGACCTAAATTTCAGGCTTTTGGTAATGTTTTCGAGTAATTAAAATTTGGGGCGTGACAACTTGGTATCAGAGCTAACCGAGTTTGAAAACCTGGAGCTCGTGGGAAGTGGTTTTTACCACAATGGGTTGGCTTCGCTTGGTGAGGACGTTTGCATGTAGGAAATAGGAGGTGTAGGACATTTTGTGTTGCATTGTGTGAGTATGGGTTAAGCTTCCTGGATAGTGCTTGTAGCCGACTAACTTGCTTTGAGATCTCATTGGAAACGCGTCTGATCAACGTGGTTTCCAGTGGGAGTTCCTTGGAAGTTTTGAGACAAGTGGTTATCCTTGTAGACTTGACTCTATTATGTGGTTGTCGCTTAAATTTTGTTTATGTGCTATGTGATTATATTTTGGTTTGGCAGGAATAGTAAGTGTCTTAGCGAAGGGTTAAAATTCGGTCAATTGATGTTAAATGTTATTGAGATAATCAGAGCTGTAAGGGAGTATAGTTGAGATGAGGCATTCTCCAAAACCTCATACGTGGATAGCAAAACAAAGAGAAACTTGCCTAGTTCCTATACTTCATCAATCTTGTCGCTGTTTCTGGCTACAAATGATTATTTATTAACTTTGCTTCTTTGACCTTTTACTTTACTCTCTCTTGGTTGCTTGGTTATGGAGGAAAAAAAGGTAGCTAATAGTCATACTGGTGTTGCAAATTTATTAAAAAGAAAAAATGAAGAAATTTAAAGCTCATGATCAAGTGTTGTGGTGATCAGTTGAATCCAAAATTTAAACATTTTCATTGCCTAAATACAAGTTATTCTTTTTTCTTTTACCCGTAGTGTATTGTCTTCTAATGATTACTGCCATATTGTATGATGACTACTCTTCTACAGATATTTTGTATGATTCTTGGTCCCCAGCAATGACTGTTAGTTCCTTCTGCATCAGCATTCTCTCCATGTTGTCAAGCTCCACTGTCAAGGCACTACAAGAATTAACACTTTTGGCAACAAAAAAATTGGTCGCTAAAAGTCAATTTTTGGTCGGCAAAAGTTATCCGCGACTAATTTTTTTGGTCGCTAGTTTGGTCGCCAATTGAGGGTCGCAGAAAGTAATTCGCGACCAAAATTTTGGTTGGTCGGAAAAAGTTGCATTTGCCGACTAAATTTTTGGTCGCTAAGTATTTATTTACTGCGACTAATCCATTTTGTCGCTGAAACACTTTGGTCGCGAAAAGTCGCCTTTTGCCGACCAAATTTCTTAGTCGCCAATTGTCACATTTCACGACCAAAATTAGTTTGGTCGCCAATTGTGACATTTTGCGACCAAAAATTTTAGTCGCTAATTGTGACATTTCGCAACCAAAAATTTTGGTCGCCAATTGTGACATTCTGCGACCAAAATTAGTTTGGTCGCCAATTGTGACATATCGTGACCAAAAATGTTGGTCGCCAATTGTGACATTCTGCGACCAAAATTAGTTTGGTCGCCAATTGTGACATTTTGCGACCAAAAAAGATTTTGGTCGCCATTTGTTACTTTTCGCGACCAAAACTTTTGGTCGGCAAAAGTGAGTTTCCACGACCAAGACTGTTTTGGTCGGCAATAGATGTATTTTTTGCGACCAAAACTCTTGGTCGGCAATTGTCATTTTTTGCAAAAAAAAATTATTTATTTGTCGCGACTAATAAATTGGTCGCCAAAGTAGGAAAATAATACACCTGTAATTCCTAATAATTCATTCAATCCATAATAAACCTATAATTTTAAAGCATCATTCAATTTAACTGAATCATTAACATTCGACACAATACATAATTCATTAACATTCGACACAATACAAATATTCTAAGTTTTCATTCACAAGTCACATCCATCTAGCATAACAATTTGAAACATAACTATTTGTTATCCATGCGCAGCTATCAACAAAAAAAACTACTAATATCTGTTATCCATACACATCCATCCAAAAATATTTAATCCTCCAAAAAATGCTTATACTGCCAAGTAGTCTTGTACAATTTAGCTTCGTGAACTTGTTAAGAAATATGTTGGGGAGGGTGCTCGTCTGGTTCGTGAACTTTTGATCCACTTTTCCCAACTTCTCTGTGTATTCTGGTACTTTAGAATGGTCCAGTCAAATACATAATCGAAGTCAAAGCCTGCCAGACAAGGTAGAACAAGTGAATCATACAGCAAAGACACATTCACACTAATTTATGCCCAGTCAACACTTCTCCACTGAAGCCAGCCAACTTACCATGTTACTTATTTTTGTACCATGAGTTAAAATAAAAGTAAGTTGATGTCCAAGAAGCATAAGGGGGATTTTAGTGAGGAAAACATGCCAAGCCAGAGTGTTCATGTCATACCCAGGTGGAGAGTTACTGAGCCAACAGAGCAACCTCCTCCAGATACAATAATTTGGCAAGTTTTTACGAAGGCTCAAAACATTAAGACTAACTAGAGAAAATATAGTGTTGGTCAGGCTGTGAATATTAAAGGCTTAGTCATTTCATTGACTGATTATTACAATTGTTCACAATTTTGACACTATAGCAGGATTCTTTGAAAAACTGAGTTGCTGACCTAAAAACAGGTACGCACTTTCAATGGAAGCAATTACAACTTAAGTATCAAGGACGTAAAGCACACAATTTGGTTCATATTTACCTCGAGTAACTAGACAAAAGCAGTTGTTCAATTCATATTGTCAATGTCACCAACATAAAAGCCTGAATAGGCAATTTGTCATTTTTCTTAATTTTAGAACTTAAAATTATTATCCTACAGCAACGTGGACAAGGATTCTCAAAAGCAAGCAACAAATTCAGGTTTAATGCAAAAGGCAATGAACAGTGGGCCCATATTTTCAGTTGTGAACATAAGCCAAGCATGCATTAGGAACTCTTACACATAATGGGAGGAAAGATGCATCAGGAACTCTTACACATATAATGGGAGGAAAGAATAAGGAGATAGAGAGTTAAACAATGCTCTTGTGTCAGCTATCTGTCGTTTCAGATATATTGGCACAACAAAATATCCGTCTGTTTGTGGTGGGTATATATATGTATATATAGATTCTTGTGATGGTCACTATTCCTAGTCAAACATGTGGAGAAATCACCATACTTATTCTTTTTCCAGATTGCTCTACTAAGAAAGATGTTCACTCTTAAAACATCCATTATTTATAAAAGAAAACAGGGGAAGGAGGTAGATTTATCCCAAACGAAGCAAGAGTTACCAGTCCCTAATGCATAAGCAGCAGGTACAAGGATGTCTTTGAAATAAGTGAGCCAATATAAAAATTAAGAATAAACAATTTATGGAACCTCTGACCCAAGTATTTAAACAAAAATAGATTGCATGGAACATAGACAACTAAACAAATAAACAACATACAATGTCCAAAACAAAAAGGATAGAACACCAAAGAACCATGAAATTTAAGCATGAACTTGGTTATCAGAAGTATACCTGTAACGAATATGGCGGCTTGTGGTAGGGTCACGATATCTTTTTGCCAATCCAAAATCAATAATATATACCTAATCAACATGACAAGATTGAGATTATGACGATAATATATCTAAAATGAAGGAATCACAACGAAAACAGATATTATGACAATCCATGCATGCTAGATGTCAAAGAAGAGTATACAGCAATGGCCATTACCTGATTTGCTTTTCTGCCAAGACCCATGAGGAAGTTATCCGGTTTGATGTCTCGATGCAAAAATCCTTTAGAATGCACATACTCTATTCTCACAATCTGTAATTTCATATATCAAAAACCAAAAAAAAAAGTGTAGTAATTATTACCTATTTGGCTTTAGTCACACTCATCATCTTAAGCATATAACAATTCAAGCAACAACCACAAGGGCAACCAGTAAACAAGAAAATTGCAAAATTAATTGGATATTTTGTCAAACTTGGTCATTTACAATCTACATATCACTGACCACTTGTGTCTATATACATAATATTTACAGTGAAGTGAATGAATATTTACAGTACGCCATGACAAATAAAATGATTTTGGATGCCAAAGAGTCCCTTTACGTCATGACAAATAAAATGATTTTGAATGCTAAAGAGTCCCTTTCCAACTAATGTAATATGCTAAAGCAGACAATAATAACCACAAAATGAAATTATCAGGGTGAACAGAGCAGGGTGAACAGAGCTATGGGAGCCTTATTACCCTGGCTACCCTTCCCGAGGCATATGCCTGCTTATCAACAATTGCTATATAGACTAATTGCTAATTGCTATATAGATGATCTACCTGCTTAATTTTAGCAATTGTCATTATTGAATTTAGTACCTACTTCCTCATTGCAGTTCTCATTACCATTGTCCATTAATATACCTGGACCTGGTTCATTGATGCACTAAAGCTGGTGTAAGTCTGGGAATAAGACAAATAAATTGGATAAACAATGCTTGTCAGTTTAGTCATTTATGTTAGCAACCTGTAGTGGACAACTGTCAAGTTCATTGAGTAGAGACATTCATGTGTAAACTCTTGCATTTTAGTATGAGATTTGGTCTTTGGAGCAGTATGACAACTGTCAACCATATCCATCTCATACTCTACTTTCTCATTTGTCCAGCACTGCAAACAATAGAACAAAGGTTGAGGAGCAGCATTAATTGATGTTACTTTCCAGTATTAAGACAGCTTATTACCATTATAAATGATAAACAACCAAAACAAACAGCAATAGAACCCATCATCCAATTAGTTATTCCTTTTTACGCCTAAACAAGAAAGAAGAAGATAGATAGATACATAGAGAGAGAGAGAGAGAGAGAGAGACCGTTGTGCTGCAGCAAGCTAATATATTTGGCGTCAACCCCAGACTTCTTAGTCCCCTAACACTATGCTGAGTTGGTTTTGTTTTCTAAAACATGGTAAATAAAATTACTAGTCATTATACTGACAATGCAATTTCTGTAATAGTTAAACATAAAAAAAACGCTGCTGCTTCAACAGTATAAGAGGCAAAGTGTGTGAATTATGCATCTTAGAACTTTACCTGCTCACCAACGACATTCAAAATAGGCACCAGGCTGACATGTATCAAGCAAAAGTTGCCATCACTTGAAAAAGGAAGCATTTACCAAAAGAAATCAAACAGATTAAAGATCTAATAGGTAAGTTGATCTGACCACTTCTAGCTCTTTGAAAAGAAAGTAGTTGATTACATTTGTACTATAAAATGAATTCATATATGCTTACCCACACGGCAGGAGAACTGTCCTAGAGCCTCAATGAATGGCATTGACTCAATGTCCCCTACATAAAAAAATAGAAACTTTTTAGCTAACAAAAATAGTAAATCAACTCATGTTGCCACACATCAAGACTTTGTTGTTAATATACCTATAGTACCACCCAATTCAATGACACAAACATCAGCTGAACCTTCTTTTCCATCCACTGGAGTCATTGCTACACGTTCAATCCATTCTTGAATGGCATCGGTGATGTGCGGGACAACCTGTCCAAAGGAAACAAAATTTGATAACAGGGAATATGCATGGGAGGTAACTTTTAAGAGAGAGTACAATGTACACTTTTAACATTTGAATTCAGCAGTAGAGAAAGACCTGAACAGTTTTCCCCAGATAGTCTCCCTTTCTCTCCTTGTCAATTACGGACTATCACACAACAACAAAAAGTAAATGATTCAATAATCCAGGATCTTAAGAATCTCCAGCAGCAACCATGTGATACACTAGAAGACTAAGCACACTACATGTGCAATTGAAACTGTCAATAAGATCATGGATGGGTGAGAGAGAGAGAGAGAGAGAGTGTGTGTGTGTGTTTGTGTAGAGGCAAACAGTTGATTTTACTTTGGTCGGCCTTGCAATAACTGATAGACAAAAGTAAATATTTGGAAAAAAAATATAGTGGTGTTGTGGTTTTTGGGGAAAAAAAATTGTGTCACAACGGTTCACACCAAATTGAGTTGTGTGTAATAAAATACATAAGATCATGCCCAATTTATACCACTTGCCTGATAAATTTTTCCAGTCGTGATATTATTGTCACGTGTCAGTTTGATGTCTAGGAAGCGCTCATAGTTTCCAAGGTCCAGGTCCACCTTCAAACAAAATGGTTTAGTACTTCTGTTGGTATTACATGAAAATTTGCAGTTCTCCAAATCCATTTCAGGCAAAAACAAGAGTTTGTTTTCAGATGCAAAACAAGGAACATGAGTAGCAATAAGCTATAAAAATTGAGAATTATACATGATGATGAAGTGGAATCTCCATCAAATTTGAGTAAAATAAAGGGAGTTTCTTATACCTCTCCGCCATCATCAAGGACAAACACTTCCCCGTGCTCAAAAGGAGACATCGTTCCCGCATCAGTGTTCAAGTAAGGATCTGAATGAAAGAACAAATGGTGATTAAGAAATAATTACTTTTTTCTCAACTGGGTTCTGACTGAATGACTTCACCATGTTTTAAGTAAATTTGAGCTAAGCTGGTTAAGACATTTATCTGCAATACCATCACCTGCTTACCATGCAAATGACATTAGCCACCTTCAAGTCTTTCTCCAATTCCCTCACCAAATGCATCCCCTTCACTGACCAAAAACAAGTATTATTACCTCATTTAGAGATGACACATTTTGGAAGACACATCTTTATAAAGTAAGACTGTTAACACTTCTTTACCTCAAGCAACATAACAGCATTAATTACTATAAAAAAGTATCAATACAGATTTGGGATTTACATAAATGCCAAGCTCATCATCATCTACATTTCCAAAGTGATTAATCAAAATAACGCAGCGACACGTAGAAGATGAGCTCTTCCCATCACAAGGTGCATAGTGCACTGACACCATATTTCAACAGATATCGTCATGGCAAAAGAACACATTGGCTCTATAATAACATTGTCAGAATGGCATGGTACTATGGTGGTTACCATCACTAAGAACACATTGGCTTCATCACATTACGCCTCATTTCATTTACATCTGTTTCGCTTTTCTAATAGCTGCTCCCTCAAGTCTACATGTTCAAAGAAGTTACATACAACTATGTGCTAATTGAGAAAATTAATTGTGGTAATTTTTTTTGAAATACCTCAAGACACAGTGATGCAGGTAATACTAACACATGAGTTGCCACACATATTTTTACTAAGCACACCACTCTTATCATAACTGCAACAAAAGTGTACCCAAACGACCTAATCTGCTGATGAATTTCGAGGAGTAGGTAAAGAAACCCAATTTCCAATCCAACCAATAAAATTCAGTCAAACCCCAAATCAACACTAGTCAAGGTAAAAAAATAAAAAATAAATAAAAATATAATTTTAATTAGATGCATAATTCCCTCTAAGTTCACCAGCTCAATTTAGTCTATTAATCGATATGCAAAATAGAAACCCAAGTCAACACTGATGATGGTGATCAAAATACAAACCCACATAAATATGTATGTAAAATAAGCATAATGAGGGATTAATTACCTCGGGACGATCGGAAGTGGAAGGAAGGAGGCCGAGAGATCGGGCAGAGCGAACTGAGCTGAGAAGCTTCTCTCCGACCTTGGAGAAATCCATGCCGCCCCCTTGGAAGAAGAGCAACGAAGCGAAATCTAAATCGAAATCATTTCCAGAAATTAGCAACGAAGCAAAGAAACTTTCCCAATTATATGAGAGAGAGAAGATATCATTTCCAGAAATTAGCAGTAAAAAATCAATTTTTGACAAATCTAAGATCCACAAATCTTGTTAATGGAATGCAATCAAAGATACAGAGGAAGGCAAATTGAAAAGTAACCGCCATGTTTACGCACGCAAATCGCAAGAAAACAAAAAAACCGAATCGAAGTAAAAAACAAAGAAATGACATGAGAAATGAGGACTTGAAGAGGCTGATCGACTTGGGAAAGGAGATGAGATGAGTGGTCAGGCAAGAGGCTGAGGAGAGCAGAGAGAGCAGTCTCCGTGTGCTTCGGAGGAATTCTTCTCATCAATCCCATCTCTGCTTCGATTTTCTTCCAACCAACCAAATCACCCTCCTCAAATCACCTACACCCACACACAAACAGTTTTAGAGAATTTGAAGTTGTTTGAAGAGGGGTTTCAAGAATGAATTTCGCAGATATAGAGGTAAAGACGGAAAGAGTGAAGGAAACCATTTGCCCACTATATGAATGGCGGTGGCTGGGTTGATTTAGGGGTAGGTTTGCGTGAAGGAGGCATGCGGATGAAAGAAGAAAAAAACCTAGAGGCTGAAATTAGGGGGACAAAGATAGAGATATAGAGATACATATATATATATATATATATAGAGAGAGAGAGAGAGAGAGACCGAGAGGACATACCTTGGCTAATGCCCCAATGATGGATCGTGACTACGAGATAAGATGATATAGGCTGTTGGTTTGCGATGGTCCTCATGTGCGACGGGCATCGACGCCGATGGTGCTCCTGTACCAACGGTGATAGAGACAAAAGCGAGAGAGAGAGAGAGAGAGAGCTGGGCAAATGCGAGAGAGAGAATCGGAGGAGGGCAGATGCTAGAGATAGAGAGAGTCGCAGACTGAGAGAGTCACAGAGTGAGAGAGAGAGATGAACATGTTTTTAAGCCCTAAGTCACAGAGTGAGGTGAGATGGGGTGAGGTTTGGTGGTGAAGGAGAATCTGTATGAGAGAGAACAATCTGATCGGTTTAAACAAAAAACAGGCGGGGGCAATTAAATGGTTTCCCTCTAAAATTTTCACGCTTTTGGCGACAAAATTAAATTTTGGTCGACAAATGTTATTATCTGTGGTTATTATCTGTTGGTCGGCAAATGTTAAATTCAATATATTTAAAAATAAAAATTAATTATTCAAATTCATTTAATTTGTGGATTATAAAATTTATTAATTTAATCTCCAATACACACAATAAAAAATTTGGCGGGGGCAATAAAAAATATGAATTATAAAATTCATTAATTTAATCTCCAATACACGCAATATATTTTTAATTTCAATTTCTTTTTATTTTATTTTTTTAATTTTACTTATTTATAATAATATATCAATTGTGATGAATCAATTCTCCTTCTAGAAGAAATGAGTAAGAGATAGACAAAGAGGAGAGAAAGAGAGAAAGAGATAGAGAGTGAGAGACAGAAAAGAGACAAAGAAAGAGGAGAGATGAACGAGAGAGACAAAGAGAGAGATATAGAGAAGAGAGATGAGCGAGAAAGACATAGATAGAAGAGAGATGAACGAGAAAGATAGAGAGAAGAGAGATAAGCGAGAGAGACAAAGAGAGAAGAGAGATGAGAGAGAGCGAGAGTAGAGAGATGAGCAAGAGAGATAGAGAGAAGATAGATGAACGAAAGAGACAGAGAGAGAAAAGAGATGAGAGAAGAGATAGATGAGAGAGACAGAGAGAGAGAGAGAGACAGACAGACAGACAGAGAAGAGTGATGAGTAGAAAAAATGAGAGAGACAGACAAAGAGAGAGAGAAAAAAAAAAGAACAAAAACAGATAAACGAGAGAGAGGCAGGGAGAGATGAGCGAGAGAGATAAAGAGAAGAGAAAGAAAGAAGAGAGACAGAGAGATAAGAGAGATAGAGAGAGAAGAGATGAGAGAGATAGAGAGAAGAGAGAAGAGAGATGAGCTAGAGACAAAGAGAGAGAGAGAGAGACAGATAGACAGAGAAGAGTAATGAGTGAGAAAGAGAGAAAGAAAAGAAATAGAGAGAGATAGAGAGAAGTGAGATGAGCGAAAGAGACAGAGAGAGAAGAGAGATGAGAGAGAGCGAGAGGAGAGAGATGAGCAAGAGAGAGAGAGAGAAGAAAGATGAACGAGAGAGACAGATAGAGAAGAGAGATAAGAGAGAGGAGCAAGAGAGATAGATAGATGAGAGTGATATAGAAAAGAGAGATGAACGAAAGAGACAGAGAGAGAAAATAGATGAGAAAAGACATAGATAAGTGAAAGACACAGGGAGAGAGAGAGAGAGACAGACAGAGAAGAATGATGAGTAAGATGAGTAGAAAAAGACAGAGAGAGAGATAGAGAGGAGATAGATGAATGAGAGAGATAGAGAAAGAAAGAAAACAGATGAGAGAGATAGAGATAAGAGAGATGACCGAGAGACAAAGAGAAAAAGAGACAAAGACAGACAGATAGAGAAGAGTGATGAGTGAGAGAGAGAAAAAGAAGAAAGAGAAAGAGATAGAGAGTGAGAGTCAGAAAAAGAGACAGAGAGAGAGGAGAGATGAACGAGATAGATAGAGAGAGATAGAAATAAGAGAGATGAGCGAGAGAGACATAGAGAGATGAACGAGAGAGACAGAGAGAGAGATAGAAATAAGAGAGAGATGAGCAATAGAGATAGATAGAAAAGAGAGATGAGAGAGAGCGAGAGAAGAGAGATGAGCAAGAGAGATAGAGATAAGAGAGATGAATAAAAGAGAAGAGAGAGAGATAGATGAGTGAGAGACACAGAGAGAGAGAGAGAGACAGAACAGATAGACAAACAGACAGAGAAAGAAGAGTGATGAGTAAGAGAGAGAAAGAGAATAGAGAGAGGAAGATGAAAAAATAAGTGAAAAGAGACAGACAAAGAGAGAGAGAAAAAGAGCGAAAAAGATAAACGAGAGAGATACAGGGAGAGATGAGTGAGAGAGATAAAGAGAAGAGAGACAGAGAGAGACGAGAGATGAGAGAGATAGAGAAAAGAGAGATGAGCGAAAGACACGGAGAAAGAGACAGAGAAGAGTGATGAGTGAGAGAGAGAAAGAGAAGAGAGACAGAGACAAAAATAGAGACACAGAGAGAGACAGACAGACAGAGAAGAGTGATGAGTGTGAGAGAGAGAGAGAGAAAGAGAAGAGAGACAGAGAGAAAAAGAGAGACAGATAGATAGAAAGAGAGAGAAAGAGTGATGAGTGAAAGTAAATTTTTATTTTTCTTTCAGCGATGAAAATATTTAGTCGCTGAAATTATATATACCTCGACCAAAATAATTTTTTGTCGCTGAAATTAAGGTTTTGCCGACCAAACTTTTGGTCGCGAAAGATAAAAAATAATTTTTTATTTTTCTTTCAGCGACTAAAATATTTTAGTTGCCAAAACTATATATACTGTGACCAAAATAATTTGTAGTCGCTGAAATTAAGGTTTTGCCGACCAAACTTTTGGTCGCGAAAGATAAAACATAATTTTTTATTTTTCTTTTAGCGACGAAAATATTTAGTCGCTAAAATTATATATACCGCGACCAAAATAATTTTTAGTCGCTGAAATTAAGGTTTTGCCGACCAAACTTTTGGTCGCGAAAGATAAAAAATAATTTTTTATTTTTCTTTCAGCGACTAAAATATTTTAGTTGCCAAAACTATATATATTGCGACAAAAATAATTTTTAGTCGCTGAAATTAAAGTTTTGCCGACCAAACTTTTGGTCGCGAAAGATAAAAAATAATTTTTTATTTTTCTTTTAACGACTAAAATATTTTAGTTGCCAAAACTATATATACCGCGACCAAAATAATTTTTAGTCGCTGAAATTAAGTTTTTGCCGACCAAACTTTTAGTCGCGAAAGATAAAAAATAATTTTTATTTTTCTTTTAGCGACTAAAATATTTTAGTTGCCAAAACTATATATACCGCGACCAAAATAATTTTTAGTCGCTGAAATTAAAGTTTTGCCGACCAAACTTTTGGTCGCGAAAGATAAAAAATAATTTTTTATTTTTCTTTCAGCGACGAAAGTATTTTAGTTGCCAAAACTATTTATACCGCGACCAAAATAATTTTTAGTCACTGAAATTAAGGTTTTGCCGACCAAACTTTTGGTCGCGAAAGATAAAAAATAATTTTTTATTTTTCTTTTAGCGACTAAATTATTTTAGTTGCCAAAACTATATATACGGCGACCAAAATATTTTTTAGTCGCTGAAATTAAAGTTTTTCCGACCAAACTTTTGGTCGCGAAAGATAACAAATAAATTTTTATTTTTCTTTCAGCAACTAAATTATTTTAGTTGCCAAAACTATATATACAGCGACAAAAATATGTTTTTAGTCGCCAATTGTGGCAAATTTGGCGACTAAATTTTTTTTAGTTGCCAATTGTGAGATTTTTAGCGACTAAATTTTTTTTAGTCGCCAAAAATTAATATACCCCGACTAAAAAAATTTAGTAGGTAAATATTGTACTTTTACCGACTAACATAATTTTTGGTCGCCAATTCCACAACTTTTGGCAACCAAAATATTTTTAGTCGGCAAAAGTGGTTGCCAATTGTGTATTTTCTTGTAGTGAGGTTTGATTTTAGATTTCTGCAGTTTAATGCTTTGATCATGTGCAGCATTCTCTCCATGTTCTCAATGGGTTTTGGCTTATGTCCTTGTGCAGCAACGTCCTACGGACAATGATCGCTATGTGAAGAACTGTAGGAAATCTCCCAAGGAGACACGATGGTGGTTCCACGACGATAAAGTGTAGTAATATGAATGAATGATTGGTCACAAGAACTGTAGGAAATCTCCCAAGAAGGTTTGCATTTCAACAGTGTAACGGCTGTTGGGGAGTGAAACAAACATTTAAAAACAGCTTCTGCTGTGGCAGTGGCTGGGTGTATTTGTAAATTAGTGATGTTCTCTTCCTGGGAATGTATGTGAAACCCAAAGCAGGCTGGTGTTATTTATGTTAGAGCAACTTCAGCAGCGTGTTATAATAGCTGTTTAAGTTAAATTACAACAAGATTTCTAAAAAATTCTTCAACGATCTGCCAAAGTGTATGCCAAATTATAGCGTTGTCAACCATTTTACCAAATTTGGCACAAAATTTGACAACGCTCTCTTTCCTATGGTTGGGTTCATAAATTGGGTACTTTTGGGCTTTGTGGGCCTAATCACAATCGCCACCTCCATGATTCAAATTGTTCATCTATCTCAACAGATCATCTATTCAAATTGTTCATTTTTAGATGGCAATAACCCTGCTAGCCGTCATTCATTCCATCCTTGAGTACATAATTATATCGGTCTCTCTTTAGGTTTTTAATTCACATAATATTTCAGTCATTTTTCATCAATAATTGTGAGTCATATGGTTAAAAATATGATATTGTCATTTATTTTCTATTAAATTATGTATTTATCTTTGTTTATTTTAGTGTCTGTTTACCACATGTGTTAGTTTTGAATGCTTTAATAAGATTAAAGGGGAAGTCAATGTAATTATGTTAAACTTGTGAGATTAATATATATATATATATATATTTAACTTTAGGGAAGATGGGTGTAATTTATATTATATAAACAGCCGTGCTAGGGACCCCCAGCACCCCCACCTTCACGTGGAAGGCTGTGGATCAAGGGAAAAATAAAAAATAAAAAATAAAAAAAATATTATCCACCAATCACACCCAACTAGGGCCTGGGTGTCAGCCTCTTTTTCCTTATATAAAAAAGAAACAACAATGATTCATCCCACTAAAAACACCACCACTAATAGCACTAATGCATTAAAAAAATAGAAAAAAAAAAAATACAACTCCAAGACTAAAATATCACATCATTTCTGGCGGAATCCACTGCCACCTAATTAGTGGGAGCACTAATTAGTGCTCCCAAGCATTTTTCAAAAAGAAAATGCCAAAGGTGTCAGGACATGCACGCCCATGAAGTATTTTAAACGTGTTCTGCAAAAGAATAAAACAAAAATATTGACATTCCACGTGTCGGATGTGTGGACTCGCATGTACACATAGTATTTGTGTCTCGTGTTAGATATGGACACGAACACTAATTTTGTTCCTAGGACTATCTTAAAATTTTGTTTAGATTATGAATTTGTGAAGAAAAAAAAAAAAAAAAAAGGGAAAAAAGAGAAAAAAAAGAAAAGAAAAAAAAAGTCTATCCAACCGAGTTTAGGCAAGAGGAAATGACAACTCCAATAATTAATTCATTAAACAGTTACTTTGTTTTATGTTAAAATAATCAATTTGAAAAGCCAATTTAGTAACAATGCCACTAGCCTACGATGCGAGGTATTAAGACTGTAGAGAGTGGATTTGCCTCATATTGATTGAAAACAAGTGAGTTTGGAGTCTCCTAGAAATCTGCAGAACAAACAAGGCCGTTAAAGACTTTCCAACCTAATTGTTGGTTGGTAATCTTTTTACAGCAATGATATATTTCTATAATTTTGAAACTCAAAATAGAACTTTAATAACTTGACAATCCAAAAAAAAAAAACAAGACACAAACATCACATCATTGTGGGACCTACACACCATTAAAACTGTCTAGACCTTCACAATTAGAACTCTCAATCTTTTTTCATCATTTTATGGATGTTGCATCCCTTAGTTGTTACCCTCCTTCCCTATTTATACTACTTTCCCTTTGTCATTCCTAGTGCCGAAGCAAAAATTCGCCCTTTTTACGACGTTGGCTTATTGTCAAGCGGTACTGCTCTAACGCTTGTCATTTCATTCAATCTGATATGTTTCATTGTGCTTCTTTATCCAATATACATGGTTTCATGTAGGGGTGAGCAACGGATATACCGATCCTCTAAAACCGACCGAACCGAACCGATCCGCCGCATTTTGGACGGATGCGTGATGACGAGTGGACGGTTGCGGATTGATTTTCTCCAATCCGCCAATCTCGCGGACGGATGGCGAATTTGAGATTCCTTTGGCCGCAACCGAACCGCCAAACCGCGAGCACCCCTAGTAATTTATGATACTTTGTGTTTTTAGTTTGTTTAAATATTCTGTTTATGTTTTCAATTAAAAAAGAATTTAAATATTCTGTTGAAAAAAAGTTTTCAACTTGAATATATTTTTTGAATTGAAAAAAATAAACGTATTATTTATCTATATTTTTTGGTTTTTAAATATATTTCTAAAAATAATAAATAGAAAATATGATATATGCTGGTTGATTTTTATTTTCAAAAACAGATATAGATGTAACAATACAGAGACATACAATCTCTACTATTGCTCTGTTCATGGTTTTGGTGGTTTGAATTATTTTTATATTTTTAGAACACAGATTGTAATACTTTATGTGAATGAGGCATGTTGTGATTGTAGTATGTGGATGAGGCATGTAGTGATTGTGATATTCTAAAGTTTCAAACTTTCTTGCTTTAGATAAGGCATGTAATGATTGTAAATTTTTTTCAAGTCATTGACTGTAATACTTTTTTTTTTTTTTTTTTTTTTTGAGGAAGTGCACAAGTTGAATTATGTTGAAAATTTATAAACTTTTAAACCGCCAAATAGATTCGCATCCATCCACCAAACTGCCAATCCGCTCAATCCACATCCGCCGGATTGGCGGACGGATGCGGATTGATTTTCTCCAATTCGCCAATCTGACGGACGGATGGCAGATTGGAGGTTTCGTGGCTGCAACCGACCCACGCCCACCCTTAGTTTCATGTGTGCGCCCCTCTGATTCTTGGGCTAAAATGGAGGTAGGAGATTGGGCTTTTGTTCCTTCACTTAGCCTTGTGGCATGTTTCCTTGGGTCAACCCTGTCTTGGCTTTTGTTCCTTGACTAACCTTGTGGCATGTTTCCTTTTGTTCTAGGAATTTTGATGAAGGTACTAAAAAATTTACATCTGAATTTATACCGCTGCATCCACTTAAATTTGTTCAGTTTAACTTCGCACAAATTACACTCTTCTCGAGAAGAATCTTATCAGGAAGAGTCTTATTCGAGCAAACCAAACCAATTCGGTATATGAATCATTAATCAAAAAAATTATACTTATTAATATCTATCATTCATTTCTACTAAATCTTTTAATTTGCTCTTTTCATATCACAAACAAAAAAATAAATTTATTGATACTATTGTTTATATTTAATTCTACAATTGCTTTGTACGAGTCATATATTAGTGTTATGATTCAACATACGTATTTATACTGTTGAGACAAGTATTCAAAAAATAAAATATATATACGAGATGCACTTTGAAACTAGGTCACATTACCTCAACTTATGTCATAACACTTCAATTTTTGAAATATTTTTATGGGCACGTGATGTTTTTTTATGAAAGTATTATATTATTAATAATTAAAAGAGATTATGAATGATATATGTATCATGGACTTGAGTACAAATATTGAGTGCAGGTTCTTATTTAAAGATTGGACTCATCAAAACTCAAATTTAATGGTAGACAAACTTGGTAAAAAGGAGTCATATTTTATATTTTTAATCTATTATATAAGATAAAATAATATTATATGTAATATACAACGTCGAAAATGTATTTTATATCAATTACACAACAAATTATACATATAAGATAATGCTAAATATAAATATATGAGAAGTGTCCAATGGAAAGTATTGACACATATCACACTCTTCTCTGAATATTGGGTGTCCGACTTGGGGTATTTGATTTATTTTGAAAAGTTTATATAACATAGGTTATGGCGTGTATGTGCAAAGTTTGAAGCAAATAAGTGGGTGTTCAAGATTTGGGTGCATGCATATCATATGCATCCTACCACAAAAATGTGACTTTATCACAAAATTTCGTAATATTAATTACAAAATGTGTAATCTCACTATAAATTGGCGTAACAAAATGTCCAAATTTTTATGGTTGATGTTGCAAAAATTTATGGTTTGGTTACGATATTGTTTGTTACACAAATTTATGGCGAGATTACGCATTTTATGATTGATGTTACAAAATTTTGTAATAAAGTTACATATTTTGTGATAGGATGCATATGGTGTGCACTGGTGCATACCATATCATTTCCCTTCAAAAGATATGAATTTAAGTGTTCAAATTGTAAATAATGGATCAATTAACATAGACGTTACCCTATATATACATGCAAGATAAAAAATAAAAAGTGATAATAAGGGTTTTCCATTGATTACCCTATCATACTATTGGTGCCATCTCTGAATGGGATGATAGGGAATAAGCTTCATGGTCGAGAGGAAAACAACCTAGATCACAAGCTAAAGTCCTTGTATTACTATTTAGTGATAAAGGAGATAGGGGTACACAGAAAGGCAAGAGGTTTACTTAGCAACCACCTTTAAAAGAGTGCATAATAACTCACTTCTTAAAGGTTTCTGTGCCGAAGATGAATGGGACTAAGCAATCTGCTGAAGTTGTGGGATATAAAAATACATTGCTTAGTGATGAGAATTGAGTGAGGCAAGGTTTATGAATCCTCTTGCTCATCTAATTGAATCCAATGAAGACTTAAAACAGGGATAAAGACATGTCAAACAGTTCATGCATTTTCTCTGTGTGAGTGATTTTCTGATCACACTGCCTATCTTAGTGATTCAACTGTAGAACACAAGCAGAATAGATGGCACAAATAACAACACAAAGAATTTAACGTGGTTCGGCAAAATTGCCTACGTCCACGGGAGGCCGAGGTAATTCACTATATTGAACAAGCAGTAAGAATTACAATTAACTCTCTGTAATTCTCTCTCTCACTTTGCTCTCTAAGCTTGTGATTGTAAGTGTTACAATTAGCTTGTAATCTTCTCTCTTCTGTCCCCCGTCTCTCTCATTCTTCTCAACCTCTCCATATATATATCAGAGAAGTTAATGGAGAGACCATCAGCTTTTGAGCTGGGTTGCCAGCCCATTGTTGCACTTTTGGCAGCTTTCCAGATAAAAGCTCTTCATTACTCCACATGGCTGCTCGTGGCCATATGGCCAACTCACATGGCCTCATGGCCAGCAGTTTTGGCCTCAAGGCTTTCTTCACATGGCTGTACATCCACCTGACCAAGATAATATTATCATATTATATAGGCAGGTATGGCCAATCTGACAGTTACCTCGGCTTAATTCTTCTTCGGTAGCACAGCCTTTGCATGTTAAGCCGAGGTATAAGAAAAGGAGAGGCCTTTGTCCTGGATTAAGATATCTTCGGAGATAACCTCGGCAATTCTTAGATTACCTCGGTAAAACTTACTGTGACACGTGGCACCTCGGCTGACACGTCGGCGTCACCCTGCCACGTGTTGATACTCAGAAATATAACCCCACAACTGCCCCTAAGTTTTATTACCTCGGCATACTGAGGTGATGGAACTTACATTGAACATTCTTTCTCGTACGTCGGCTAAAAACTTTCTAGCCGAGATCATCCATTTCAGGCCGACATGTCTTCTCCAAGAGCAAGAATTCAGATCAATGCTCCTACGCGCATGAGCTGTCATGCACCATTTTTCAACCGTTCCACTGACGCGTTTTACCCTCATTGGTCCGTGCTGGTGACGCGCCCATAAGCCGTCTTTTCTCTGCTTGCGCCGTCTGACGCATGCGTTAACCCAGGCGCAATAATTGCGTTTGTTTTGCCGCCGTTTCATGTTTTGGACAAAAACGTTTGCCTCTCTCTTTCTCTTCACTTTTGCGTTTGAATACTTTACATTTTCTCTCTCTAAAGCTTTCTCTTCTTCGAATCTGCCATTGCCCCAAGCTCTGAGCTCTGCAACCATCTCCATCTACTATTCCTTCGAAGCTTTCGCCACTGTTGCCTCCGTCATTTGTCCTCGGCGAAGCTCATTCCGGCCTTCACCTTTTCTGGTAAGCAACTGGCTTTTCTCCTCCAGTTCTTGATTATCCCTGAAATTTCTTGTCGTTGTTGTTCTGCTCTAGTATTTAATTTACGAATCATTCACCTGAATACGTCTTTATTTCTTGATTTTTCATATGAACATTTGCACTGTTTCTCCTCTATTCTTGGTCTTCCACCCTTTGTATTCTTGAATCTGAAGCTTCGCTCTTGCTTTTCTGTTTTCCAGATTTTCTGTCCTTCATACTCGTTCTTCGTAGATTTAGGTTTGGGATTTGCTTATAGATCCATCAATCCTTAGGAAAAACTGAAACCAACTTGTACCAGTACATACCTAGGTTTAAGCCGAGGTCCCAAGAACCCTTAATGGTATCATAGCCTTAGCTCGGCAAGAGAATGTCAGGATCACTCTTGCCGACATCCAATATTGTTACACCATGTGCGCCCTCAACCTGAAGGAAAAAGGTTATGTGTATTACCTCAAGCCGAGGTCCACCGAGTTTAAAATCGTAGCCGACCTTCCTGACTCCAACAAAGGTGCTGGAGATGACTATCTTATTGCATCTGGTAATTGGGAGTTTGGCCCAGATGAAGAAGTCCACCTTTTCCCTCTTCCCCGAACAATAAAAGAGGGCAAGGGTAAGAGCCCAACGTCAACTGCTTAGCTGTTGCTTTCTTCAAGTTTTCCAAAAAATTTTATCTGTTTCTGATGTTATGTTCTGTTTTGCAGACGTTCGCAAGCCTTCCAAGGGCTTTCGCCAGTCCTATTTCCCTGGAAAAGGCCTGAAGAAACTCCTGGACCTTCCACTCCAGAAACGCAGAGCTCCATTGGTGCTGAATTTCATCCCAACATACAAGTCTACATTGGCCGACGTTCCCAAGAGGAAGAAGAAGAGCCTCTCTCCATCTACCACCACAACCCTACAAATTGCATCGACATCTCGGGCTGATCAGGGTTCATCATCTGACCCAGTTGATCTGCCATCGACTTCTGCCCAATACCTGATCCCAGTAACAGAAAGAAAGCGTCGGCGACGTCTTGTAAAAACTGCCGAAATGGTCCGCCCGAAGCCCGTTGTTCTAGATCTCCTCGCCGACCTTCCAGCCGATGTGGATGATGCACCATCCCAAACGGTGCCCCCACCGAAGCCGAAAAAGACCAAGAAGCCCCCACCAAAATCCAAGGCTACTGAGGCCGAGGTCGAAGACGCTCTGCCAATCTCCCAATTGGCCGAGAACAAGAAGGCCTCCTCTGCACCTGCCAAAAGACCTGCTGAGGCCCAGCCATCAGGGTCTACTCAGGCAAAAAGGCCGAGGTCATCGTCTGCGACGACTTCGGGATCCAGAGTTCCTAAGGTTCCCTGGGAGCCCAAAGTTACCCTTGAAAACAGGCCCGTCTATGCCAACGAAAGCGCCGCCGACGTCAACATCGGCGTGGCACTCAGCACTGCAGTTCTCCTTGAGGGCGATCTTGAGCGTAATGCCAAGATGAACGAATATGAGAACTACGCCCTCATGCTGCAGCGCTCTGTCCAAGTAAGTCTTTGAATTTGATAACTTTTCTTACTGCCACTTTCTTCATAGTTGTAAAGTCTTGTAATATTTTGTGATAACCTTTGCCTTGTGAACTTTCAGGCCATTCAACACGCCCACAGCTTCTCCATGCAAGCTTTTGAGACGAGGGAGGAGTTAGCCGACATGAAGAGGGAGTTTGCTGCCCTCCAGAAACAAAATAGGGGTCTCCAAAATAAAATGAAAAGGCTAGAGGATCAGGCCGAGGCTGCAACTCAGGCTAAACAAGAGGCTGACGAGAAGGCCGAGGCTGCTGAAGCCATTAAAAACGTTGCCGAGGCAGAAAAGAAAGAAGCTCAGGCAAAGGCTGCCCAGGCCGAGCAAGAGCTTCACGAGGCGCTGGAGACCAAGGACGCCGAGATTAAGGCGGCCGATGACAAGGCGTATGCCCAAGGCATGGCCGATGTTGCAGAAGATTACAAGTCACAAGTTAGGGAGGCATGCAACAGGGGATTTTCCCTAGGTTGGAACTCCTTGGCCAAAAAGCTTGATCTTCCTGCCGACTCGCCCTGGCGCAAGACCGAAGCCATTCGTCTTCCATTTCCTCCACCTCCTCCTCCAAGCCAAGTTGAAGATGAATCTGAGTCTGAGTCTCAGGATGAGGACAAGGATGATAATGAAGCTTTGGTAAGAAGCCAAAAGACGCCAGTGAGACCAAGTCTCCTCCTGAGGGTGACCAAGTCCTAGACTTGACTCAGGATGAAGATACTGGAGAAGTACCCAAAGAAGCTGACAAAGGTGGGCTTTCATCTGACCTTCTCCTGGCTGAGAGGAGTGTTGAGAAGACTTTGGCCGAGATTGATGCCGAGATTGCAGCAGATAAGGAGGCCGAGGTTGAAGTGGAAAAGGATGCCGAAGTTGTGGTAGAAAAAGACGCCGAGGTTGTTCTTCTAGAGACTTCCGAGGTCCAGATGCAAACCGCTCCTGAGGCTGAAGAAACTTAGTTTTTATTTTTGTACTTTGTTTTGTTTTCTGAACAATGTAAGCTTTGTTTTGTGGCCGATGTGCCCTTCCTTGTCACTTGTGAACAATTGACTTGCTAGGCCATAGTGCCTTCTTTATATGCAACTGTTTCTCTTTGAATGCGTAGTCTTTAATTTTTCTTCATTGCTTCTGTTTGATTCTATACTTAGAATATTTTGCATGATTTACATAATTCTTCCTTTGCATAATCTTCTCGGGGTTACATACCTCGGGTATGATAACTTCAAGTTTTACGTCGGCATAATACTGACCTGCAATCTTTTCATAAGTATAAAACATATACTATTCAATGTTAACTTTGCAAACTTTTCTTAAGTTTAAACAACAATCTCAGTCTGACTTACTTGTAAATTGCTACAAATTTCAACAAGGATTAGTATAAACAGTAAACTTCACTCAAGTTAAAACAAATGTTAAACAATGATCTACTTGTAAATTGCTGCAAATTTCAACAAGGGTTTAAACAATATACTTAACCTTCGTTTCAACCTGTAAATTGCTGCAAATTTCAACAGATGATAACATGTCGGCTTAACTTCAACCTGTAATATCAGTCCAGCTTACTTGTAAATTGCTGTAAATTTCAACAAGGATTATCATATACAGTAAACTTTTCTCAAGTTTTAATCAAGTGGTAAACAGTGATCTATTTGTAAATTGCTGCAAATTTCAACAAGGATTTAAACAATATACTTAGCTTTACTTCAACCTGTAAATTGCTGCAAATTTCAACAGATGATCATATGTCGGCTTAACTTCAACTTGTAAATTGCTACAAATTTCAACAAGTGTCTGAACATCTTCTTTGGCTTGACCACCTTGTGGATTGCTATACGTCGGTTAGCAATAGCATCAGCTTCACCCCGACTTGTAAATTGCTACAAATTTCAACAAGCGAGGAGAGTAGTAATCTCGGCTTAACTTCCACTTGTAAATTGCTACAAATTTCAACAAGCGAAGCTAAGGAACCATCTCGGCTTAACTTCGACTTGTAAATTGCTACAAATTTCAACAAGCGAAGCTAAGCTTTGTACCGGTTTGACCAACTTGTAAATTGCTACAAATTTCAACAAGCGGCAAACTTTGTATTCGGTCAGACCAACTTGTAAATTGCTACAAATTTCAACAAGTGGTAGACTTTGTATTCGGCCAGACCAACTTGTAAATTGCTACAAATTTCAACAAGTGGTAGGCTTTGTATTCGGCCAGACCAACTTGTAAATTGCTACAAATTTCAACAAGTGGTAGGCTTTGTATTCGGCCAGACCAACTTGTAAATTGCTACAAATTTCAACAAGTGGTAGGCTTTGTATTCGGCCAGACCAACTTGTAAATTGCTACAAATTTCAACAAGTGGTAGGCTTTGTATCTTCTCTGCCCCCAATGTGAACCTGAGTTCCACTTGGGTTCTCATTGTTCATGTCTTCCAGCATCTTTATCAGTCATGTGAGTTTATTGATGACATCGGCCAAGAATAATGATCATCTCAATGATAGAAAAATTTCAGATTACAAGTGTTCCAGGGTCTTGGCAATGCTTTGCCCTCATTGTCCTCAAGTCGATATGCTCCATTACCTAACACCGAGGTAATTCTGTAAGGCCCTTCCCAGTTTGGGCCAAGCTTGCCCTCTCTGGGATCCTTCTTGTTGCCGACCACTTTTCTCAAGACTAGATCGCCGACTTGAAAATCTCTTGGGTTGACCTTCTTGTTGTAAGCTCTGGCAAGTTGTTGCTGGTACACTGCAAGCTGAATTGCAGCCTTCTCTCTTCGTTCTTCCAAAAGATCGAGATCTCGGGCTAAGAGTATATCATTAGTCCCATTTTCGACTCCCTGGGTTCGGATCCCTGGGATGCCGACTTCCAGAGGAATGACTGCTTCTGTGCCATAGGCCATGGCAAAGGGAGATTCCCCTGTTGATCTTCTCGGCGTAGTCCGATATGCCCAAAGCACGTTGGGTAATTCGTCTACCCACTTCCCTTTTGCTGCCTGCAACCTCTTCTTTATTCCATCCAAAATTACTTTGTTGGATGCTTCTGCTTGTCCATTACTTTGGGGAAACTTGGTGTTGAAAAGTAATTCTTGATCTTGAATTTCGCACAGAAGTTCTTGATGAGCTTACTGTCGAACTGCGTTCCGTTGTCGGCAACAATGGCTCTGGGAATGCCAAATCTGGTGATAATGTTTTTCCATATGAAATTCTTGACGTCCACATCTCGGATTTTAGCAAGAGGTTCTGCCTCTATCCACTTTGTGAAGTAATCCGTTGCTACCAGCAAGTATTTTCTCTGCCCAGTTGCTTGGGGAAGTTGTCCGACCAGATCCATGCCCCATTGGGCAAACGGCCAAGGGCTGGATACTGGATTCAGGTCGGCAGCTGGCTGATGAATCAAAGGTGCAAACCGTTGGCATGGTTCGCACTTCTTCACATATGCTTCTGCATCTTTTTGCATGTATGGCCACCAATACCCTTGGGTAATGGCCCTATGGGCTAATGATCTGCCCCCAGTGTGACTTCCACAAATTCCTTCATGAATTTCATATAAAAAATCTTCAACTTGTAAAGGGTGTACGCACCTTAAAAGGGGTCCTGTGAAGGACCTTCTGTAGAGATGTCCATCCGCAGTCAGGCTGAATCTTGCCGACTTCAATCTGACTTTGTGTGCCTCCTTGCGATCTTCTGGCAGTTTTCCTTCTTTCAGGAATGCAACTATTGCATCCATCCAGCTCGGCCCCATGTCTACGCACATTGCTTCTTGCTTTGCGTTCCGTGGTTCTATGCTCGGGCCCGACATGTAGTCGATCATAATTGTTCTTTTCTTTCCAGTTTGCATTGAACTCGCCAGGTTGGCCAACGCGTCGGCGTGGCTGTTATCATCTCGGCTAACTTGAAGAAGTCGGCAGTTCTGAAATAACTCGGCTAATCTGATGACCTCTTTGGCATATGCCGACATCCTCTCGTCCCTGGCTGCAAATTCTCCTGTTGATTGGTTAACAATTAACTGTGAATCACAAAAAACTATTACCTCATCTGCTTCTGCTGCTGCTGCCAGTTTTAGTCCTGCAATCAATGCTTCGTATTCAGCTTCATTGTTTGAGGCCTTGAACCCCAAACGGATGGATTGTTCTATTATTTCTCCATCTGGGGATATCAGCAGTACTCCTGCCCCCGCTCCTCGTCGGTTTGAACTTCCATCGACAAAGAGTCTGAATGAGTCGCCGATGTAGATGCTGCAAGGTCTGAGCTTTTCCTTCTTTTGCTCTTTTGCTGTCGGCTGGGATTCTTCTTGCTTGCTAGGACTTCGTTCATCTCGGCTCAACGGAGGCCGACGTTCGTTGAACTCCGGCGTGAATTCTGCCACAAAGTCGGCCAAAACTTGGCCCTTAATTGCTGTTCTGGGCCTGAATTCCAGGTCATACTGGCCCAAGGCCACTGCCCACCTTGCAATTCTTCCTGTTAAGTCTCCTTGTTGTAACAGGGATTTCAATGGGTGCTCTGTTAGTATCACAATCTTGTGTGCTTGGAAGTAGTGGTTCAACTTCTTTGAGGCCATAACTAAGGCCAGCATTAACTTCTCCAGTGGTAAGTACCTTGTTTCAGCGCTGGCTAAGGTTTTACTACATAGTAGACAGCCTTCTGGTCTCCCTGCTCTTCTCGGATTAGTACTGCGCTCACTGCGTGCTCTGACACGGCTAAGTACAAAAACAACTCTTCCCCGGGCTCAGGTGTCGAGAGGACTGGAGCCGTGATCAGGTACTTTTTTAGATCGGCCAAAGCGGCCTCACATTCTTCGGTCCACAGGAAGTCTGCAGTCTTTTTTACCAGGTTGAAGAAGGGTTTACACTTGTCTGAACTTCGGCTTATGAACCTGTTTAGGGCTGCGGCCCTGCCAGTGAGCATTTGAACCTGTTTTGCCGAGGTCGGGCTCTGAAGATCTAGGATGGCCTTGATCTGATCTGGGCTGGCCTCTATTCCCCTTCTTGTTACCAGGTACCCTAGAAACTTACCTGATCCAACCCCAAACGCGCATTTTGATGCGTTGAGTCGGAGCCGATATGTTTTGAGTATGTGGAATACCCCTGCTAGGTCGGCAAGATGATTTTCTGGCTCCTTGGACTTTACGACCATGTCGTCGATGTAGACTTCCACTGTTTGGCCTATTTGGTGCTTAAACATTTTGGTTACCAGCCTTTGGTAGGTTGCTCCTGCGTTCTTTAGTCCAAAAGGCATCACCCTGTAACAGTACAGGCCTTTTGGGGTGATGAACGCTGTCTTCTCCTCGTCTGGGGGGTACATGGCTATCTGATGATACCCCCTATAAGCGTCCAGGAAGCTCATCCTCCCATGTCCAGATGTAGCATCCACCAGCTGGTCAATTTTTGGCAGAGGGAAGCTGTCTTTGGGACAGGCTTTATTCAGGCTTGTAAAATCTACGCAAACCCTCCATTTTCCGTTTTTCTTCTTTACCACCACAGTATTTGACAACCATGTTGGATAATTGACTTCTCTGATGGCCCTGGCTTCCAGAAGTTTGTCAACCTCTTCCTCCACTGCTTCGACGTGTATCAACGTCGGTCTCCTAGCTCGCTGTATCACAGGTTTAGCCGACCTGTCGACGTTCAGTCTGTGGCATGTGACCTCGGGGTCAATGCCAGGCATTTCATAAGGTGTCCAGGCAAACACCTCTATGTTTGTTCTTAAAAAGGCTTCCAGTTCTCTTTCCTCTTCCTCGGCTAAGCCTGAGCCGAGAAGAAAAAAGCGCTCCTCATCGCCCTCCTGGACGAGAATTTTCTTTAGTGATTCCTCACTCTTCTCGGCCGGCTCCTTGCCGACATCATCCAGGACTTCCATGTCCTCGTCTTCAATTTCGGCCTTGGCTGGTTCTCGAACATTGCAGGTAGTCTTCATTGCTGCCATGGAGCAATTTTTTGCCTGCAGTTGGTCTCCTCTGATTTCTTCAATCCCATGCTCTGTTGGGAAGCGTAGTAGTTGGTGCAATGTTGAGGGAACCGCCCCCATTGCATGCAACCACGGCCTGCCCATGATGATGTTGTATGGTGAGGGTGTATCAATCACGATAAACTCGGTCCTGATCTTTTTGGTGCCTGCTTGTACTTCCAAGTTTGTTGCACCCAGTGGCCACGTTGGCGTTCCATTGAAGCCGACCATCGGGCCGTTTGATTGCTCCAGATCGTCGGGGTGAAGGCCCAGCTCCTTGTAACATCTAACGTACATGATGTCACAAGAGCTGCCTTGATCTATCAGGATGCGTTTTACTTGGCACTCCCCAACCTGGAGGGATACTACCAAGGCATCATTATGCGGGTGCTGGACCATCTCCAGGTCGGCCTCGGTGAAGGTTATCATCGGACCTTGGCAATCTTCCGGCCGAGGTCTTTTTAATCCGACCTGGTTCACGTACTGCAAGTGTTTTACTCTTTGGGTTTCCCCCCGAATGTCGTTTTCATTCACCTTGGAGTGAATTACATTTACTACCCGAGGTCTTTCTGCCCGGGGTTGCGGCGGTGGTGGGGCTGCTTCAGCCTGAGGCAGTCTTGCCTGTTCTTCCCTCGTTCTGGTTTCATCGACAAGGTCTCTGAGGTGGCCTTGCCTCACCAGATCTTCCAAGTGTGCTTTGAGGGCTCTGCAGCCCTGTGTTGTATGTCCGTTTTCATTGTGATAAGAACAATGTCTGTCCGCGTTTCTTCCCATAAACTCCCCGGGTTCCCTTACTGGTGTTCTGAAATAAGGCTGGCTCCGAATTTTTCCTAGGACCTTTTGAATTGGAATTCGGAACACGGTTGTTACTGCTTGTTTAGCCCTCAGCTCTACCTCTGCCTTACTGAATCCGTTGTTACTTCGGCTTCGCTTCGGCGAGCCGTTCCCTTGCTCCTGTTTGACCTGCTTTGGTGCCGATGTATCCTCCTCGGCTCTGGCATACTTTTCGATCCTTGCCATGAGTTCCTCCATGTTCTTTGGCAATGTTTTTGCCAAAGATTTCCGTAGTGAACAATCTTCTTTCAGGCCGTTCTTGAAAGACACGACCGCTACCTCCTGGTTGCATTCAGGTATTCGGTTGAACACCTCGTAGTATCTTTTTGCATAGGCCCTAAGGCCTTCATCCTTATTGATCTTTAAAGCCATTAGAGCGTCCACCCTTAATGGCTGTAGCTTGTTCGTCACGAACCTGGCCACAAACATCTCGGCCAGGCCTTCCCACGTCCTTATGCTTCCCTTTGGTAATCTATGGAACCAATCTGATGCAATCTCCCCAAAGGACGAGGGGAATACTTTACAGAGCAAAGGCTCATTTCCACTGTATAACGCCATTGAGTTTAAAAATAGTCCAACATGGAAGTTAGGATCTGACTTACCATCATAAATTTGAAACCTCGGCATGCTGAATCTTTTTGGTGCTTCGAATTTGTCCAGTTCTACCGAGAATGGTGTCCTCGGCGTTATGAACGAGTTTACCTCGGCTTCAGCGTTCTGTTCCCTCCTCTTGAGGTAATTCCTCAAGTCTTCTTTGCTCCTTCCCGGAGCTCGGCTATCTTTCGATTTGAGTCCTTTTGGCACACTACTCTCGGCCTCGTGGTGTGCCCGTTTTGATCTTTCTCCGTGGGTTGTGTTGAAGCAGAGAGCCTGTTTTTGTGCATGCCGATGTTCTCTGGGTTCCTGATCCGTTGTATGATACGTCCTCCGGGACTTCTCTTGTCTGGGTTCCTCTCGCCCGACCTCCCCGGAGGGCGGGTGAGTGTGCCTTTTGCTCGTGGAGCGTTGTGATGCTTCAGGAGTTATCTTCCTTCCTCCATTCTGAGTTTTAACTGCTGGGATTGGCGTATCCTGCAGTGGGTATGGCGGCTGCATGACATTGTTTTGCATCATGAAGTTGACGACCGACTGCAGGTCTGCCAACTTGTTTGCCAGGTCCTTGACTTCCTCATCCCTTCGTATGCACCTATCCCTCCATATCTGGAGGTTATCCTCCTTGTAGTATCTGCCCTGGTCCGTCTTCTTCGAAGTGTCGCCCTCCTGGACGACGTCTTTCCCTCCGTGCCCCTGGTTACGGGCTTTGTCGTTGTGGTTGTCTCCTTCGACGTCAAGGTCAATAGGCCTGCCACTCCCAGCGGGAGTGTTGCCCCCGACCTTCTCGTTTATTGCGTTACTGGCCATCTATTCGTCTTACTTTCCCACAGACGGCGCCAAATTGTGTGAGTGATTTTCTGATCACACTGCCTATCTTAGTGATTCAACTGTAGAACACAAGCAGAATAGATGGCACAAATAACAACACAAAGAATTTAACGTGGTTCGGCAAAATTGCCTACGTCCACGGGAGGCCGAGGTAATTCACTATATTGAACAAGCAGTAAGAATTACAATTAACTCTCTGTAATTCTCTCTCTCACTTTGCTCTCTAAGCTTGTGATTGTAAGTGTTACAATTAGCTTGTAATCTTCTCTATTCTGTCTCCCGTCTCTCTCATTCTTCTCAACCTCTCCATATATATATCAGAGAAGTTAATGGAGAGGCCATCAGCTTTTGAGCTGGGTTGCCAGCCCATTGTTGCACTTTTGGCAGCTTTCCAGATAAAAGCTCTTCATTACTCCACATGGCTGCTCGTGGCCATATGGCCAACTCACATGGCCTCATGGCCAGCAGTTTTGGCCTCAAGGCTTTCTTCACATGGCTGTACATCCACCTGACCAAGATAATATTATCATATTATATAGGCAGGTATGGCCAATCTGACAGTTACCTCGGCTTAATTCTTCTTCGGTAGCACAGCCTTTGCATGTTAAGCCGAGGTATAAGAAAAGGAGAGGCCTTTGTCCCAGATTAAGATATCTTCGGAGATAACCTCAGCAATTCTTAGATTACCTCGGTAAAACTTACTGTGACACGTGGCACCTCGGCTGACACGTCGGCGTCACCCTGCCACGTGTTGATACTCCGAAATATAACCCCACATTCTCCCCTCCTATTTTTGATGAAAGAATTCTGTTGTTTACACAAAATATTTAATGTATAGTCTAGATTTATTTAAGATGTGTTTTATTGCATAAAAATTTAATCTCAATCGCACCTTACTTTTCTTCGTATATTATTAAATACAAAGTCCATGTACCTATCTTTGCTGTTAACTCATATAACTACGGGGTTGTATTATCATTAATGACCAATTGTACCTATCTTTTGGAAGATGCTCATGAATGAAATGTCTTGACCGATGTGAGAAAAAATTTAACAATATGTAAAATTGCTTAAAAATACATTTTTTTAAAAAAATCTGGAAACTCTCACCTTTTTGTGTTTGAGAAAATGTTTGAGACCCCTATAAAAGAGGATTCTCATGACTCCCACTGATGTATTGACCATTGATGAGTTTGAATTTTTTTTAGGAGTTGTGCCTGACAGTGACATAAATAGTTCAGATTATTTTGGGGGTTGTGGGGGTTGTGTTTTGTGGGGTCGTGGGAGTTGTGTTTTGTGGGGGTCTCTATCATTATTGTTTGTGTATGCGCGCGAATATTTTCTCTTTAATTCGAGCTCAATAGGCTTCCTTTAACATAACGTATATTGTTATTGTGAGATAAAATTCAATCTCTGTTTGAATTTTGAATTTATGAAGAAAAAAGAAAAAAAGAAAAGAAGAAAGAGTCATGCATTTTATTTTAGTAAAAGAAGTTGTTTAAATCATATGTTAGACTTATTTATTTTGATGATTTATTTAATTATGTTTTAATTTATTTGAAAGAGAAAAATAGAATCTAAAATTTATTTTGATGATTTATTTAATTATATTTTAATCAAAATTTATTTTGATGATTTATTTGAAAGAGAAAAATAGAATATCAAAATTTATTTTGATGATTTATTTGAAAGAGAAAAATAGAATCAAAATTTATTTAGTCCCATTATTTCTCACCTAAACCTTTATCCTAAATGTTGTTAGAATGTATTTAATATTTGATTAAATCAGGAATTTAAATAGCCCAAAACAAAGGTTCAAACAGCCTAGCATAGCAGCAGGCTAAAAAGTTCAAGTGGAAGATAGTTAAATTAGTAATGATGGAAGTACAACGGCTATAAACGGCTATAAAGGTTCAAAAGGCCAAAAGGTTTAAAAGGTTCAAGTGGAAGATATTCAAATTTGTAATGATGGAGTGGAAGATATTTAAATTGATAATGACGGAAGTACAACGGCTATAATTTTGTTTATCTCTCTCTCACTTATCTCTTTATTTTATTTTAAATTGCCATAGCTATATTTCACATTTTTACTGTGCTAAAATCATTAACTGACATAGTTGTTAAGACACCTGTTTTAATTATTTTTATTTCATTAATTATATTTATCTATTGTACTAGTCATAATTTTTATTAGGGTATTATTAATTTTAATTGTAAAAACCTAATTCACTCCCATCTTAGGTTGTTTTTTGGATAACAATTGGTATTAGAGCCTAGACTCTTATTTTAGATTTAACCATCTAGGAGTTTCGATCCATGGCAACCTTAGCTGAAGGACAAGCCACAAATAGGCCACCATTGTTTGACGGAAACAACTATAGTCATTAGAAGGATAAGATGACCCTATACCTACAAGCCACTGATTATGCCATGTGGATTATTGTCACCAAAGGTCCAAAAATTCCTACCAAATTAGTAGACAATATTAGTATATCTAAAACTGAAGATGAATGTGATGAGAGAGATCATGAATTATTGCAAGCCAATGCTAAAGCCAAACTCACACTTGTTTGTGGATTAGACTCTAAGGAGTATAATAGAATTTCAAGTTGTGATTCGGCAAAAGAAATTTGGGACAAACTTGAGGTAACGTATGAAGGTACAAACCAAGTGAAGGAATCTCGTATTGATATGCTTGTTCATAGTTATGAATTGTTTAAAATGAACTCTGATGAATCTATTTCAAATATGTTTACTAGATTTACTGAAATTGTAAACTCTTTGAAATCTCTTGGCAAAATTTATACTAACAGTGAGTTGGTAAGAAAAATTCTTAGGTGTCGACCAAAGAATTGGGAAGCAAAGGTCACCGCCATTATAGAAGCGAAAGATCTCTCCACACTTGGATTGGATGAGCTTATGACTTCCCTTATGACTCATAAGATCACCATGAAAGAACATGAGGATGTTGAAGACGAAAAGAAAAGTGGAATTGTATTTAAAGCATTATCAAATGAAGAAGAACATGAAAACTCCAATGAGGATGAAAGCTATGCCATGTTTAGTAGAAATCTCAAAAAGCACTTCAAGAAAAATAATTATGGAGAAAGAAGACCTTTCAAAAAGGAATACAACAAAGATAACAAGAAAGAACCTATTATTTGCTATGAGTGCAAAAATCCTGGACATATGAAGATGGATTGTCCAAAATTGAAAAATCATAGAAAAGACTACAAAAGAAACAAGAAGGCCATGGTAGCAGCTTGGGGAGAAAGTGAAGATGAAAGCTCAAGTGATGAAATTGAAAATGAAGTAGCCAACTTGTGTCTCATGGCTCTTGAAGATGAAGACTCTACTCAAGATAAGGTAACTACTCTTTATGAAGAACTTGAAAGTGCATTCCATGAACTAAAAGATGAATTTAGAAAAGTTTGTACAAAAAATAATGTGTTAAAAAAATCCATTGCATCTTTATCTAGCAATGTAGAAGAATTAAAGAAAGAAAAAATTGTTTTGAAAAATAATTTTGACACTGTCTCTAATGAGAAAACTGCTTTAAAAAACAATGTTGATGATTTAACAAAACACTTGAAAATTTTGTAAAAGGTAGAAATAATCTCAACATGCTTCTTGGAAATTAAAGATGTGTTTTCGATAAAGCGGGCATTGGATATGACTCTATTAAGAAACAAAATAATCTCAATACAAGTTTTGCAAAGGCACCTCTCATGACACAACCTCATATTACTTGTCATTATTGTAGAAAGAAAGGTCATTATATATCTTATTGTCCATTCAAAAAGAATATAAACTTGGGAATTAAAAAGATTTGGATTATTAAGGGATCTAACAAAACTAACCAAGAAGGATCAAAGAAACTATGGGTACCAAAAACCAACACTTGATTGTCATCTTGTAGGTTTGCCTTAAGTCCAAAGCTAAAGAAGGGAAGTGGTACCTTGATAGTGGATGTTCCAGACACATGACCAGAGATAAATCCTTCTTTATTACACTGTCATCCAAAGATGGAGGCCTTGTTATTTTTGGAGACAACAAGAAAGCAAAAATCATCAGTATTGGTAGCATCGGTATTTCTCCTATCCCTTCTATTGAAAATGTTTTACTTGTTGATGGACTTAAGCATAATTTACTTAGTATTAGTCAATTATGTGATAAAAGTAATCGAGTTATTTTTGATAAATCACATTGCACAATTGAAAGTACAAATGATCATAAAGTTTTATTCGTTGGTAATCGCCATGATAATGTTTATGTTTTTCATCTTAATGATCTCTATGCTAGTGATGTTAAATGTTTATATGTTAATAAAGAAAATAGTTGGTTATGCCATAGAAGACTTAGTCATGCTTATATGAATTTAATTGCTAAACTTTTGAGAAATGATTTGGTCATTGGACTTCCAAAATTTAAATTTGAAAAAGATCATCTTTGTAGTGCTTGTCAACAAGGAAAACAAACTAAAACATCATTTAAATCAAAATCTCATATTTCCACAACTAGACCTTTACAACTATTGCATATGGATTTATTTGGTCCTGCAAGAACATCTAGTCTAGGTGGTAAACATTATTGTCTTGTTATTGTTGATGATTATTCAAGATTTACATGGGTTATGTTTTTAGCACACAAAGATGAAACATTTTCTTCTTTCACAAAACTCTGTCGTAGAATTCAAAATGAAAAAGACTGTCTTATTACTAATATTCGAACTGACCATGGTAGAGAACTTGAAAATGAGAAATTTGAATTGTTTTGAGATGAGCATGATGGGGGAGCTAAATTATTTCCTTAGGCTTCAAATCAAACAATGTAAGGAAGGAATTTTTAACAACCAAGCTAAGTACACAAAAGAACTACTCAAAAAGTTTGGTATGTAAGACTCAAAAATAGCTGGAACACCTATGAGCACATCCATTAAGCTAGATAAGGATGAAAAAGGTAAGTCCATTGATCAAACAAAATATCGAGGTATGATCAGCTCACTTCTTTATTTAACTGTAAGTAGACCCGATATTATGTTTAGTGTTTGTATGTGTGCTAGATATCGATCAAATCCTAAGGAATCATATCTCAGTGCTGTTAAAAGAATTTTTAGATATCTTGTTGACACTCAAAATTTGGGATTGTTTTATCCTAGAGGTGTTGCATTTGATTTAATTAGTTACTCGGATGCCGACTTTGCCGGTTGCAAACTTGATAGAAAAAGCACCAGTGGCACTTGTCACTTTCTTGGTAACTCATTAGTATCTTGGTTTATCAAAAAGTAAAATTCTGTTACTTTATCAACGGCCGAGGTAGAATATATAGCTTCCGGAAGTTGTTGTGCTCAAATACTTTGGATGAAACAACAATTGGAGGACTTTGATTTGCATTATGATCATATCCCTATTAAATGTGATAATACCAGTACCATCAATTTAAGCAAAAATCCGGTTCAACACTCACGAACAAAACATATTGAAATTTGACATCATTTTTTAAGAGATCATGTTCAAAAAGGGGATATTGTACTTGAACTTGTAAATACCAACAAGCAATTGGCGGATATTTTTACAAAACCCCTAAGCGAGGATCGCTTCAATTTTATTTGTGGCGAGCTTGGAATGTCGATTTCTACTTAAAAAGTTTTGTTATGACTGTAAAACTTGAATTTTTATTAAAATGATATATGTGTATTGCTACATTGATATGGAAACATTTATATCAGTTGAATGCTCTCAAATCCTTCATATATTTATTCTCCTTAATAGTTTGTTATTCTCAACTGAGTAATTTTTTTTGAGTTCTGCATCTTGAGGTAAAATTAACTTTGCATACATTGATTTTTTTAAACCCTCATGGTATTTTTTTTACATTACCATTCCGGCAACACCAACGTCTCATTAAGTTTAATTTCTGCTGGTATTATTTATTTTATTTTAATTTAATTTTTTTTATTTTTCTATTAGACTTAATTTCTGTTATTTTTTTTTTTTTCATTCTTATTTTTTTTTGGGCTTAATTTTCTTATTTTTTTTTGCTTTTTAATTTCATTTTTCAGTACTTAAACATAAAAACAAAAACAAATCAAAATACAAATATTTATATATAAAAAAAAAAAAGACCCTTCATTTTTTTACGGCCACACGCCGATCAAAATAAACATAAAAAAAACTTTCATTTTTTCCGGCCATACGCTGATTTTACTTACTTGCCTCTTCTATCGTTTTCTTCTTCTTTTTATCACCTTGGGCGACCCTTGACGCCCCTGCTCCCATGCTTTCGTCGAGAGCGACGACTTCCCGCTGACTATCAAAGGCCAAGAATGGCGTTGCTCCAAATCAGGCCATGGAGGTGGTATTCCGTTTAAGCTCTTTATTTTCGGCCTTCAATGCGCCTATTTCTGCTCGCGCATCCTTGTATATGCGCTGGAGCAAAGAGAGTTGGGTGTTGACCTGATAGAGCTCACTCGTCCTGTTCTGCAATCGGTGAGCCAATTTTGTGACTGCCGTCACCGTCTCCATACAGGAAGTCAGTATGAAATGATTAGCTTCAATGTCTGATTGAGCTACCATTCTTTGCTCAATCGACATCATAGGAAGGTTGACAAAAGTGGGAGCCGGGGCACTCGGCCCAGCAGTGCTTACGGGATCATTCAGGTCCGGAAAGAGAGTAAGGGGACGGGATGAAGCCATGTAGTAGAAGAGAAAGATGTAATCGAAAGGAGAATAGTTTTTGGCAACCTTTCTGCTCTGCTCAGTCTCTCTGTTCTATCTCTCTTACGAAGCGAATGAGGAAAAAGGCGAAGAAAGTGATTAAGAAGAAGACGGAGGAGAAGTCGACAAGAGGGAGAGAGAGCTGAGGCAGCTGATTGACTGATTGACCTGTCTCGCTTTTGTCAGTCGGCTGACGCAAAAATGAGGACGCGTGTCCGATGCGATTTTCGACGAACAAAAAAGAGATGCGGGCGAATCATATATATATATATATATGTATATATCTGTTTTGATTATCTATTTTTTGGTGTCATTTATCACTATCCTCTTCCTCCTCTTCCTCCTCCAAATTCAGACCTATGATTTCCTTTTAATAATGTCACAGGAGGAGAAAACTTATGATGTTATGTATTATGGTATTATTTTCAAACTAATCTGATGTTATCTTAGTCTCATATCATGTCTCTAATTAAAACTTATTTATTACACATGTGCTAACGTATGTATTGAGAAATGAATTCAGGGAGCATGACTTGAGGGGGGAGCTTTTCTCTTTCAGATAAATTAAAACATAATTAAATAAATCATCAAAATAAATAAGTCTAACAATCTCCCCCTTTTTGATGATGGCACACAATGATATTTTGATTTGATTATGATGTTATGTATTATGGTATTATTTTCAAATTATGGTATTATTTTCAAACTAATCTGATGTTATCTTAGTCTCATATTATGTCTCTAATTAAAACTTATTTATTACACATGTGCTAACCTATATATTTAGAAATGAATTCATTGAGCATGATTTGAGGGGGAGCTTTTTTTACTCCCAAATCAAATCAAAACATCATTGTGTGCCATAATAAAAAATGGGGAGATTGTTAGACTTATTTATTTTGATGATTTATTTAATTATGTTTTAATTTATTTGAAAGAGAAAAATAGAATCCAAAATTTATTTTGATGATTTATTTAATTATATTTTAATCAAAATTTATTTTAATGATTTATTTGAAAGAGAAAAATAGAATCAAAATTTGTTTTGTCCATTATTTCTCACCTAAACTTTTATCCTAAATGTTGTTAGAATGTATTTAATATTTGATTAAATCAGGAGTTCAAATAGCCAAAAGCAAAGGTTCAAACAGCCTAGCACAGCAGCATGCCAAAAGGTTCAAGTGGAAGATATTCAAATTAGTAATGATGGAAGTACAACGGCTATAAATGTTCAAAAGGCCAAAAAGTTCAAAAGGTTCAAGTGGAAGATATTCAAATTTGTAATGATGGAGTGGAAGATATTTAAATTGGTAATGATGGAAATACAACGGCTATAAATTTGTTTGCCTCTCTCTCATTTATCTCTTTATTTTATTTTAAATTGCCATAGCTATATTTCATATTTTTACTGTGCTAAAATCATTAACTGACATAGTTGTTAAGACACTTGTGTAATTATTTTTATTTCATTAATTATATTTATCTATTGTGTTAATCATAATTTTTATTAGGGTGTTATTAATTTTAATTGTAAAAACCTAATTCACCCCCTCTTAGGTTGTCTTTTGGGTAACATCATAGATATTGACTACTTAATAGAATGTATGGCAAAGTTATATGTGTTGTACAAATTGTGTAATTAAATAAAAACAAAAAGATTCATATTTAATAGTTTAAGTTACAGAACAAAAACTCATGCTGGAAATTACAATTAGATGAACAGAAATACATAACAAGATAAAAACAAGAAAAGAAATCAAATTAAAGCCTGTGTGATACCATAGTCTCCTAAAAATAGATTCGCTGCCTTACCTTGGGTGCTGGAGGTATGTCGGCATCTGTCTCCCAAGATACGACGGTTTAGAACCCGCTAATGTAGAAGCACATTTTGTTAACTCCGGTAAACTGACAATGACAACACTCTTTCACATAGGAAGAATAATATTATAAGAGCAGACTGACTATAATATGAGAGCAAAAATTTTTGTGTCGAAACCAAGGAAGATGACCTCTTTTTATACACAATGGGAGAGAGAGGAGGAGCCTCTCAGCCATGAAGGCTGGTAACAAATGTAGCCAATTACTCTGGCAAAACTGATAGAGTAATGCACAAAACTGATGGGGATTAAGTATGTGAGTTACACACTCTATGTACACATGTGTGTATATCTGCAGCCACCAAACAGACCTGGTACAAAAAGATTAGGTTGGTGGACCACTAATCTGACCCAGCCTAAACCTAACCCGTTTCAACAAGCCCAAGCCCAAGTCCCAAGATCCACGACCCACGGATCATAGACCATGGACCACAGACCTGGCTTGATCCGGTCTAGGTGGGCGAGTGGGCGGTGTGTACACGCGCGCGTGTGTGGCAATTTTTGCATAACCAACTTGGACCATAGTTTTGGCTCAAGCCCATCCTTGAAGTATCCATAATTTCGGAAAATTTAGAAGCCCCAAAAGGCTCATGCTCTTATCAAAATCTTAAGATTTCAATATCCATCAATCCTTTCCTTTACAATCAATGTGAGATAGGTAGTTATACACTATTCCCAATACCTTATGAGGCCAATTTTATGAGACAATTTCTCATACAATTATCAATGATTTTTGGTCATTCTTTTTGTGGTGTAAAGATCTTGTTTCAAAGAATCTGAACCTATTTGATTACATCTCAACCGGTGGTTAGGATTTACTTTAATTTCACATTAAAGTCAGTATAGAACTATTTTTTCCAATAATCCCCCACATGAACAAAAATTGACTGAATAAAGAAACAAATAACGTTCACAACAAAGACTCTGAGAGAGAGAGAGAGCACACAGACTAACCTTTCATTAGAAAATGTAGTTGTTGGCCTTGAACCTTTCGTAGTGAAAGCTTATTAGATTTACTGGCTGACTAGTGAATGTGATGTCTTAAACTGTTATGCCGTTTGTGTAAACTGAGATAATAGACCTCACATAAGAGTTAGTCCAACCATTATTCTTGTTCTCACTGGTTTTTCCGGTATGGCCTTGGAACATTAGCCTGGTTCAATGAGTGTTTTTAAAGAATTCGACTTTGTCAATTCTTAAAGAAGCGGCCCCACTTTGCATTTACATAGGTGATCTATATAAGGTATTTCATTAGACCACAGTTGATTATTCACATCACTTAGGTCATTAAAAGTACTAGTTTAACCTTCCACTCCCACATGGTATCATTGTATAAAGGAATGGGCAAGAGGATTTACCTCTTCAATGACTCACCCGTTACTTGCAGTTAAGTTATCCCTTTGAATTTAGATCTTGGGATCTTCAGTCAACTAGGTTGGATTTTCCGTTCCGATAACATTTACTAAAAACCCATTCCTCTTGATGACGTTTCTACTAACTCTCGAGTTAACCATTTGGTTAGCAGATCTGTAATGTTGTCCTTAGACTTTACATAGTCTAGAGAGATAACTCAATTAGAGAGTAGTTGTTGTATGGAATTATGTCTACGACGGATATGTCTAGACTTTCTATTATACACATTACTTTGTTTCCAACTAATTGCTGATTGGCCATCACAATAAATACAGATAGCAGGCATAGGTTTCGGCTAACCTTGAGTATCTTCAACGAATTAACGAAGCCATTCAGTTTCTTCAGTTGCTTTATCCAAAACAATAAACTCAGATTCCATTGTTGATCTCGATATACACATTTGCTTGGAAGATTTCCAAGAGATGGTTGCCCCTCCGAGGGTAAAAACACCACTAGTGGATTTGGAGTCTTTTATATCAGATATCCAATTAGTATCACTATACCCTTCTAGTACTATTGGATATTTGGTATAATGCAGCCAATAATCCCAGGTGTAGCAAAGATAACCCAACACGCATGTAATGCCCTTCCAATGAGTAGCATTAGGATTACTCGTGTATCTACTAAGCCTACTAACAGAGTAGGCTATATCCGGCCTTGTACAACTCATCAGATACATCAAACTCCCAATGACCCGAGAATATTCTAGGTGAGAGACACTCTTACCATTATTCTTGGTCAAGTGTAGACTCAAGTCTATCGGTGTCCTAGACACACTCGTATCTGATTTACTAAATTTCTCAAGTATCTTCTCAACATAATGAGATTGAGAAAGTATAATATCACCATATGTTCTGGTAATCTTAATACCTAGAATCACATCTGCAAGGCCTATATCCTTTATGTCAAACTTAGAGTTTAACAATATCTTGGTAGTTCTAATCATTTCATCATTACTACCAACAATGAGTATGTCATTGACGTACAAACACAAAATGACATAACCTCTATTAGTGTCTTTGACATATACACACTTGTCACACTCATTGATTCTAAACTGATTTGACAATATAGCATTATCAAATTTCTTATGCCATTGCTTAGGAGCTTGTTTCAAACCATACAATGATTTGACAAGTTTACAAACTTTCTTATTTTGTCTTGGAGTTGAAAACCCCTTAGGTTGCTCCATGTAGATTTTTTTTAATCTAAATCTCCATTTAAGAAAGCTGTCTTTACATCCATTTGATGTGTCTGAAGACCACGTAAAGCGGCTATCACAATCACCATGTGAATGGATATAATCCTTGTCACAGGTGAATACGTATCAAAGTAATCCAAGCCTTTTCGCTACCTGTATCCTTTGATAACTAGCCTAGATTTATACTTATCAATTGATCCCTTCGCTTTCATCTTCCTCCTAAAGATCCACTTACTCCTTAAGGCCTTACTTCCTTCGGATAGATCAATCAACTCCCAGGTATGATGCTGCAAAATGGAGTCAATTTCATTTTTAATTGCTTCTTTTCACAAAGGACTTTCAAGTGAAGTCATAGCTTTATGGAAATTTCAAGGTTCTCCCTCTAACATATAAGTCAAGAAGTCGGAACCAAAGGACTTGGAAGTCTTGGCTCTCTTATTCCTTCTTGGTTCATTTACCTTCTTATCTTGATCACTATCACTAGGATCATGTTCAAGTTTTTTCTCAAAACTTTGATCCTCTCCTCGGGTTCGACAAGGAAACACGTCCTAAAAAAAGATGCATTCCTTGACTCCATAATGGTATTTTTGTGTATATCTAAAATATCAGACTTGTGCACAAGAAACTTATATGTACTATTATTCTGTGCATAACCAATGAATAGACAATCTACGATTTTTGGACCTATCCTAACACGCTTGGGTGTAGGTACCACCACTTTTACAAGACACTCCCACATTCGTAGAAAATTATAAGAACTTGCGGCCTTTCCATAATTCATACGAAGTCTTGTCCACTTTCTTCCGAAATATTCTATTTAGAATATAATTTGCAGAGAGAATTGCTTGCCCCCACAAGTTCTGTGGTAACCCAAAACTTATCAACATTGCATTTATCATTTCCTTCAATGTCCTATTTTTTCACTCAGCAATAACATTGGACTAAGGAGAATAGGACGCTGTAGTTTGGTGGATAATTTCAGATTGAGCACAAATCTCAATAAACGACGATTCATATTCTCCACCACAATCACTTCTTAATGCCTTGATCTTTCGTCTTAGTTGATTCTCATCTTCATTCTTAAAAAGAATAAATTTATCAATCGCCTCATCTTTGCTTTTAAGCAAATACACATAACAATATTTAGTGCAATCATCAACAAAAGTGATGAAGTACTTCTTGCCACCACGTGTTGTACAACTTTCAGGTCATACAAATCATTGTGCACTAAATTTAAAGGCTTGGTACTTCTTTCAACAAAATGAAATGAATCTTTGTTAATTTTGCTTCTACACAAGTTTCACACTTGTGATTTGGATTAATCTTGAAAGATGGTATGTGATCTAACTTGATTAATCTATGCAAAGAGTTAAAATTCACATGACCTAGTCTACCATGCCACAATTCAAGGGACTCAAGTATACAAGCAGGAGAAAACACTTTCTCATTCATTTTTGGGATAATTGTCATTACATTGAGCTTAAACATATTGCTTGACATATATCCCTTCCCCACATAGACTTCGCTTTTGGTTAACAAGACCTTATCAGACTTAAACACCATGCGGAAGCCGTGCTTTCTTAGGAGAAACCCCGAAACAAGGTTCTTACGAATGTCCGGCACAAATAGGACATCGTTCAGAGTCAGCTTTTTTCTTGAAGTCATCTTCAGGACCACCTTGCCTTTCCCCTCAACAGTTGAGGTCGCAGAATTTCCCATGAACAACTTCTCACTGTTTGAAATCAATTCAAAACTTGTGAAGATCTTCTTCTCGGCATAGATGTGGCGAGTGGCCCCAATGTCCACCCATCATTCCTTCAGGTTGGACCCCACCATGTTCACCTTAGAGACGACAACAAACAGTTGCATGTCGTCCACATCTTGTGACAGATCCTCCATTTCAACCATGTGGGCATGACTTTTGTTCTATGGGGGGTTCTTCTTGTAAGGCTTCTTCTTCTTGCGGCAATTAATCGCCCGATATCCAGTACTTTCACAGTTGAAGCACTTTCCATTGAACCTAAAAGTAGGTTCCTGCGGCTTGTAGACCGGCCTCTTGGAGACACCACCTCTAGTCCCCAACTTTGAGCTTTTGCCTGTCGGTGGCTTCTTCTTCACCCCTGAGGACTGGCCATGCTCAACCATGTTTGCTTTCACAGTAGAGGTGCTCTCCCATTTCTTCCTGTTGTCCTATTCAATGTGGAGCTTGGCAATGAGCTCTTCGACTGTCATCTCCTTTCGCCTGTGCTTCAAGTAGTTCTGAAAGTCTTTCCAGCTGTTAGGCAGCTTCTTAATCAAAGCAACTGCCTAGAATGATTCACTCAGCAACATTCTCTCTGTATGAATCTTGTGCAGAATTACTTGGAAATCTTGGACTTGGCTAATGGCGATTTTAGAGTGTACCATTTTGATTTCTAGAAACCGACCAACGACAAATTTCTTTGCCCCGGCATCCTCGGTCTTGTACTTCTTGTCTAAAGCATCCCACAGCTCCTTTGCTGACTTCTTAGCATAAAACACATTGAACAGTGTATCTGCCAAGCCATTTAGAACATAGTTCCAGCAAAGGAAGTCCAACTACTTCCAAGCATCTAAAGCCATGGACTTCTGCTTATTTTGTTCAATCTCCTCCACGGTTGGTGGATCCTTACTCAAAAACATTGCAAGGCTTAGAGTAATAAGATAGAACAACATCTTTTGCTGTCACCTCTTGAAATTTACTCCAGTGAACTTCTTCAGGCGCTCATGATGGTTGAGCGGTCCTTCCAGAACAACAGGAGTAGCAAAAGGATTGACTACAAAGGTCACAACAATTGGATCGACCACAGAGGTCACAATAGGGGTTGGCACGCCAGTTGACCCGGGGTTCTGATCCCCACTAACATTAACAGCAGTAGTAGTTACTGTTGCCATTTCTAAAAAATACAACACAACTTCACTATTCTATATTTCCATAAACTAAACTTAACACGAGAAAATCTCAAAGTTGGAAATTTAATTCAAAACTAATCTCACCGCTTACTCTAGAATCGAACATGGTCAGAAAAGTTTCCATGAAGACTGGAGAGGTCACACCGGTCCCACTTAAGACCCAGTTAACCTTAGACAAAACTTTCAAGAGCATGTTGACTCCTAGTCCATGGGATGCAAATTTAGAGTTAAGTTTTCCAAGGGATAAACTAAGTTAAAACAAACCAAGTTCTAAAACTTTACAAGTAATTAAAATTGCTAACCAAATTACAAGCAATTAAAATATTGCTACAACAATTATAAGCAATTTCCGACATTACAAACAAACAAACTTGCTTCAAAAATTAAGTAATTAACCACTACTAAACACAAGCAAAAAATTGCTTCAAGTATAAAGAAAAGTAACCAATCCAAATTAGAATTCTTTTTGTCCAAAAATCCTTTTTTCATGCTTAGGCATTTTTGTTCAACAAAAATGTTAGTAGTCCAACTATTGGTTTTACAGTCCCAAATTCTATTAATTTGGTTTTGTATATATATTTTTTTCTATTCCCTTTCGCATAGGTATTTCTGTAAAGAAAGTTACCAGAAAATCACAAGAAAATACAAAACAAATAATTGGAAAAAACTGTAAAAGTAATAACTTATTTTAAACTTTCTAGCAAACTACTTAATAGCAAAATTAAGTAAAGAATTAAAATGCTAGATGAGTTACAAAAATAAAACTTATAACTCCAAAAATTAAATTAAAATTTAATATCCTTGTGTTATATATAATTACTACAATGCAATAGACATGTAAATTAATCTAATAATAAATATGCAAATAATTATAGAGTAATTAACATGTAAATAATTCTGGCAAATAATTCTAGCAATTAAAAAACAATTAGCATGCAAACTACACTAAAAATTAGAAAGCAATTAGCATGCAAATTACATTACAAAGATAGAAAAGAATAAGCATGTAATAAACTAAAATTTAGAAAATTTAGAACATGCAAATTATCCTAAGATTTAATAACCATGTGAATTAAGAAAATACGAACATATATATCATACTAGGAAAGTAGAACAATATTAGCATGTCAATTTTTAACTAAAAATTTAAAACTCCATGAACATGCAAGTTTATTATAAAACTATCAAATAAAAACATGCAAATCATGATAATAAACTAGGAATCATGCACATAAAATTATTCACCTATACTAGAGTCATATATCATGAAACAATATTAGATTAATTACTGAAACTGAAACCACATAATGAGCATGCAGATTTGAATTGCTTTCATGTAATACAAAGGCCCTGTTTGGTACAGCTTAATTTCAGCTTATTTCAGCTTTCAGCTTAATTTAAGTTATTTTGATGTGTTTGGTTTAGCTTAACAATACAACTTATAGCTTTTTGTAAGTCAGAAATCAACTTATTCTTTGAGTGGGGCAGGAGAAGCTTAATTTATAAATCAAAAATCAGTTTATGTTCATAGTTATAAGGTATAAGCTGTTAAGGTATAAGCTATAAGTATTTTCTCACAACTCTACCAAATAAGGCCAAAATAATAAACATGCAATTCAAGTCTATAGAAGTCTATAGGCATGCTGACAAATAAACTGATTTCCCGAAAAGCAGCAGAAAGCAAATAAATATAGGCTCCGTTTGGTTTGTCTTTGGAATCATGATTTCAAAGGAAAATTTTTTAAAACACTTTTTAAAATTTATAACCAAACAAATAACTTAAAATTACTCAAAACTCAATTCAAAAATTAATTTCAAAACTTAAAATCAAACACACAACACAAAATTCAATGCAAAACTATTTTGATGATATAGTGTTAAAAAATGATTAGTGATGGATTGTTAAATTATTTTTTATAAAAAAATTTTAAAAAATAATTTTTATATTTAAAAAATATCTAAAATAAATATAAATGTGTATTTTTTAAAATTACGAGTTGCCAACGTGCTACAATTTACAGGGGTTGTATGATGTACAATTGGCCAATGATGTACAATTAGCCATTAATGTCTTCGACTGCCATCTCTTTTAAAAATAGTTTTGTAGTGACTTTAATGTCATCTCCTTTAAAGCCCATGATGTACAATTGGCCATTGATCATTACTGTTTCGGTTAATTGACAGGAGGTTCGATCCAACGATCAGGTAGACTCGATTCGTAAAATTTAAAATTTAAAATACTTTTCAAAATTCATAACAAATTAATTTTCTTGTTTTAAAACTCAACTTACAATTTCATATTTAAATTAAAATTCTAAAAGGAAAATTACAATTTCAAAAGTAAATCAAACGCAGCTTTTATTATTTTAATCATGCACTTTCATATAGAAGAAACAGTGGGCTACTCTATGTGCTATAGGCAGTGCTTTCGGAAAACAAACCGTAGCATGCAACAATTGGCTTTTTTTTTTTTTTAAATAAAAAATTTAAATCTAATTAACAGAAGCCACAAATTACAATTAGTAAACATGAATTTCATGTATGAAACAGTATCTTACATGCATCATTTCTAGCAATACCAAATAAAACATGAATCTATTTTTTTAAAAGCATGAGAAATATATAAATCTATTTTAAGATTGTTGCACAAATTGCGTAATTAAATAAAAACAAACAGATTTATATTTACTAATTTAAATTACAGAATAAGAACTCATGCTGGAAATTACAATTAGATGATCAAAAATATATAACAAGATAAAAGAAGAAAAGAAATCAAATTAAAACGTGTGTGATACAACAATCTCCTTAAAACAGATACTCCTACAAAACTGATGGATGAAGGCTGGCAACAAATACACTCAATTACTCTGCAAAACTAATGGAGTAATGCACAAAACTGATAGAGATTAAGCGTGTGAGTTACACATTCTATATACATATGTGTATATATTTGCAACCACTAAATATATCTGATCCAAAAAGATTAGGTTGATAGACCATCAATCTGGCCTATTCCAAACCTAACTCAAGCCTCAAGCCCAAGTTCGACGGACTTGGCTCAGGCAGGCAGGCATGCAGCGCGTGCGTGTTGCAATTTTTGGATAATCAATTTGGACCATAATTTTGGCCCAAGCCCATTCTTGAAGCATCAATGACTCCATTCCTTCTGAAAATTTGGATGTCCCAAAGAGCTCATGCCTTCATTAAAATTTTGAGATTTAAATACACATACACTATTCCCAATACCTCATTCATGAAGCCAACTTTATAAAATAATTTCTCATTCAATTTTTAATGATTTTTTATCATTCTTTTTGTAATGTAAAGATCTGATTACAAAAAATTTAAATCCATTTGATCCCACCTCAACTAACGGTTGAGACCTACTTTAATTCTACATTAAAGTCACTGCAAAACTATTTTTTCCCAACGTGCCTACAATTTACAGGGGTTGTATGATCATTAATGGCCAATTGTACATCATGGGCTTTAAAATCTAGTGCCAGGTTTCAGTGGTGGAGACTATATGCTACTCACCAACAGCTTTGAAAATTCTAGGACCTTTGAACCCACATTCAAGACTAATTTTAGTTTTTTATTTATTTATTTTTCAACTTTTTTTTAAAAAAAAAAAAAAAACAGATTTTGCATATATATTAATTACTTTTTATTATTTATTTATTTATAAAAAGAGAGTGATGATATAGAATTGTAAAATTGTTATATAATTTTTGTACACGATGTAGCTTAATAATGACATTTTATTTTTATTTATAATATTGACACATAATTCTTGTGATTTTTTTTTTTTGTATAAATTTTCTATATAAATAAAGTTTTCTTTAGGTTGTGTTTGATTCAAAGATTTGAGGAGAGATTTAGAAAGGGAAAGGAAAAAATATAGGTGAGATGTGAATAAAATATACCTACATTTCACTTAGTTTTATATATTTTTTTCCTTTTCATTTTCAAATTCTTTACCAAATCCATGAACCAAACACAATTTTAAAAAATATTAATTACTTTTCAAAATTAATGACGGTGAGAAATGTACAACTAAATGTCTAAAATATTTCAAAAATATATGAAAATGTTGTTTTAAGAATGTAAAAAAAGAAAAGAAGTATGCTGATGGGAGCATCTAAATTAAGGCGGTAAATGAACTGTACCATTTCGCGAGCTGGCTTAATTGGTTAAGGGCTCGGCTCGTTTATCTTTATTTAAATTATATAATAAATATATTATTTATATATTAAATAATATATAAATAATAACACAAATACATTAGCTATGTATTAAATAATATAAATAATAATAATAATAATTATCAAACCAAGTTGAGCAGACCTCGAGTTTCATTAATATTAACGAGCTGAGTTGAGTTCGAGCCCAGTTAGTTATTGAGCCGAGCTTGAACTCAATAAACCAGCTCGATAAGTAAACGAGTTGAGCTCGAGCTAAGCAAAGTTCAGCTTGACTCGACTCGTTTGTAGCCTTACTGTAAATACTCGTTTGTAGGCCTACTCTAAATACACCTCAAAAATATTGTTAAACATCTCATTCTTCTTTGAATCAAAAAAAAAAACATCTCATTCTTAAATTTTAGTTTTGTTAATTTTCTTTGAATACTCCATTAACCCCAATCCTACTTCTATACTTAACCTCTAAACTTTAAACCCACATCCAACATAGCCTAGCCCCTCCTCCACATCTCTACAATTCCCTACTACCCTCTCCCGCTCCTTTACAACTTCCTCGCAACCTCCGCTCATCTCTTTCTTTTATCTACTAACGCTCCCTACCTCTCCTTCTTGCCCCACCATCTTAATGCCCCCCAAGTCAATTAGATTTCTGTGGTTGAATATGTTGTTGAATTCTGTTGTAAAGTGCCGGACCAAATGTAATTTTCCAGACACCCCAAGTCATTCAGATTTCTATGGTTGAATATGTCATTGAATTTTGTTGTAAAGTACCGAACCAAATGTGATTATCCAGACACATATGAACAAATTGAGCATGTAATGATTGTCTGACTGTGTAGTGACAAACATAAAGTGATTGTCCAGTTGTTGATGGTCGAAAAAGAAGAATATATTCGGTTCAGTAATACCAAATGAAAGGTAGTAGTGTTGGGAACTAGGTGGGGAGGGTTTATGTAACACCCCACTATCTGCTGGCCTAAGTAATTTGTGGATCGACCAACAAGATCCCAAAGCTTAAGTTCAAATTACTTAGTAGCAAGCTAGTAGTGCTTTAAATGCCCAAGATTATCCATGCAAATTTCTGATGTGGGACGGGGTGTTATAAACTCTCCTACTATTTGTTGGCCCAAGTAACCTGTGGGTTTATCAACATGACCCAAAAGCTTAAATCCAAATTACTTAGTAGCAATGGTCCCGTTTGGTGTAGCTGTTAAAACAGCTTATAGATTATGACTTAACAGATTATAGATTATGACTTTAATCAGAAGTTGTTAATCTGTTTGGTGTAGCTGTTGGATTATAGATTTAAGTTGCTGAGTAGTGTTTGTTAAATAAGCTGTGAAATAGTTTTTTCAATTAATTTTATTTTTGTTTGTCTACATTTCTCATAAAAAATAATAATAATAATCTATAATCCATTTGAGGCTTTTTCTATTTTTAAAAAAATAAAAAATAAAAAAATTTAAGAGTATAACCATAAATTCACATGTCCACAGCAGAAGCTGATAATCAGAAGCAAGGGGTGAGCAGCTTCTCAGAATCAGCTTTTTTGAGTTAAAATAAGCTATTAGAATCAGAAGCTGTTTGAAATAAGTTTAACCAAACAGTCTAAAATAACTTTTTCAAAGCTAAAAGCCATAAGTTGGCTCTGAAAAGCTGAAACAAACACCCCCAATGTAGTGGTACTTTATATGTCCAAAATCACCCATGTAAACTTCCAATGTGGGACGAGATGTTACAAACTCCTCCACTTATAAATCCTTGCGTCCTCATGAGGTTCCATAATCAATCAAAATATCACGACAAGCTCATGGCCAGCCCAGAATAAGTGGCCCACACTATTGTGTGCATGGGTCGGCTCTGATACCATTTGTAATGCCGGGTCCATAATCAATCAGAATATCGTGACAAGCTTGTAGCCAGCCCAGAATAAGTAGCCCACATGGTTGTGTGTATGGGTCGGCTATAATACCATTTGTATCGCCCCACAAGCCCAAGTAACTTGTGGGTCGACCAACAAGACCCAAAAGTTTAAGTCCAAATTACTTAGTAGCAAGCTAGTGGTGTTTTAAATGCCCAAGATCACTCATGTAAACTTGCAATGTGGGATGGGGTGTTATAGTTTGGGTAGGTAGAGGGAGAAAAAGGCGGAGGAAGTTAGGGATATGAGTGAAAGGGTGTTGAGTCTAGTTGTCCTAACATGGATTAGGGTTTTGAATGAAGGTGCAGGGACTAGGGTGGTGGACGGGAAAAAGTTGAGTGAGGGGGGGGGGTGATGATGATGATGAAGGAGAAATGATGGTGGTTGAGTGATAACAGTAAAGAAGGGTCTAGGTGTTGGGTGTAGGGGGGAGGGTTTTGGTATTTTTGCACTTATATGTCTTGTTTCCCTTATTTCTATTATTTATAGTTGAGGAAGATATGACTACCTTTGTCTCTTGTATTTGTTTGATTATAGTGAAAACAACAATCGTGAATGCAACCCTACTTTAGAGTGAATAAGTTAAATCTCTGTATTCTTTGTGTATGTTTTGATTTATTATTTTTGTTATTATTCATGTTTGTGTTTCATATCTCACCGAATCTAGTTAGTTGTATCAATTCTTAACACGGGTAGTCTATAAGAAGATGGTGGCTAACCTAGATGTGGAGAAGATGAGTTTTATCATTATTGGTAATTTTACTGAAGGATATAATGGTACATCAAGTATGGGGTGTTCAAATATATTTTTTGGGTTCATTTAAAGATTCCCTACTTCAAGATTTTCATTTATTTTGAAAATGACTAATTGTACTTCAGGGGCTTCCAACTAATACATGTGTTTATTATACGGTAATTACAATTTAATGCTCATTTGAAAAAAAATATTTATAGATGCAAGAAAAAATTTATAATTTTAATTATTAATATTTATAAAAATTATTACTTATGTATAATTTTTTTTTTTTCTAAATTTGTATTGAATTGTAAATTTTCCTTTATTATATGAATGAGTCTGTCTCTCTGTTTTTTAATTGGACTCAAGTAGCCCAATAGACCCCCACCTCAAACTAACTTTCGATAATCTATACCTTTATCTTATAAAACTAATTGAGTAAATCATTCAAGAAAAAAATCAGGTTGATCGGATATTAATAGCATACTATTTATAAGGCAAATGTCATCTGATCAATTAGATACTGATATTTAATTAACTTGATTTTTTGCACAAATGATCTGCTAAAAAATGAGAAAAAAATTATCAAAATATATGAAAAATGTTTAGAAATATGTTTAAAAAAAAAAAAAAAAGCTTTAAACCTAAAAATGCCTTGTTTGGTTTCATCCTCTGAAAAAATTTCAGAATGTTTTTTAAATAAAAAATAAAAATTAGTTTGACAAAAATAAATATTAAAAAAATATTTTAAAAATTTTTAAAATTATTTTTGATCTCTAAAAAGATAAACAATATAAAAATGATAAGTATTTTTCATTTTTTTCATTTTTTTCATAAAAGTAATTTTCAAATTTTCAGGAAAAAAATTCTGAAACAAGTTTTTAAAATCCAAACCCAACATGACAAGTTTTGACAATTTTCCATCATTTTGTCATTAAAATGATCCATATCTTTATTATGATTTTGTAACCTTAGAGAGGAAAGATGCTTTGATCTTCTGAGTTTGTTTTGGTTGTTCATTCATGGGAAGGTAAAAGTGAAAGTGCAGAAGCAATGAGAGTACAAGAAGAGAACAAGAGGGGGAAACAGAATTCTGGGTTTGAAATTTACTGGGACTGTACATTGTTTTGCAGAATGCAGACACTTTAATCAGTGATGGGGGGCAGAGGAGAGAGAGAGATAGAGAGAGTTTTGTCTTAAACAAAGAAAACTGTGAAATCAGAGAGTGACAATTGGGTTGGGGCCAAAAAGAACAAAGATAGTAATCATTACTAAAGCATCTAAAGGGACGAACTCAAAACACCACCCAGGATCAATCAATCTCATCAGCACACCAAACCAAAGCAATGCAAATCATATTAATTTACCTCTCTCTCCTCTCTCTCATGCATAAACAAAACATCTCATTTTATATATTTCATTCGTCCTAAAATAATAATCCCTTTTAAAGAATCTAATTTTTTTGATAGTGTAATTATTACACTTTAAAAATATTAATTTTTTAAAAGTATCGTTTGATAGTACATTTTTTTTGAGAATATCAATTATCATAATTGCACTTTTTGTGTTGTTAATGAATTTAAGAGAATGACAAAATAAAAAATTCATATTATTTTAGTGTTTGATTTTTGAAAATGGATTAATATTTTGGGAATTAAAAATGAAATAAGGAACTAATATTTTGAAACGGAGAGAGTATATTATTGTGCAAAATTGTGATTCCAATCATACTTTAAAATAATAAAGAGCAAACTTCACTTTACCTCTTTATGGTTTGGGTCATGTGCGGATTATTCCCTACATTCGGAAATCACCACATAACCCCCACGTGGTTTATGGATCAAAGTGCACATCTAACTACTGTTAACAACAATGGTAAATTGACATTTATACTCACTCTTGTCTTATTCATCCTTTTATCTAACTTGTGTTCTTCTTGCATCTTCTCTCTCTCATGGCAACAGCCATGGCATCAATCATCATTGCCAATCACCGCCTCCATTCCTCTTTATTCTCATTCTCCTTTCTTTCCACTTCTTCACTCTGGCATCACCGCTTTACACTCCATCCACAACAACTGCCTAATGTCATTTCCATTCACCGCCAACGATGGCACCTAGCACCATCTAATTTCTCAATCATGGCACCTATTGCAATCAGATTTCTAGGTCCCAGCCACAACACGTTCGAATTCCCAGTGTTCATAATCTATTCGCCCCAATTAATATATTGAATTTTTCTGTTTGGTTATATGTATTATATATGTACACATGTATATAAGTATATGTATGTATATTATAAATGTAATTAAACTAGAGACCAGAACTAGGTTACAAATTAGAAATTAAGTTATAAAATTAGAATTATTTGGATTAATATTTGGTTTTATTATGTACCAAATCGTAACAACCTTCGAATTGGGACATTTTTGTATTACTTATTTAGTAGCAGTGGTTTGGAGGAGAGAACAGAGAGGAGAATGTTGAGGTTGGTATGGTATGTGCTGTTGGGAGCGTAAGTTGTTGTGTGTGGACATGTATATTATTTTGGGGCAGCTTTGGTTTTGTTGAGGATAAAAAAGCAAAAAAGAAAGCAAATAAAGAAAATGGCTATGGAGATATGATGGAAGGGTGATGGGTTCATGGTGGTAATCAAAACTCTATGGTTATGGTTGTTGGAGCCCCATGTGGATACTTTTCTGGGGTTTAATTTATCAGAAACATACCAGCATGAATAGGAGGTGTTGGTGGAAAAGAAATGGAGTATAGAGAGAGAAAAAATAATGGCATTCTTTGGTAAATTTGAAGATGTATAAAGGATATTTTCGTCCTAAAAGTAGACTTACTCTCTATATAGATGTGTGACTCTCGTAGCCCGTTGTTTTAGACAAAAAAACTAACCGTGCATTTTAGTCCATAAATCATGTGAGGGTTATGTGTTGATTTCCAAATATCAGAGGGTAATCCGCACCCGGTCCAAATCACAAGGGGTAAAGTGAAGTTTGCCCAATAATAAATCAACAACATGCACACATAAATGACAAAAATATAAGATATACATGGTTCGACAACATATCTACCTTTACAGCAAAGCGAAAACAAATTCACTATAATTAATAAAAATTACAAGAAAACTTTCATCCTCTCAACTATTATGTAATGTAACTCTCCTGAAATCGTACCCAAAAATTACAATATATATTACAATAAATATAACACATCTCATAATATATAATTTAAGTTTCCATTGAGAGATTGTGGTTTTAGTGTCCTTTCAACATCTCTTTGTATAATTTCTCACCTAACAGGTAAAAGTTAGATATTCGACTCACAAGCAGACAATCTTAAAACTGGGAGTGTGCAAAAGATAGGCCACTTTTTTCTCTCTTTTTACAGATTGCAGCAACCCCATTCACCAGAACAATTTATCATAGATATTGGGGCCTTCCTATGAAAAACACATAGAGAGAGAGAGAGAGAGAGAGAGAGAGAGAGGGCTGATCTGAAAGTACTTTTTGAGTGTCCCAAAGTTATGCAACAGTAGGCAATAAAGCTCTGAAGGGTTGATGCTTTTGCTTCTTGTTTTGTAGTCAGGGAAGGAGGGGGACCATCTTTTCCTGTCATTTTCAAGCATTTTTCACTTGGCTAATTTGCATTTTCTTCAATGTGGAGCTTGCACAGGCCTATGTTCCTAGGATCCATAGCCCTCTGCCCCTCTTATACATGCCAAATCCAGAGAGAGAGAGAGAGAAAGAGAGGCTTTGCTTTCTTCTTCTTCCAATGAGTTTTTATCAAGTTGAGCCATGTTAGCATCACACACACACACACACACAGATTGGTGTCTTGCTTTGCCAACTCTTCAAGTTCTCAAAACCATGCCTATCAAGGGTTTGTTTTGTACTTAGTTGGCAAAGAGAGTTATTAAGATATGGACTTGTCATTTGGCTCATTTCTTTCTCTCTTCTGGTTGTTATGTAGTCCCCCCACATCCACCGCCTCTCACAACTCCTTTCTTATTAATGCATTTGACACATTAAACATCTTTGTTTTTATTTTATCTTTTGTCTTTATCAACAATTAATGGTGTGTGAGTTTCTGATAAATACCTGAAAGGTTAGTTCTCTCCCTGTTTGTTTGCAGATTACAGCTTCTGGGTATTGTTCATCAACAGTCTCTTGCATAATTTGTGTACGAAACTTTGATTTTCAAAAATTTCTTCTTGTTCTTTTGATGCCCTTTGTTCACTAGCCCAAATTACCCATTTTTGAATTTTTTGATTTATATATATATATTTTTGGCACTATACTAGTAAAATGGCTTCACAGGACTCGCCTCCCAATCCAGCTTCAAGCATTCTTCACCAATTCATCATCTCAGACTCCATTGCCAATCAAACCCAATTCGAAAACCAACATTTCGACGCTTATAGAACCGATGTGAGAGGTGGTGGAACATACCATCAATCTCATGGGGTGTTGTCTAGCATTCAGTTTCTTGGTGAAAGAATGTCTAGATCACTAGACCTTGTCCAAGGTACTCCAATGGCAGAGGAATCTACTATCAACCAGAGTAGACATTTAATGGATCTTCTTGGGGCATCAAATGAGACTAATCACCATGCCCAAAGGCTTTCTCTATCTCTTAATTCTGATATGCTTGTTCCTTCAGTTCAATTTAGGCAAAGACCCTTAAATTCAAATGTGTTTAGCCCCAACTATTTCATCTCTGGAGAAGAAGCAAGGGAGGCTTGTAATCCGAGGATGGACCGATCAACCACCGATGAATATTCCTTTGTGGGTACCCCTTTTGCTTCGTCCTCGACCTCGCTTAATCAGTCTTGTTCTGGCTCTTATGGAACTGAATCTTTTCACATTGCTGTTGGCAACTCTAAGTACCTAAAACCAGCTCAGTTGCTTCTTGAAGAGGCGGTTAATGTCGGTGGCAAAGCCGTGGACTTGCAAAATGAGAAATTTCTCAGAAGATTATCGCGTAATAGCAGAAGAGGATCACTGGGTTTTTGCTCTGAATTAAAAGCAGAGTTATGTAGTACTGGGTTATCGGGTGAAAATCATGACCTCCAAGTTAAGATTGTGAAGCTTATTTCCTTGTTAGAGGAGGTGGGTTGAGGAAAGATCAAACATTTTTCACTTGTTTGAACTTGTTTGCCTTTGAATTTCTTTATTTGATTCATTTTTTCGGGTGAAATTTTTAGGTTGAGAGGAGATATGAGCAATACTATCACCAATTGGAAGGAGTGGTTTCATCATTCGAGATGATAGCAGGTGTTGGAACAGGAAAATCTTACACTGCTCTTGCACTTCAAGCCATGTCAAGACATTTCTGCAGTTTGAGAGATGCAATAACGTCTCAAATCATCGCTGCGAAAAGAAAAATCTCCCAAGAAATGCCCAAAATCAGCACGGGTTTGTCGCAGCTTAGCTTGTTTGATAACGAGGCTAGGCACAATCGGTTGTTGTCGCCCCAACAGCTTGGAATGATGCAATGCCAACGCCAAGCCTGGAGGCCAATCAGAGGCTTGCCAGAGACCTCTGTGACGATCCTCCGGTCTTGGCTTTTCGAGCACTTTCTTCACCCGTAAGTGCTTCAACACCAATTAAATGGATTCCGAAGTATTGCAATTTTATTAGTACTAATCGATGGTTTGCTTTAGCAGTTATCCAAATGACTCGGAGAAGCTAATGTTGTCGTCGCAGACAGGCTTGACAAAAAATCAAGTAATTCCTCTACCCTTTAAATCTCTTACCATGTACCTTATATATTATCTTGGATGGGCAATTTAGGCTGTTTTGATGTGTTTAAGGTTTCGAATTGGTTTATAAATGCGCGAGTGAGGCTGTGGAAGCCTATGATTGAAGAAATGTATAAAGAGGAGTTTGCAGACTCATCGGCTGACTCGGATTCATTATTGGGAAGTTGTTCTATCCCAAGGGAAGGCATGACAGACCATGAAGAGGAATGAAAGTGGTGGGAAATTAATGATGTTTGAGCTAAGGATTAATGTTTTTGTTTAGTCTATAAATACTGCAAAGGAAGCTTTTTGTTTTTGTAAACAGAGTTACTCAGATTTTTCAGACATATGTGCTGAAAATGATGTTGTTGAGTAATTGATCTAGTGAGTAATGTGCTTCTAACTGAGCTAAGATTATGTATATTTTTCCTCTAAGTATGTTTAGAAAATGCATTTTAGAGATTGCCCCCTCCCCGCCCCCCCCCCAAAAAAAAAAAAAAAAAAAAAAATTAAGAAAAAAAACATTATTTTGATTGTATAGCATGCAAAGGCTTCAATCAAATGGTGGTTGAATGAGTATATGAACATTCGAATCTCGGGTTTGTTTTCATAACTCAAATCCGTGTTGTCATCACCACGGCAAAACTATACCATTGGACCAAATTACCCTTTTATCAAACAATTCATAGTAGTTTGTTTGTTGTTTTGATTTTATTATGATCTCAGTAGATTGTTGAACACCTAAATTTTTGAAATTTTAATGTAGAGATCGGATTTTTCACAATGTTGGGAGTTGATGTACAAAAAAAACTGCTTCAGAGATAGCCAGCCTTCTACAAATGTGAAATGTATTCACTTTCAATTTGAGCAGTTACTTGAAACATTGAAGAACAACTTGAAAAAAATTATATTGAACAAGAAAGGGAATGGTTTGTTAATCTTATTTTACTACCTCTTTTTGGTATTTTTTTTTTCTTTTCCAAATACATATCTATTTTGGCAAATTGAGAAATTTTGAGGACAAATTGAAAGAATGTAACCTCCTATCTCACACCACTTGAGAATTTTCAAATAAAATGAGTTTATTTTTAGTTGTTTTCAAAACCTTTCATATTCTCTTACGCTGTGCTTGATTGGGGGATTTGGAGAGAGATTTGGAAAATGAAAGGAAAAAAGTGTGTGAAATTAGGTGAAATATAGGTATGTTTTATTCACATTTCACCTTCCTTTTCCATTTCCCTTTCCAAATTCCTCTTCAAATCCCTCAACCAAACACAACATTAAAAAAAAAAAAGAAGCTTATTTTAAGCATTAAGATTTGTCTCACATTGAAAACAGAAGTTTAATATTTAATAACGTTGACGTGAAATATTCTTTTGAATAACCAATTGTGGAGAAGGATTTAGTGTGTATGTGCACACACCATAAGAATGGTGCACCATCTATATATATAGGCGTGGCGTGGGATGTGTGGCACACTTTGCACGAACACACAGCAAAGTTGGCACTGCATGGCAACACCATCATCCGGAGATTTTACACCTCCTTTATGCCTTTTTTGTTGGGATAATTGATGATATGGAGTCATTTATGAAAAAAATAATTTGATCTTAGTTCTTTTTTAATCTACATATTGTTTTGGCTAGAAATTTAAAAAAATAAATAAATTAGGGTTTGACCTCTGTAACAAAATAAATTCTAAGTTTTTAATTTTATCAATTTAAATCTTAATTTTTTTTATTTATTTTTAATTTAAAACATTTGTCTTATTTAGTTAGATAAAGTAACGGGAAAAAAATATGATATTTTATACATTTTATGTCATCTATATTGAGTTGAATAGCTAAAATATCATTTCTTCGTCGATTTTAGTTAACGAAAGTATGCAAATGGTTTAGAATGAAATCAAATAAAAAATTAGGCTTTAAATTAACAAAATTAAAAACTCGACTTATTTTGTTACAAAGGTCAAATTCTGAACAAAAAAAAAAATTACCCTTAATTTTATCTTTTATGTCATCATTTTTTCACGATACATAAAATAATAATACTATGATAATTAAATTTTAAATACCATCTCATATGTTACTAAAACATTGTTATCAATCCGAGCATGTCCTACTACGGTTAGGTCCTACTCCAGTTGGGTCGGCTGCTCACTCCAATGGATAATTATTATCATAGCCCCAGTTTCCTTATACAGACCATTCAAAATTGTCAAAGGTATTGCAATGATAAGAATTTGAGTTTAGTGTAAGTATTTGTACCTTTGGTGGAAATTTATCGGATTTGAAGAAGAGGTAGAAGAAATGGTTCGATCCTCTTATTTTTATTTCTCAAATCGAGAGATTCATGAATCGGGGATGCATATAAATACAAAAGGTCTAGTGGGAGCAAGAATTTCTAAAAACATTTGGAACATTTTGTTTTTGGGTAAAAGAGTCATTTCCTAGAGTTTGATTGATACAGCTCAAAAAAAAATAGTGTTCAATAAATTACGTATTAATCAATAGTTGATTGATTTGTCTGAGATTATCAACAAAAAAAGATTTACCTAAGCCACTTCATTTCAAGTAAAGGTTCGAATTTTGATTTTATGGGAGAGAACTCATAAATAATAATCTAATTTATTAACAGACTAAAATCTAACTTTGTCTCCAAAAATAATAAAAAAAGTGAAATGATTGGATGCATTATTGATATGAGAGGTCTATTTTTTGATTCCTCTTTTACCAATTAAGGCAAATTGAATGGTTGTAGGTCTGGATGTCAATGACTACATTCCAGCATTGCCTCAACATTGACATTATTTCATCCAACAGAACAGATCAATTTGGCTTATTTATTTATTTATTTTTGAGAGAGGCAAAGAGCAAAGTAAATATAGCAAAGATCAAAGTAAACATTCCATTTATTGTCTGGCCAAAGCTTTTATGAGCATGTCATTTTCATTATTATTATTATTATTTTTTGTTTGAACAACATGTTCATTTGATCAAGTAATAATGTGATAAAGTTATTAAAAAGTGACCCGACTCTAGTTCTCTTTTTTCCTTTTCAGGTTTGGCTTTAGTAATTTTTTTTTTTTTTAACATTGATTTGACACTATCCAACTTGACTTCTCTGTCTCAAGCCTGTTGGAAAGCTTTGTAACTTAGATTACAAAATGCTCAACTTTTTCGTATCATTTCAAAATTGACAGGTCATATCAATTGAACTAGAAGATATAGAATATGCATCATATCCACGTGATAAAATGCAATTCTTTTAATACTTTTTTATTCTGAAATTTTGTGTGAAATCATTATTATAATTTTTGTTCACAACATATGCGATAAAATAATTTAAATAAGTTAAAAAAATAATAATTTGAAAATTGAGGATGATTTTAGATTTTATTTGTAAACTTTGACCTTCAACTTAAAACAAATTGTAATAAGTAAGTTTAAATGACAAATTATTTCATAAATCGCAAGGGAATTGATGGTAAACATAGCTAGTAACTTTATTGCTTCTTCAAATACATGTGTACCATACATACATGATAGTTGACGAAGGTACATATTTAAACTCTTTAGGCAGTTTGGATTGGGTGGATTGGAGCATGGATTGGGATTATTAATCCGTGGGGCCAATTTATCTTATGTTTGTTTTAAAATTTTGGTTTAGGATTATTAATCCATGGATAATTAATCCAACAAATTTGTAGGATTATAGAATGGGGTAGGGTGGGATATTAATCCAATGGATATTAATCCAATTGGATAGTGAATACCACACTAATTTAATAGGATTATTAAAATTCACTATTAGTCTTAAAATCAAACATGACCTAAAGTATACTTGTTAGGTCCTTTAATCATTGTTACTTCATGATTTTAATATATTTGTGTATGTGCAGGTCACTCAAGTTTATAAGTAGAAATTGGATTTAATTTCACATTTGAAACCCGAGATCAAGCTCTAACTCAACTTTGAAGGCCTTAGAAGAGTCACTCTGCACAACATTTAGTATTTTGGGCATATCTCTCTCAATAAACGTTGGAAAGTTAACTTAAAGGGTTATAATTTTGTATGAAATAGTAATTATCCAATTGTGACATTTACTAGGTCAAAATGGGTCCGCAAGATGAGTCCAAAAAATTGAGAATAATTATATCCGAATTTTCCTTTTATTTTAGAGAATTCTAACCTTTTGGATATTATTTAGATATGTCCTATGTCTAGAGAAGCATATTGATCATTAGTGTTATTGAGAATTCTGGAGAAAAGTGGAGAGAGGTAAGGAGAAGATGTTTTTCACCTCAACCATGAGTGGCTAATCTTCTTCATTGGGATTGAGATGAAACCGTAATCAAGTAACTTGTAATTTTGTATTGAGATTTAGATTTAAATTTTTTTTTTTTTTTTTGAATTTGGATAATTGCTATATGATTTTTAAAATCTTTTGTTCAAGAAACGTTTTCATCTGATTTATGTATTTGATTTCTATGATTGAGAATGCATTATCATATAACTGTTTTGCTTGCTTATATATACAAATTGTGAGACGAGACATACTTAAGGGAGATGAGTCGTGCCGCAACCCTAGTTTAGTGTGGACGATGCGTACCGACCGAAGATGATTTGTGCCTGTGATTTGATTATACTAATCCTCTTAATGATGATATTGAGATTTGTAGTCACAATACATCACTATTATCCGAATCATTGATTTATTAGAATTTAATATATTAATTACTTGTTATGAGAATAGAGGTGGATTTGAAAGCCCAAACTATTTTCCACTTCAATTCCATTTCAATCTTTTTTTTTTTTTAATAATTGTTTTTAGTTAATTTTATATTAAAATCAAAATATTCATCTGATTCAAATTAATTTTTTAATATTGAAACAACTTAGATACCCGAACTAAACCACTCTGTCAAGTTAAGATCTTAGTAAAGATTTATTTTTTGTGTGTAAAATGACCCATCAATACACTAACAAATCGACACATTAAATAATTAATTCCCTTGTAAACTGTGATTATACTACCATTGACGCATATATTGACCAAGCTTTGACTTATGCCTTATCTCCATAGTTTACGTTACACAATGTGGTGTTAGGGAAATGTCTCTTCCTAATCAGGATTGGTGAGACATGAAATTATAAATAAGAAAGATAAAAAAACGAATCAAACAAATCACACACACACAAGAACACAAGAATTTACATGGTTCATCCCAGAATAGGGCTACATCCACGGCTATTGTGATTTTCACTATGCTCAGAAAACAATACAACTCTCTTAATCTAAGAGAGGTGCCCCCTTCATCTATTTATAAGTATAGAACTATGGCAACACGGAATCAATAGAGAAATTATTAAAGAACCCCCTCCCATTGGAGACGCCCCCAAAACCTCCTATTGGACTCAGGGTTGAGTGAACAATACTTATTAGGGTCCACTAACCCAACAATCTCACACTTGGAACCTTAACACAAACTCTCCATCATCTTCATCACATAGAGGAACGCCACAACAACTCGATCTTTCTTCATCAACCTTGAAGACAAACTGAAGTTGCACACAACTTCAATTTGTCAATGATGATTGTCTTGGTCACCATTTCTCAATGGTGACTATTTGGTCAACATATCTGCTGGATTCTCATTGCCACAAATCTTCTCAAGAGACAAAACTCCATCATCTACAAGTGAACGAATGAAATGGCATCGCAACTGAATGTGTTTTGTCCTAGAATGAAAAGTTGGATTCTTTGCAAGATGAATTAGACTATAACTGTCACTATGCAAAATATTCATCACTTGCTTCTTACCTAACTCTTCTAGGAAATTCTGTAACCAAGTCATCTCTTTCCCAACGTCGGTAATAGCAACATACTCAACTTTTGTAATAGAAATGGCCACAATTTTTTACAATTGTGAAATCTAACTCACTGTTGTACCACCTAATGTGTAAACATAACCAGTAGTACTCTTCCTGTTATCTACATCACCATCTAAGTCTGCATCAATATAACTAAAGGGGCTGAATATGAAATGGGTCGGATCCAAGCCTTGGGCCAACCCAATCCATTAAACCCAAGTCCAGAGCAGCAGGGTAAACAAATGGGCCAACCAATTAAGCCCAATTACATCATCAACAATCCACCCAAGCCCTCAAGCATTTGGGCCCAACTCGCAGTGGAGAGGCCAGTCTAGCCGCGATACTGGACTGGGCCGAGCTGCAAGACTTAATCTATGGACCGAAACAATAGGCCGAACCCATCACCAAAGACCAAAATGGGTTGAGCTTATACAAAGATATCCTGCTGGGCCAGCCCATCTCTACAAGCAATCTCACAGAGGACCGAGCGGAGGCACAACGGTATCGAGCCAAAAGAACCTATCAGAGAAATGTGGGAGCTATGAGTACATACATGTGCAAGCTGCCACCTCAGTTGGTCCCCTTCACCTAGAATTAAGGAAATGGTTAATCAAGGGAATGTGGTTTGTTATCAGCATGACTACAATGAGTATATATATCCCTTATCAACTACCAGATGGTCCCCTACCTTGAGCAATGCTAAAGAAAACTTAGTAGCACTGAAGCTCCACGAAACTATCTTGGGCAACAAACCAGGAGTTCTATATAAACTACACTCACTTCACATTGAAGTTAACTAAGTCAAGCTAAACCATACTCACTTAAACACAACTCTCTACACTTAGAGAGCATCTTCATTCTTCTCCGACCACTTACTCCCACACTGGAGGGGTTATCTGGCCAAACCCGACCTAGCTCTAACGGTGCTCATTGTTGAAGGGTCTCAGTTCCTGGATAGTCCAATCAGGTGCGAAGCTCCGATCCACGATCATCTAGTGCGGTATTCGGTACGCACAATTGGTGCAGTGAGCGTGGAAGGCTTCATCTCTGAGTTCTGCACTTGATTCCGGTGATGGGATTTGAGGACATTCCATCCTCGGCATTGACTCCACAAACGGAAAAGACGAAGGATAAAGGCTTGGCACTCCCAACAGTTCTAGAAGAACAGACTGGAAATAACAACCGGACTCCCGAATCTGTTGAGCATCGACAGCCCTTCGCTGGTGTTTTTTCCTACCATTTTCTAGTAGAGAAGGATTATAGAGATCGAATCATCGATTCCATGGGAATGGAGATACAAGAACTGAAAGCACAACTCAAAAGGGTGATGGGCAACCCGACGGAGAAGAGGACCAACGCAGAACCCTATCGTCTATGCCAGAGGAGCCCATCTCGTGAACCACCAGTGAAGAAGGCCCCCAAAAATGAATTTGGGCAGCAAAGTCAGCCAATCTTGGTACAAAGTGAAGTAGCGAGTAGCCACACCCGTGGTTCACGCTGGAGAAGGGCTAAGAGGCAAAAAACAACCAACCAACAGACAGAGCATCCTCCTTAAGATCTCCGTACTTGGTTGATTGGCAACAGACAAAATGAGAAACGACGACATCATTAAGCTCAATGCCTTGACCGTACTGTCCATCAGAGAGAGCACTGAGTATTAGATCGACTTGTTCTCTCTCCTTTGTCCCTAGAAATCGAAGCTATGAGACCCCCCCAAGAAATTCACTCCACCAAAGTTCCCGTCATACGATGGGAAATCAGACCCACTAACACATATCAGCTATTATCAGCAGATGATGTCCTTATGGAGTCAAGACAAGGCACTGATATGCAAAGTCTTTCCATCTAGCTTGGGAGAATCCGGACTTCGATGGTTCGATCGTCTCCGCGTTGGATCGATTTACGACTAGAAGTAGCTCTCTGAAGAGTTCTTGGCCCGATTCGTCTCCATTACTAAGATCCCAAAAGAGGCCGACACCTTGTTCGGTCTCCGAAAGGAACCGGAGAAAACACTGCGTAATTATGCTAGAAGGTATTGGAAAGAATATAACGATCTGGAGAAAAATGTTTGCAGTGAACATATGGCTGTAATGTCTTTTAAACACGGTCTGTGTCCGGAAAGCAAGCTGAGACAATCACTTACCAAGCGCCCACCCATAACACTGAAGGATTTGCGTGCTAGGATTGAACAGTACGCTCGCCTCGAAGACGATCAGATCCCCATCGAGGTAGCATCAATTGAACAAACAGCTTGGAACAAAAGAATAGCAGACCGAGGGGAACACCGAGGACTCGCAGTGAATGAAGTAGACAAGTGTAAATCCCACAAAGCAATTATGACTGTATTCAAGGAACCAATCTATCGTATTATGGAAAAATTCAAGAAAGAGCCATTCTTTACTTGGCCGCCAAAAATGCTAGGAGATCCAGCTCGGCGCAACTAGAAGCTTATATGCACCTATCACCAAGACAGCGGGCATATGACTCAAAATTGTAGAGCATTGAAGCAACACCTTGAAGACTTGATAGCTGCTGGGCACCTCTGAGACTACAATGATCAGGACAAAGTGGTGACCGAACAAGGGAACCAACTACCAGAACCGAACATCGAGTATCCGCCTCGGTTGGTAATAAACGTAATTCATGGTATAGCCAACCACGAGTGTGAAGAGGCACTTCAAGAAGAAATTACAAAAGCTGTGCAGATTCAACAAGTCATGTCAGTAGGGCCCGCACCGAAAAAGGTACGAACAGTACCTAAGCCCCCCTTATGCACTGTTTCATTTACTATGAAGGATTTAGAAGGTATTCAGCACCCACATACTGATGCATTGATTATAACTGTGGGATTTGGGAAACGATTTGATGTGAAACGAGTCTGGTAAATCAAGGTAGCACAACATATATATTGTATTACGACTTGTTCAGGAAGCTTGGTCTCTCTAAGCAGCACCTCACCCCAGTAGCAGCTCCATTGGTCGGCTTTAATTCACAGCCTAAATGGCCACTTGGCAAGATAGTATTGCCAGTTGTGGCTGGGACAAAGATCCTTCAGATAGAACAAGATAGAATTTCCTTATCGGTACCTCGTTAGGTGCTGATGAGAAACTTCAGTTGCTGGATTTGTTGAGGGAAAATATGGAGGTATTCGCATGGTCAGCATATGATACTCCGGGGTTGAATCCAAATTCTGCTTGCCATGAACTCAACATCAACCCTTCCGCTCAGCCCATTGTGCAAAAAAGCCGAAGATCCTCAGTTGAGCATACCGAAGCAGTACTTGCGGAGGTCGACAAGCTTCTAGCATTGGGGGCAATTCGAGAAATTCAGTACCCACAATGGTTGTCCAACGCAGTTGTAGTAAAAAAGAATAATGGAAAATGGAGAGTCTGCGTTGACTTTACTTGCCTTAACAGAGCTTGTCTCAAGGATAGCTTTCCTCTACCTTGTATTGATCAACTAGTAGACTCAACAGTAGGACATGAGTGTATGAGCTTTCTGGACGCTTATAGCGGCTATTACCAAATACCACTGTTCGGCCCAGATCAAGAGAAAACAATATTTATTACTCTAAGAGGCACTTATTGCTATAAAGTAATGTCATTCGGCCTCAAGAATGCTGGAGCAACCTACCAGCGAATGGTCACTCGAATGTTCAAGGAGTAGCTTGGAAGGACTATGGAGCTTACATAGATGACATGGTAGTGAAAAGGAAGCTTGCTACAAACCACCTCACAGACTTGAGACAAGTTTTCAATATCCTAAAAAACCATCAGTTTCGCCTCAATGCCTCGAAATGCGCTTTCGGGGTAGGAACAGGGAAGTTCTTAGGGTACATTGTGACTCACAGAGGAATCGAGGCAAATCCAGATCAAATCAAAACAACACAAGAGCTCGAAGTACCAACAAAGGCTAAGGAGCTACAGAAGCTGGCCGGAATGGCAGCCACCCTGAATGGGTTCATTAGCAAGTCTTCAGATCGAATGAAGCCTTTCTTTCAACTACTAAGGAAAAATGCTACATTCGAATAGGGTCCTGAATGTACTGAAGCACTGCAAGGCCTCAAGAAATATCTCAATACACCACCTCTCCTATCCACTCCAGAACTAGGGGAATAACTGTACCTGTATCTAGCAGTTTCAAATCACGCCGTAAGTGCAGTACTGATTCACGAGGTTGAAAAGGAACAGAGACTGGTGGACTACGTTAGCAAGACTCTCGTAGATGCCGAGACACAGTACCTACCCTTGGAGAAGCTGGCTTACGCACTACTTATCACCTCAAGGAAGCTACAACGTTACTTTCAGGGTCACACCATCAATGTTCTCACTGAATTCCTCCTTAGATCTGTCTTCAGCCGAGCCGATTTCTCCAACCAAACAACGAAATGGGCAGTTGAGCTTGGTGAATTTGACATTCGGTATCAACCCAGAACAGTAATCAAGGCCCAGGTCTTGGCAGATTTTGTCGCCGAATTCGCTCCCATCCAGAGCACCGAACACCAAAACTCCAGCTCGGTACAGGTGCCACGCACCACCGAACTAGGAAAGCAATGCGCTTCAGAAGCATGGAAACTCTTCATTGGTAACATCTGGCAGCTCTACGTTGACAGATCATCCAATAACCGAGGCTCAGGGGTAGGGGTAGTACTTATATCCCCAGAAGGATTTATCTGGGAGCAAGCTCTCAGGCTTGGTTGAAAGGCTTCTAACAATGAAGCAGAATATGAAGCACTGTTAGCTAGTTTACGCAGTGCCAAACACTTCAGTACAGAACAACTCCTGATTTTCAGCGATTCTCAGTTGGTTGTCAACGAACTCATTGGGGTCTATGAAACACGAGACGAAAAAATGGCCATGTATGCAGACAGGGCAAGGGATCTGCTTAAAAAATGCCAATCCATATGAGTGGAACGAACCAATCGAGACAGAAACAGTCATGCTGATGCTCTGGCCTGTCTCGGCTCATCAGTAGATGTCAAAGATGCTAGAAAAGTTTGGGTTGAGTTTGTGCCAGAACCAAGCATTGCATCTCCAGTCCTCTGCAATAACCTAGAATCGAGCTGGATGGATTCGATACTTATTTTTCTAAAAACTGGCACTCTCCCCGAAGACAAGAAGGAAGCCAACAAAGTTTGACACAGATCAGCTCGGTTTTGGGTCTCACCATCTGGGAAGCTATACCGACGCTTTTACCTCGGTCCTTATCTTTTATGCGTGCATCCAAATCTAGTCGAAAATGTTCTTTACGAAATTTACGACGGGATTTGTGGATGCCACGCTGGTGGAAGGTCATTGGCGCACCGAGCCCTCACTCATGGGTACTAATGGCCAAGAATGCAGCAAAATGCACAGTAGTACGTTCAGAAGTGTGACAAGTGTTAGAGATTTGCTCCACTAATTCATCAGCTAGCCAAAACTCTTACTCCACTCACTAGACCGTGGCCCTTTGCCCAGTGGGGTCTAGATATCGTTGGACCTTTGGCATAAGGCACTGGGAACAGAAGATTCTTCATTGCTGCAACTGACTATTTCACTAAGTGGTTGAAGTTGAAGCATTGGCAAGCATCAAAGAAGCAGACACAAAGTAGTTTTTCATGAGGAACGTCGTGGTCCGTTTTGGCATCCCGCGGGTACTGATTGCAGACAATGGAACACAGTTTGATGGAAAGATCTTCAATAAATTTTGTGCCGACCTCAGGATCGAATATCAGAACTCCTCTTCGGGCTACCCACAGAGTAATGGGTAGGCAGAAGCGTCGAACAAAACAATCATCAACGGAGTAAAGAAGTGGCTCGAAAGTGCAAAAGGGAAGTGCGTTGAAGAGTTACCCCACGTGTTATGGGCCTACCGAACCATGGCACGACGCTCAACGGGGGAAACACCCTACTCCCTAACTTACAGAATGGAGGCTGTTATTCCACTTGAAGTTGGTCTCCCAACCCTCCGATCAGAACTGTTTGAAAATGTAAGTAATGAGGAAGCTATTGCACAAGCAACGGATATGGCAGAAGGCTGAAGAGAAGCAGCACTGATCAGACTTGTAGCCTATAAGCAGTAGCTCATTAAGAGTTTCAACCAAAAAGTTTTCCAAGGCAATTCACACCTGGGGAACTAGTTTTGTGGAAAGTCATGGATCACAAAAGGGTGCCTGGTGAAGGAAAATTAGGACCTAACTGGGAAGGTCTATACAAGGTTACAGTCGTTGGTGGAAATGGAGCATACTACTTGGAGGATATCAAGGGCAAGGCCATACCTCGGCCCTGGAATGTAGCAAACCAAAAAAAGTACTATCAATAGACTAAACCCCACAATTATCTATCAAGTGTAAAAACATCTATCTTTTTCTTAATGAGAATGCCTCCCCATTTCTGTGAACTTTTTTTTTTGTACAAGCTTTGTGGTCAGAATAAATTATTGCTTAACTTGGACTCTGTAATCCAAGCCCTAGGGGCATATTTCAAAATAAACATACTTAGCTTTGGTGTTTACCAAACGGAATTAGCTTTGGTGTTTACCAAACAGATTTAGCTTTGGTTTTAACCAAACAGAAAAAAAGTTTCGAAATGACCGCACGGAATTTAGTTTTGGTTACACTCAAACATGCCAATTAGGATTGCTTGGTGGAGTTATGTTTGGCCACCAAATTGGATCTTAGCCAAGTGGGATTGTTTGGTGGAAACCGCCATAATGAATTTTTGATGCCCAATTCTTTTTCTTGGAAATCACAGAATTTCTTAAGTATCATCACATCAACACTTCAGTATTGATGCATCCAACCAAAGTTGGAACAAACTTGGATAATTCTTTCAAGACCAAACTTTCAACAGTAGTCTTACTCAGCTCCAGGCGGGGGCAACCACTTGTTTTCTTGGAATCAACCTGGACTTGAGTATGACATCTTTCCTTTGAATTTTTTTGGCCCATTCAATGACACTTAAGCAGCTCTCCCAAAGAGCAAGTTCTTCAGTTCCAATCTTACTTAGCTCCAAGTGGGGCAAACAATTGTTTTTCTTAAAACCAACCTAGACTTAAGTAAGTTACTCTCATTCAATTACAAAGATTAATACAACCATGTAGACTGAGCATCTATTCGGCCCTATGGTCCCACCAGTGCTCGGCTGGGGGCAAACAGTATGAACAATGCAAGTACGAAAGTAGAACATATTAGAAGAAAAATTCTATCAAAGTCATAGCTGGCCTCATAAAACAACAGCAAGAAAAATTGTCATAACCCACTTAAGGGGGTAGCTCGTCAGGAAGACCGAGTTCCAGTATAGCAAAAAGGTAAAAAAGGAGAAAAAAGCAAAATGTAAAAAGAAAAACTTCAAATCGTTTCAAAGGTCACTTCAACTTTCATCAGCAGGAGGAACTTTAAGAGTAGCATCCACAATCTTGTCTGGGCCATCTTGGGAAGGAAAAGTAGAGGCAGCTCCAACTTCCTGGAAAGCAGGAGCCTCTTTAACCACATCTCCCATAGCTTCAGTTTATAAGGTTTCACCCCTTTCAACGTTCACCGTTTCATTGGAAGTATCGCTCTCCAAAGTCTTGGCTGCAGAATCAGTCCTTGGGAAAATTTTAGCTGGAAGAATAGCAGGGATAGCAACAGCCTTCAGACCCAAGGATTTTGAGGAAAAAGGAATATCTTGAAACAAAGGAGACTCTTCAAGAATTTGAGCAGCGGTTAGAGCACTTGTCTAGCCCTTCAGAAAAAGCTTGTCTCGCAACACCAGTACCTCTTCTTTGTAAGTGGCTCCAGCTTCGTCCCAACCTTGCTACTAGTGCTTAGCCTCCAAAACCGAACGCTCAATGGCCATCACCGCAATAACTGCCTCCAGCTCAGCTACTTTCCCTTCGAGTTAGGCCTGGACCCCAATAACAGCTTCCTTGGACTTCTCAACTGAGGTGATAACCTTGCTCAGACAGAATACCTCCATTTCAGCAGTCCTGCATCCCTCCTTCTTGGCTTCCAAATTTACTGTTAGTCTTTCAGCATTCATGATGGCCTCTAGTACAGCCTTCTCCAATTCCTCAACTCTGGTGATTGACAGATGCATCCTCTAGATACACTATGGTAGATAACAAGGTATTAAAAGAAAGCAAACAGCATAAGAACACCAAAAGAGTACATAAACACTTACAGCAGTCATCATTTGAAGGGTCCCCTTTAGGATCGGAATGTCACGTGGCCTATTGTGATTTGCCATGTCTACTGGCATCAACAAAGTCTTGGTTAGGTCAAAAGCAAAGTCCCCAGAAGCAACGACTGAATCAAAGATAGAAATGGGCCTACCTTGATGCAACACAGGTGGCTCCCACTTCTCAAACGACTCATTCTCATCAGGATCCTCAGAAGCCTCTCCAATTATCGCCTTGCCGGTCTCTCTCTTCCTCTTTTTCGCCCTTTCAGCAATTGAGGCAGAGGGTTCAGCAGTAGCGGCATAAGGGCCAGAGGCCCCTATCTCCAGCTTCACGTCCATAAGGCTCTTTGGTTTGGCCTTAATCAAAGGGACTCCTAGAGCTTCTAAGTGACCAACACTCTCCTTTTTGACATTGATCCACTCCTTGTGAAACTGGAGGCAGGAGAAGGAGTCCTCTTATATGGCAAGCTTTGGCCTCGGTGGCGGTTTGTGACCAGAAGGGCAAGAGATGTGTTAGTTTCAGTATTGGAGTCCAGAAGAGACGCAGCAAGCCTCGTTTTCTTCGGGATTGTGGAACGATAAGTCGCCTGGTAGTCCAGTAGCTCGGGCGTAGACCTCTTCTTATACCTCAAAATAGCCTTGAAGGCCTTGGCGTTCTCTCAGTTCAGCTTGCGCTGGAAAACGGGAAGCTTCTGCAGAAATGAGGAACAACATTAGAACAACATTCAAAACAAAGCAAAAACACAAAAATACTAGAAAGAAAGAATCAGACTTGGATAGCCATCTTTCTGGGGCCTCTGTTTAGATTGGAACTCAGTCCCAACAGGAAACTTCTAATTACCACCGACTTGTAGAAAATCGCCATTGTGTTTGTTCGAATCAGGTAAGCCAATTACAAGTTGACAATCGGTTGAATGAATACGGAGATAATAGGTGCTATGATCCTTATTGTGTGAAAGGGTATAGTAACCCAAAATGTCCCAGATGTCCAAGTTCAGACCCAACCGCCTGTTAAGAGCGGAGACGCCACAGACAACTCAAAACAAATTGATAGACACTGGCATAAGGGTAAGTTGAACTTGGTGCAGGAAATGGCACACCAAGGGATCAAGGGAAAATCGGACCCCTCCTTTAACAATGGTAGCGACAGGGAAAGCAACAGTACTTCTAGTACCTATGCGCTTGGCGTCAACCTTCACTAATGAAAGGGTCACATCGTCGGGGATACCATAGTCTCGGCGAAACGAGGCCAGCCTAGGGATTACCAATGTCGTATTTACCGCCCCTTGCGATTAAAAGGTTTAAATTGGAAATTGATGAGATTGTAATTGTTGATGAAAGGCATGGTGATTTTCAAGAAAGACATGAATAATATTTTGAAAAAGTATTGCATCGCATTAACACTCGCATTCAATTTTGGCCATAAACCTAAATGTATATACTTTGTTTGGTATTTCTCTACTGGGCTTTATGCTCACCCCTATGGGTTTTGGTGCAAGTAAAGACGTGGTGATCCTGCCAAGTTGAACGCGTGGATAACTGTAAAGAGCACATGGCTCTTCTTTTGTTGTGATTTCTTTTTGCAAAGCCAAGGGCTAACGTGTATGGGTTTGAAAGACCCCTTTGTGTAACCGGGCTATTGCCTTGGAGGATGTAAGCCCATAAGGGCACTTTATTATTTTGTGATAGATGCTTCACATGCTATAGATTCATATATCCTTTTGTTTAGTGAATGTATATTGCATGTGGAACCTTTGTATTAGTCCCATTTATTATATGAATGAGGATGGAAAAGTTATTGTCAATGCTTAGAGAATGTTTGTTCGTATGGGATTCATGTTGAATTATTTTGGGGTGTTACAACTTGGTATCAGAGCTACCAGGTTTGAATACTTGGGCTCGCGGGGAGTGGTTGTCGTAACACAATGGGTTCATTTCGCATGATTAGGAAATGCCTTGTTTATTTGTGATTGTGTGATAGCATGTTTATGTGACTATGTGCGTATGGGATTAGACTTTTGGGATGTTATTTGCGCCTATTAGTTTCCTTGAAGTCTTTTTAGAAGGGTACTTGATCACTACTCATTCTACTAAGAATTCTTGGTTTCTCATGGGACAAATTTCATCACTAAAGGATAATTCGTATGTGTTTATGTGGTTAAGGTGCTTATGTGGAGTGAATTAAATTGTTGTGTAGTAGGATGCATGAGGTTGCTTTAGCCTAACGTATGAAGCTAGTAGCGAGCACATTTGGAATCATGTGCTTAATTATTTATCTTGTCTCTCAATTAGGATGTCAGGAAGAGTTTGAACCCGAGGTGGTAGGGGTAGAAGGCGAGGTCGAGGTCGTCGGGGTGTGTTTGAGGTGCCGGTCCAAGAAGTCCCGGTACAAGAAGAGGGTTTAGGCTAAGCTGACATGGCCGAACAATTGGGGCAAGCGGAGGCACCGGGGCAAGCTGGCCAAGCCGCAATGGGGGCTCTAGCTCGGGAGATGGCTGGGGCATTGAGGGAGTCCATGAACATACTGAGGGCAGAGACCCAAGCGAGGGAGAATGTTGCTGAGACTAGAGCTAGCTTCCTCACGAGGAGTTTTTAAGGGCCAAGCCGGATGAATTCTATGGCGGCCCCGATCCAAAGAAACCGGACGAATGGTTGGAACAAACCGTGAAGACCTTCGAAATGCTTCACATAGAGGATGGGGAGTTGAGGGTGACCCTTGCTAGTTATTACCTCAATGGTGACGCCGGCCAATGGTGGAAGTATGCAAAGGGCCGGATAGCACCGACATGAGAGGCATTTGTGACAGCCTTCCAAGACAAGTACCTACCTCCCATGGCTAAGGAGAGGTTGAGGCAGGAATTCAAGGACCTTAAGCAATTGAATATGTCTATGGCCGAATTTGAATCGGCCTTTTCTAGGTTGTCCCGGTTTGCACCGGAGTTGGTAGGGACGGAGGAGCGCCATTGCTTTGAGTTTGAGCAGAGGTTGAGGACAAAGATTTTGTTCAAGGTTGCCGGGAACATGATCCAAGAGTATGATCACCTTGTGGAGGCGGCTGCACATGTGGAGATTACGGTGGAGGCCGAGGAGGAGAGACTTCGAAATTCGAGGTCTAGGGGCCATGGATCGCAGGGAGATTATAGGCCCAATAAGAAGAGTAAGAGTACCTTTTCATCCCAGCCTCAACAGCAATAGTCTAGATCCACCTTTCCCTTGCCTAGTACGGGCTCGGAAGGAGTGCACCGAGTGGGTTTTCTTGCTTCAAATGTGGCCAGCCGGGTCACAAGGCCTTTGCGTGTCCGCAGAAGGGAGGAGGACAGCAGATGTTGCCACCACCACCACCTAACCGATCCCAGAGCCAGTCCCAGTCTCAGAGTAGGAGGCATGGGCCTACTTGTTTCCAGTGTGATCAGTCAGGGCACATGAGGAGAGCTTGCCCGCAGTTGGAAGGCGCATCTGGCGCATCTGGGTCGAGGCAGACTCAGAGTCATCAGCAAACCCATTCAGTCTAGACTTCGAGAGTCCACCAGGGAGCCGCTTCAGCTCAGTCAGTACAGCAGGCCTATGCTCCGAGGGATGAGCAGGTTGACCAGAGGCCACAGGGGCTCGTGTATGCTGTTACAGCGCCAGAGCAGTTGCCAGGACCTTCGGTTGTGAGAGGTATATTTATTGTGTGTAATTCTTTGGCCAATGTGTTGATAGACACAGGTGCGTCTCATTCATTCATATTTGTTGCATTCGCATCTGCATTGGGGTTAGAAGTGGTACAGTTAGCGTCTTCACTCAGAGTTGAGTCACTAGTTGGGGGTACAGTTGACCTAGATCGGGGATGTCGTGATTGTGAGATAGAGGTTGCCGGGCGTAGACTCCCGTTTGCTTTTGTGTTGTTAGACATGTCCAGTTTTGATGTTATTCTAGGCATGGATTGGTTGTCTTCGTATCGGGCAGTAATTGATTGTTTTCGGCAAAGAGTCACAGTGTGCACTTCGGGTGGCGATTGTTTTTATTTTCTGGGAGATAGGGTTGATCGGGTTTTATCACCGGTGTTTGATCCTCGTAGTAGGAACGAGCTTAGCGGCCTTCTAGCTACTCTCTTGGATAGTGAGAGTGTCGGAACTCTAGTTGAGTTGCCAAGGGTAGTGTGTGAATACCCGGAGGTGTTTCCTAAGGACCTTACCAGTTTGCCACCCCACCAGGAGATTGAGTTCACCATTGACTTAGTGCCTAGAACGGCACCATTTCTATGGCGCCGTATAGATTTGCGCCCGCGGAGTTGCACGAGTTGAAGATCCAACTCGAAGAGCTTTTAGACAAGAGATTCATTCGCCCTAGTATGTTGCCTTGGGGAGCGCCGCTCTCTTTGCGAAGAAGAAGGACGAGTCGTTACAGTTGTGTATCGACTACCGCAAGTTGAACCAAGTCACTGTCAAGAATAAATACCCTTTACCCAGGGTAGAAGACTTGTTCGATCAACTTAGAGGGTCTTGTTGCTTTTCGAAGATAGACTTGAGGTCGGGGTACCATCAGTTGAGAGTCCGGGAGGAAGACATCCAGAAAATGGTCTTTTGTACGCGTTATGGCCACTACGAGTTCCTAGTAATGCCATTTGGGTTGACTAACGCACCGGCTTCTTTTATGGATTTGATGAACCAAATATTTAGGGAGTACTTGGATCGTTTTGTGGTCGTCTTCGTGGACGACATCCTTGTCTATTCGACCTCCAAGGAGGAACGTGAGACTTATTTGAGGATTGTGCTTGACTTGCTTAGGGAGCATCAGTTGTATGCCAAATTTGAGAAGTGTGAGTTTTGGCTCACCAAGGTGAAGTTTTTGGGCCACGTTGTGTCAAGAGAGGGAGTAACAGTAGATTCCTCGAAGATAGATTCTGTGCAAGATTGGGAGCAACCTAAGAATGTCTTTGAGATTCGGAGTTTCTTGGGGTTGGCGGGGTACTATCGTCGATTTGTAAGAGATTTCTCTAGATTAGCCGCGCCTTTGACTAGATTGACTAGAAAGGGGTTAAATTTGTATGGAGTGAGGCTTGTGAGAAGTCTTTCCAGGCGCTCAAAACTAGATTGACCACGGCACCGATATTGATCATTCCGGAGAGAGGATTGGGGTATATTGTCTTTTGTGATGCGTCTCGGGATGGGCGTAGTTGTGTTTTGATACAAGAGGGAAAGGTTGTAGGGTATGGCTCCCGACAGTTGAAAACTCATGAGAAGAATTACCCTACCCACGACCTAGAATTAGCCGCAGTAGTGTTTGCCTTACAGATTTGGAGGCATTATTTGTATGGTGAGAAGTTTGAGGTTTTCTCCGACCATAAGAGCTTGAAGTATTTGTTTTCCCAAAAGGATTTGAATCTACACCAACGGAGGTGGATGGAATTTTTAGAAGACTATGATTTTGAGTTGCACTATCATCCGGGCAAGGCCAATGTAGTGGCCGATGCCTTAAGTTGAAAAACTGTGAGTAGTTTGGTGAGTGTGGCCATTCGGGAGTGGGTTATGTTGGGTGAAGTCGGCAAATTTGAATTGCAGTTGGGTGAATCAGAAGGAGGTGCGACCTTATTTAGCTTGAGTGCTCAACCAGTCTTGATTAGCAAAGTTATAGAGGCACAAGAAGGAGACCGGGAAGTAGAGTTAATTCGGGATAGAATTTCCAATGCGAAGGAAGAGAAGGGTCTGAACATTCACTCAAACCAGAGTGTACGTTTCCTAGACTGTTTGTTTGTGTCGGAATCTTGTAGGGAGGAAGTGCTTCGGGAGTTCCATCATTCACGCCTTGCAGTACATCCGGGAGGCACCAAAATGTATCGAGACCTTAGTCATCAGTTTTGGTGTCGCATCCTTCGTGTCAAAGTGCCTTACTTATCAGCAAGTCAAGGCCGAGCATCAGAGACCAGTGGGTTTGTTACAACCCTTACCTATAGCCGAGTGGAAATGGGAGCACGTGACCATGGACTTCGTAGTTAGGCTTCCTAGAACGCAGCGGGGTAATGATGCCATTTGGGTAATTGTTGATAGATTGACTAAGTCCACACACTTTATTCCTATGCGAACTAGCGACTCAGTTGAGCACTTGGAAGAGTTGTATATTAGGGAGATAGTTCGACTTCATGGGGTGCCGGTAACCATTGTGTCGAATAGGGATCCTCGTTTCACCGCCTGGTTATGGCAAAGCCTTCAAGAGGCATTGGAAACTAAGTTAACTTTTAGCACCGCTTACCACCCGCAAACCGATGGGCAATTGGAACGCACTATACAGATTTTGGAAGATATGCTTAGAGCTTGTGTCCTAGATTTCAAGGGGTCTTGGGAGAGGCACTTACCGTTGGTCGAGTTCACTTACAACAATAGTTATCAAGCTAGCATAGAGATGGCACCGTTTGAGGCCTTGTATGGCCGACCTTGTAGGTCACCGGTTTGTTGGGCCGAAGTAGGGGATGTGCCGTTTTTGGGTTCGGAGATTGTTAGAGAGACTACCGAGAAAGTTGCTCTCATTCGGAAGAGATTAGCTACGGCCCAAAGCCGACAAAAGAGTTACGCTGATAAGAGGAGACGACCTCTATCCTTTGATGTGGGTGATCACGTGTTTCTTAAGATCTCACCTAGGTGGGGTTTAATGAGGTTTGGCAAAAGTGGGAAATTGTCTCCAAGGTTCATTGGGCCTTTCGAGGTATTGGAGAGAATCAGAGAAGTGGCATATCGGTTAGCTTTACCGCCACAACTTTCGGGGGTTCACAACGTGTTCCATTTGTCAATGCTTAGGAAGTACGAACCCGACCCTTCTCACATGTTAGATTGGGTTGATTTGGAGGTAGATGAAGACGCCTCTTACGAGGAACGACCAGTTCAAATCCTAGATACCCGGGAGCAAGTGTTGCGGGGTAAGACCATACCGTTAGTGAAGGTGTTGTGGAGACACCATGGGATTGAGGAAACGACTTGGGAAAGGGAGGCGGAGGTCCGCTCCAAGTACCCAGATTTATTTTAGCATGCTTAGTTGTTTTGTTTACTTGTAATGTTCCCTAGTGTTTGGGAGAGAAGGTATTAAATTGTTAGTTTCATTCTGTTATGCAAGTTATTGATCATGTGTTGTTATGTGTATTGTTAATCTCGGCATGACATTGTGAAGGAATAATATTTTGCTAAAATGTTTTATTTCATAGATCAAAATGAAGTTATTATGGTTTTGATAGTGGTAATGAGGATGACGATTATTGGTGAAAAGTAAGTGTTGTGACTTGAGAGTGTTGCTAAAATGATTGTTGTTGCTAGAGCACTTGGTTTTGGTGAGTCTCTTTTATTTTTGGGGAGTTTGTTCAAATTTCGGGGACAAAATTTCCTATGGTGGGGAGGTTGTGATGACCGGGTTCCTTTTTCCTCTAATTCTTTCCTTCTTTTGGTTTCACTCTCCTTTGTGCTCGTTGGATTGGTACGTTCGGAAATCCTTTCCAATATGAGACTCCCGTTCTTTTGTGTGTGTCGGTGTTGAAGTGTCATGTTCCAGGAAGTGAGGGGTTAGGTCCGGAGTGCCCGGGGTCGAAACGAGATTTTTCTGGGCTGCTGGGCAGGGCCACACGTACGGAGGCCCAGGGCCGCACGTGCGGGGTTGGGGCCGCACGTGCGGGAAGAAGGGGCTTTTGTGGTTTGCACACTGCCTAAAAGGCACGTGCGGGAAGTGGTGCGGAAGGAGCCCCGCACGTGCGGGGATGAGGGTCGCACGTGCGGGAAGGGGCGCTCCGCACGTGCAGGGAAAGGCGCCGCACGTGCGGCACTTTAGGCATCCGAAAACTCTGTTTTTTTTTCCCTTTTTGCCGAATTTGTGACTGTAGACACCCCATTTTTGACCGACCTTAAGACTCAGACGTCACCGATTGAGTGCTCGGTGATGTTGCATATTGTGCTCGTTCAGAGGTCTCAGAGTCGCGGCCGTGCGCCCTGCCTCCGGACTTCCGAACCCTCTTCTGCGCCTTGCCTCGGTTTGCGAACCAGACTCGATTTTCTCTGTTTTCTTTCCTGCGGGGAGGGAGAGGTCCAGCAGATCATCTCTCGGTAGCCGTGGGCTACTTTTCGTGGCCGTAGGCCATTTTGCCCATTTCGGAGCCCGATTCCCGGTTTTCAAAGCCGTCAGGCCGTATGCCTCGGTTCGGGACCACCCAACCATCTCCGATTCCTTCGGTTTTTGGCAGGTACCTCTGTTTTATCTTAACGAGGGACACTGGGGTCTTAGATGCCCACTTCGTGGCTGAACGCCACTTTCGGTGCTTACAGCCTATTTTCGGGACCCCGAACCGCGCGGTTTGGTCCCCGAGTATTCGTTTTGCATCGGTTTTTGTTCATTCTTGGAAGGTACCTCTGTTTCATCATAACGAGGGACACTGTGGTCCGAGAGACCAACTTCGTGGTCGGACACCACTTCCGGTGCCTGACAGCCCACTTTCGGGGCCCCGAACTGCGTGTTTCGGCTCCTGAACCCTCATCTTGCATTTTTGGGCCCCGACCCAAACTTGAGATAGTCATATTTTGAGGTCCTTTTCATTTTTGATTAAGGACCTTTTACTGTTTGACATCTCCATCTGTCACTTGTCTCTTTACCTCTTTTTAGGCCTGTTTTGCACGGTATTTTAGGCGTACTTGTGGGCTGTATCGGACTTGGTCATAAACTACAAAGTATCTTATTTTGAGCCCCTCTTCAACTTTGTTGAAGGGCTCTTGGCCATTTGAGACCCGCAGCTATCACTTATCCCTTTAACTACCTTTTGGCCCTTTTGGTGCACCCTTTGCTCAAGGCTTCTTGAGGAAGCCTTGACCCCTTGTCTTGGCTTCCTCAAGAAGCCTACCAGCTGTCCAAGCTTCTCAAATAAGCCTAGACTCTTTTGCACCCCCCTTGAACCTTTCTCTTTGCTTAGCCCTTAAGATAAGTGCTTTACTTGGCCTATATAAGCACTTCTCTTCTCCCTTTGTCAAAGGTTGGAGGTTTTGAACAAAAAACCAGAGGATATATACATACATTCTGATATATACATATATCCCTCCATCTCTCTCTATATCTATCCCATCCAAGCCTCCAAACACCCTTGTTCTTGGGCCATTTCTTCTCAACTCATAGCACAAAGCATCCTTACTCCATTGCAACGACTTGGGGCTGTTCTTCAGAGCTTAGGAGCACCCAAACTTGGTCCAAGAGGCGCTGGTTTGCTGGTCTTCAAGGGTAAGCCATCTTCTTCCCTTTTCTAGCATTTTCTTGCTTCACATCTAAGCCTTGCTTGCAAGCACTTGTGGGCTCCGACCCAAATTGCAAATCATCATATTTTGGGGTCCTCTTCATGTTTGATTGAGGACCTCTTGCTGTTTGAGGACAGTAGCTAGCATTTCCTTCATTAGCCCTTTATGCCATAATCTTGCATAGTATGTTTGGCTTGTGTATAACCTGTTTTTGAGCATGTAATAAATTGTAAGTAGGCTTATTTTGAGCCCTTCTTCAACATTGAAGAAGGGCTCAACCATGTTTGGTAACTCTATCTTGCACTTGTTTCATAATCTCTTCTATTTACCGTAATTTTGCATGCTTTGTTAGCCTACCATGCTTCTGTTTTTGGGTCTTCGACAGGCCTGAAAAGCGTCTTATTTTGACCCCCTCTACATGTCTCATGAAGGGTCTTTGACTGTTTGATGCACCCTTTATATACCTCATGTTGTGGCCTCCTCATTTTGCCCTTGTTTTACATGACATTTTGAGCCTATTTGTATACTGATTTTGGCTCGGCCATCTGCTTTAAATAGCCATATTTTGGGTCCCTCTACAACATTGTAGAAGGGCCCTCACTTGTTTGGAGCCTCCATGTATCGGTTATCTCTTTGCCCTCCTTGTGGCCCTTTCCTTGCGTAGGATTTTTCCCATACTTGTATGTGTTTTTATGGCCATGTAATAAACTGAAAAATGCTTGTTTTGGGACTGTCTAGCTGCTGTCTTCATACTTCATGTTCATATAATGCATGTTTAGCATAGCTACAGGCCATTTCGGAGGCCTAGTTTTGCATTTCGGGAGTGATTCCATGCATCGGGTGTCATTTCGCCTTGTTTTGGGGCTGTTTTGCCCCTCATTTAGCTACTGAAATTTGTATGTGTAGTATGCCATGCTTCATGTTTCATTAGAGTGCCATTTCATGCTTGTATGCCATCGCCTCGATTTGCGTGCCCGTATGCACGCATTTCGAGGCATCTCTTTTTTCATCTTATGGCCACTGTTTTAGGCTTGTTCGAGGCTGCCTAATCTAGTTTAAGTCCATTCCCTCATGTGTAGTAGCATGCTTACTTTGTATGTGTTGCTTAGGTTGTGTGCCTAGCATGTTTATATACTTGCATGTTCATATTGCATGTTAGATTGCATGCTTAGGTTGCATTTGACATGCATGCTTTACCTCTTGAATTGAGTATGATAGAGGTTGAGCTCTTTGTTTGTTATGTGCATTTCATTCCACATTGAAGTTGCACACTTTGGCTTCTTGGGCCATCATGCATTGAAATGCGTGATTGGTGGCCCGGGGGTCGAGGGCCATGCTCCCTTGAGTCCATTGCATGATAGGGAGTGTGTCCGTGCATACATTTGTCCCATAATTCCATACCATGCTCTGTTGCTGTCTGCTGCTGTCAAAACTGTCTCCTGCAGGGATTTAGTGCCGACCGGCACACTTTTTGTGCCGATAATCTCAGTTGCAGCCGGTGGCCAAACCCTGCAGCCGATGGTCCAACCCTTCAGCCGGTGGTAATATTCAGGGTATGTGGAAGGTGTCCCAGGACTCTGGCAATTTTCCAGGGAGGCAGGACAGTGAAACAGAGGCAGCAGTGGTGCGGTGTGGGCTTTCCGGGCAAGTTGGATCGAGCATGCATGCATCCCTCTTCCCGAGGCCATTTTACTGCTTTAATAGTTTAATTAATTAGCTAAGGGTTTTGTAATATTTAATTAGCTAGGGTAGTTAATTATTTATTCGGATTGTTATTCTTTTGGTCCCTCCGAGCGAGGGCGAATTTGTAATAAGTGTGGGTGAGTGGGTGTATGTCTTCCAACCCCCATTTCTTTCTCCCTTTTATTTACCTGCTCATGATGGTAGATTAGGGCACGTTTATTTTAACATACCTTATGCAATGCATGCGTGCATCCATGCATTTGTTGACATGCATTGGGCTTGGCACATCATGCAAACTGCATCGTACTTTCAATTCCAAATTGAATACGTGATAGTTGTAGCATTTCACATGCCATGTCTAGGTTAGCCGAGCCTACTCTAGATTGCATCTATGCCTGTGTTGCATTAGCCACTCTAACATGAACTAGGTCATGCATGTTTGCTAACCGGGTTATTGTTTTTGGCACGGAGTACGATGTAAGTTTTTACGCTTCAGCACATCGCATGCGTGTGAATGTTTGCCATGACAGTATGATTGCCATGCGGCTAAATGCTTAGGTGAGATAAACTGTTTGAATGCCTGTGGGTGGAGGTTAGATTGCCTGAGTTGGGAAAATTCGTCAAAATCCGTATTTTAGCCTACTTACGAGTAGCAAAATCTAACACGTTTTTCGAGACAAAACGGATATGCAATGTTTATTTCCAAGTTAGGCAATCTAGTCTATACTTTTGTGTTGTGCGCATCACATAGTAATTCTAGGTTAATAACCGGAATAAGAACGCATAAAGTTTTCAAAAACGGATATCACGGTTAGTAGAGGCCGGTCTTCGGACCGGGCGAAAGGGGGTGCTCATAGCTGACCTTCCCCGATCGTACCCAAGCTCCCGAGCCAAGACCACTTTGGTGATGACGGACACGTGGCCTTCGGCACCGAGTCAGGGTTTCCTAAATTTCCCATTTTAAAAATATTTAGGTGGCGACTCTGTAATCTGGCAAAGCAGTCCATGTTTGGCACTACTTTTTCAAAAATCTGTTTTTCTTCAAAACGATTTGCCGGATTTGGACTCTTTGGTTCAGAATTAGAACCGCGACACAAAGGGAGTCCGAACTGTAGCCGAGGTCCCCCGCGGACGTGCTACAGTGACCCATTTGGGGCCTCTCCTTCTCACTCTAAACTTCATATTTTCTCCTCCTTCTCTCTAAAAACCCTCATCTAGCTTTCCAAACCCTTGATTTCTTGTGATTCTTGGGCCAAAGATCATCATCTCTCCATAAAATTTGAAGACCTAGTTGGGCTTCTTTTGGTGTAGAAGGAATTGAAGGTTTCTCCATCTTGGAGCTAGGGTTCCCATCTTTTCATCATCAACACTTTGAGGTAGGGAAATCTCCATGAGTTATATATATTTATGTTAGTTTTGGTTGGTTTTAAAGGCTCCATTAATGGTAGTGAAGTTTTAGTCTTGTCTCTTAAATGTTAGGGTTTGAAAATGGGTTTTTTGATATCTCTCTTTTCTTAAACTATCCTCTTGAAGCTTTTAACTCATATAATAGTAGGTGTGTTATTTTGAGAGAAAAACCCTTTCAAAGGAGGGGTAAAATGGTTGTTTTAGCTTTTGACTTAAAACCCTAGAAAATATTGTTTTGGGGATTTTGAAAGGTGAAGTCATTTTTAGAAATACCTTGTGGTTTTCAAAGATTAGAAAATGATATTTTCATTACATTGTGTAGCATAGTGGTGATTTACCTAATGTATGAGAAAAGGTTATTATCTTAACATTATTATTGAACATTTGAATGAGTATTATTGTGAGATGATAAGTGGTTGTGCACCTTGGTTAGAGAAAATTGTGAATATTGAAATTGCTAATTGAAAGGCACCATTTGTAATCTAGAAGAGGGCCAATTGTTGTGATTTGAGCATAAAAGATGTTGTTAGTGCTATGATTTGATGACATGGCAAATTGTGGAATATCATTAAGAAGAAAAAATGGTTAATATAGTAAATTGATGTTGTTGTAGAGATATTTGAAATAGAGGAATGTTATGAGCTATTATACATTGCATCATGTTCTCATTTAATTCATTATCTTCAATGCACATCTTGATATGAGTTGAAAAACGTTTTCTTTGGAAAATATTATGTCGTAATGAGAACTATGAACTGTGTATGGGGTAAATACGGTGGTAAGTTCGGTTAGGGGGTGTAGATGAATTTGTTAAGTTGGCCTGAGTGTCCATGGTGAAAGACCAGAAAACCACACGGATAGGTGTCGAGCCTTCTGGTTAATACTGATAAAAATGACAGTTTGGTAGTACTCGTAAAGTCTACTTGCAAACACCAGCCTAGGGATTACCAATGTCGTATTTACCGCCCCTTGTGATTAAAAGGTTTAAATTGGAAATTTATGAGATTGTAATTGTTGATGAAAGGCATGGTGATTTTCAAGAAAGACATGAATAATATTTTGAAAAAGTATTGCATCGCATTAACACTCGCATTCAATTTTGGCCATAAACCTAAATGTATATACTTTGTTTGGTATTTCTCTACTGGACTTTATGCTCACCCCTATGGGTTTTGGTGCAAGTAAAGACGTGGTGATCCCGCCAAGTTGAACGCGTGGATAACTGTAAAGAGCACATGGCTCTTCTTTTGTTGTGATTTCTTTTTGCAAAGCCAAGGGCTAATGTGTATGGGTTTGAAAGACCCCTTTGTGTAACCGGGCTATTGCCTTGGAGGATGTAAGCCCGTAAGGGCACTTTATTATTTTGTGATAGATGCTTCACATGCTATAGATTCATATATCCTTTTGTTTAGTGAATGTATACTGCATGTGGAACCTTTGTATTAGTCCCATTTATTATATGAATGAGGATGGAAAAGTTATTGTCAATGCTTAGAGAATGTTTGTTCGTATGGGATTCATGTTGAATTATTTCGGGGCGTTACATGAATTGACACCCCTAGAGCATTTATTGCGCCCAACCGGCGCGAAGGTACACAATCATGTCCATCTATGTGGAATTGGCACACTATCTCTGTGCACTAGTACTATGCCGGCACGTGTCACCATGGAAAGACATAGACAGAAGGCATGTGTCCAGAGTAGTAGCTCCCCTCAAGGAGAACCTTAGCACGAACTAGGGGGCAAATGAAGGGGCTGAATATGAAATGGGTTTGATCCAAGCCTTGGGCCGGCCTAATCCATTAAACCCAAGTCCAGAGAAGCCAGGTAAACAAATGGGCTAGCCAGTTAAGCCCAATTACATCATTAACAATCCACCCAAACCCTCAAGCATTTGGGCCCAACTTGCAGTGAAAAGGCTAGTCCAGCCACGATACTGGACTGGGCTGAGCTGCAGGACTTAATCTATGTACCGAAACGATGGGCCGAACCCATCACCAAAGACCTAAATGGGCCGAGCCTATACAAAGATATCCTGCTGGGACAGCCCATCTCTACAAGCAATCTTGCAGAGGGCCAAGCTAAGGCACAACAGTACCGAGCCAAAGGAACCTATCAAAGAAACGTGGGAGCTGTGAGTATATGCATGTGCAAGTTGCCACCTCAGGAAATGTGGTTTGTTATCAGCATGACTACAATGAGTATATACATCCCTTATCAACTACCAGATGGTCCCCTACCTTGAGCAATGCTAAAGGAAACTTGGCAGCACTGAAGCTCTATGAAACTAGCTTGGGCAACAAGCAAGGAGTTCTATATAAACTACACTCACTTCACATTGAAAATAACTAAGTCAAGCTAAACCATACTCACTTAAACACAACTCTCTACATTTAGAGATCATCTTCCCTCTTCTCTGACCACTTACTCCCACATCGGAGGGGTTATTCGGCCAAACTTGGTCGGGCAGCTCTAACGGTGCTCATTGTTGCAGGGTCTCAGTTCCTGGATAGTCTAATCAGGTGCGGAGCTCCAATCAACGATCATCTAGTGCGGTATTCGGTACGCACAATAACCATGTAACCTGGTGTTGGTTCGTTTAAAACAAAGTACCATGTCTGTGGTACTACTCAAGTATCTAATGATGCACTTCACTACCTCTAAATGTTGCTTGCCTGGATTACTTATGTACCTATTAACCACTCCCACTGCATGTGAAATGTCTTGCCTAGTACAAACCATAGCATACATTATGTTACCAATAGCCGAAGCATATGGAACTCATTCCATGTAAACTTGCTCTTCTTCGGTCTTCGGTGACTGCTTTTTGGTAAGTCTGAAGTGACTAGCCAATGGAGTGCTCACTGGTTTTGCATCTATGCTAAACCTCTTGAGAACCTTCTTGACATACTTAGCTTGTGGCAACTTCAAAGTACCATTAGCCTTGTCCCTATGAATCCTCATATCAAGGATTTTTTTTTGCAGCTCCAAGATCCTTCATCTCAAATTGGTTAGACAAAAGTTTCTTCAATCTTTTTATCTCTTCAATGCCAGATCCTACGATAAGCATATCATCAACATATAAGAGAAAAATAATATAACTTTTGTCAAACCTTTTGAAATAACAACAATGATCTACTTGACATCTTGTAAAACTACTGTTACACATAAACCCAGTAAACTTCTTGTACCACTGCCTTGGGGCCTACTTCAAACCATACAATCTTTTTCGAAGCTTGCATACAAACTCCTCTTTGCCATGTGCTAAGACACCTTTTGGTTGCTTCATGTAAATTTCCTCCTCCAAATCACCATGGACAAAAGTCGTCTTCACATCCATCTGCTCAAGATGCAAATCTTTAGCAGCCATAATTCCCAGCACTAATATGATAGTAGTCAACTTTACAACTGGAGAGACAATTTCAATGTAGTCAACCCCTTCCTTTTGTTGAAATCCCTTTGCAACCAATCTGGCCTTGTAGCATTTACACTCATCGTGCTCCTGTTTGACCTTGTAAACCCACTTGTCGTGCAAAGCTTTCTTATCCATTGGTAATTCAGTCAACTCCTATGTCTAGTTTTCCATGAGTGAGTCTATCTCATCCTACGTAGCTAACTTCCACTTAATTGAATCATCGACTTGCAAAACATTATCATAACGTTCGAGTTCACCCTGATTAGACAACAACAAATAATGTAAAGATGGAGAATAACGTTGTGTAGGTTTAGACTCTATTTCTGACTGTCTCAACTTAGGAGTACGTGGCTCAGTTTGTGGAATAATATTTTCTGGATTATTCTAAATCCTACTATTCAAATCAGTCTCAGTAATCTTCTCTAACTCAACATGCTTATCACAAGTAACATATTCAAATTTAGATGCAAACTTATCATTATCTTTATACATTACTTTCTCATTAAATATTACATCTCTATTCTTGATTATTTTCTGATTTTGGATAACCAAATTGATCAATGTCATACCAATAAAAGTATATTTAATAGATTTCTAGCGGAATCTACTTGCACATATGAAATATAACCAAATACCTTCAAAAAATAATGGTTTACCTCTTTACCGCTCCAGGCTTTTTCTAGTAACTCTCCATCTAATGGAACAGATGGACCATGGTTAATCAAATATGTTACAATGTTAACTACATCTGCCTATATCTTTGGCAATCCAGCATGTATCCATATACTTCTAGCATGTTTATTTAGAGTTCTATTCATGTGTTTTGCAATGCCATTCTGTTGAGGTGTCTTTCAAATAGTCTTCTCCATTTTGATTCCATTTTCTGCACAATATTTCTTGAACTCATTGTTCTTATACTCTCCTCTATTATCTACTCTCAAGGACTTAATTTTGGGACCTGTTTCAGTCTCCACCAAGGCTTTCCACTTCTTAAAAGTAGCATAAACATTAGATTTATGTTTCAAAAAATAAATCCATACCTTCCTCGTCGAGTCATCGATAAAGGTAACATAATAAGATGATCCTCCAAGACATGAAACTAATGTAGGTCCCCACACATCTACATGAACCAACTCCAGCTTTTCTAACTTTGATTTTCTGGCATCTTTTGAAAAATTGACCCTCTTTTGCTTGCTGAATATGCAATCGTTACAAAGGTCAATGTCCACTGATGATGTGGGCCAAAATGTACCATACTGAGGCCAGTTAAGTTACATTTATATTCCTCAAAGTACAATTATTTGGTAGAGATGATGCGTTTCGTGTACTTGTGCAGGTTTGGTAAGCAACATGCATTGTTAAGCTAAAAGTGGCACACAAACAGGCCCTCAATTTGAGCAATAATAGTTTGCCACCTGCCAGTCCACCTGTAGGTGCCGTACCTTTTTGAGTTTAAGGCATGCATCCCACACTGGCTTGCTTTGACCAACAAAAAGTCGCCACTTAATATTTAAAGGGGAATTAAGAAACCTTTAACGATAAAAACTAAGTTAAGGTCTAGTCTATTATCTCCAAGAAAATTTTGGGTTCAGGAGCTTAGGTATAAAAAGGAAAAGCCATTTTAATCGAAGCACCCCTTTTGCCCAATCTGAAGATTGGCCTCTACTCACTTTCTATTTTATGATTTTAATGGTTAATTGCTGACATAAATTCATTTTAGGCCCTAAAACCTTTAACTAACCCTAAATTTATGTGATTGAGAAAAAAATTAAATGTCATTCATTATAGTTACAAGAATAAAGCCATATCTTTGAATAAAATAAAAAAATTTCACCAAAAAGAGATTTTAAATAAAATATAGCCATAAACTTGAACTAAGATGAACAACACTTATAAAACATCCAAAACAATCAATTTTTCATATAAAGAACATATAAACTTGCATAATTGAAAAACAATGCAAACAACACACATATTCCAAGGAAGAAAAGAGGAACTTACCTAGATGCCCACTCATGCATCTTACATGCAGTACATAAATTAAATATGACTCTAACATGCAACTAATTCATACAAGAATGATCATACGCCCGGTTTAAGGCTACTAGCATGATGAATATGCATAAAATACAACTAACACATAAAAAGACAAAAATACTAGAAAACTACATGATAATCAAACCGAGTCATGCATGATTATTATATGACTAAAACAAGAAATATGTTGTTTTGATTAAAAGAAAGAAAACATGCGAAAATATAAGAAAAGCTTGATGAAATATGCAAACTACATGATAAAATGATAAACTAACACCCTAACTATGACTAGCTACTAAAAATATAAATGAAAGAAGTACTAAAATAATGAAAAGATGAGAGGTTACCTACTGTTTTAATGAAAGAACAAGAAAGAACAAGAAAACTTTGCATTCTTGCTTGTAAACCTCCCTCAAGTTTTGGTTATGACTTAGTTCGAGTTCTTCAAGCCTTAGGATGATTTTAGAGACTTAGAGTTGTTGTGTGGTAGTGTATTTTCGGAGCTAAGGGGAGGGGGAGAGAGGAGGTGGGGTGTTTGGCTCTTAAACTTCAAGAATTACTCAAAGTTCTTAACCTCTTTGAAGAGAGGTAGAGAGGCTCTATTTATAGAGATAGGGGAGGCTCTGGAACCCTTCTAGGATTTCATTGCTTCCCTATCCGCCATTCCCTCAAAAAATATGCCAAGATTAAGTTTCCATACCTAGCTCTGTGATTCTTCGATGTGCGCACACACTAGTCTCGTGCGCATGCACAGCTAATGCGTGTACTCACCAATCTCGTGCACATATATTCTAATGCCCTTGTGCACCAATTCTCTTGGTACATGTGCCATGCATGCATGCACATGTGCGAGGTCACATGCGTTTGGCTTGCTTGCGGAACAAGTAAGCTCGAATTGCATTATGATCAATGTTTTTGATAAAACTGGCCACTAATTTGGAAAATATGATTGATCGAAGCACAAACAGACTTATCTCTCTTTCTTGGGATTAAAAGGTTAGTTTTCGACTAAAAACTGGTTCAGGGGTAAAATGGTTATTTTCGCAAAAAGTTGATTTTTGGCCAAAACAGGTTTACATAATAACTCTAAATATCCTTTAAACATTCATGAAGTAAGTACCATTTCATCATGCAAGCGCCTAAAGTCTTAGGGTCAGTCAAAATGGGGTATCTACAACGCCGCACGCGCGGCCAGTCACTACTGCGCGTAGCTAGTCATCACCGCTCAAGTGGCCAATATGGGCACTTGAGCGACTAACTTTGGGAAGCGTGCAAAGAAATTTCAGTGCGATTTTCTGAGAATAAAAGAAAGAAAAATAGACTTTCCTAGGGTTCAGAATTTTTGGAGACTGCACTAGAGAGGCTACCAAGCTTAGGCAAGCAACTTTTGATCATCTATGGAGGCTACCATTGCTGCCATCATCATCTTCTCCAACCTCCATGAGCAACTAGGCTTCTCTTTTTAGGGTTTTGATGAAATCCTAGTCATGTAAATAGAGTTTTAAGCAAGCTTTGATTGTTTAAACGGTTTATGCAAGTTGTATGAATGTTTTAGAAGTTTTAATTTCAATTTTTTTCTATCTCTTTTAGTGTTCTAATTTTTGTGATTGTTGAATACTTTTCATACAATGGTTTTCTATGTGTTGTATTCAAAATATGAGACAAGTCATGCCACAAGAAACGAGTCGTGTTGCTACCTTAGTTTAGAGTGAACGACTCGTATTACTTGAGATGATTCATGCCTATATGTTGAACGGAACAATCTTCTTGATCAATATTTCAAACTTGTAGTTGTGAAACGTTGGGTAATTCAAACCATATTGCAATTAGATGTCGATGTTAAATCCTGTTTACATAACTAGTGGTGGATTCTTTGCCCTAAGTTTTCCCCAAATCAAATTCTCAACTTTAATCTTTATTGTTAATTTAATTTCTCTTTTCAATTTAATTCTAGTTTCAATATAATTCCGATCAATCTTTTTATCGAAATTAATTTAGGAATCTTGAAAGTTAAATTAGTTTAATTTTACATTAGTCCATATGGATCAATACCTGGGCTGGCCATTATTCTAAGGAATCTAGGCACAATTTAGTGTTTATTTTTAGTGTGCAACCCATCAAATGATTTCAAATATGATAGTTTCCCCTTAGATGCAAGTACCTTCATCACTTTCTTACTCATATACCCAAGCCTTCGATGCCACAAATTTAAATCCTCATTTTCATTAGCAAATGCTACTGAATCTTTGTTGTTCGTAGTCATGTAAAAGATACCTACTTTTTGACCACGAGCGATAACCATGGCTCCTTTGGTGATTTTCCATAAACCACCCATGAAGGATACAACATGACCTTTATCATCAAGTCGTCTAACAGAAATCAAGTTTCTTTTCAAACCAGGCACATATTTAAGATTCTGTATCTTCTACACAAACCCGTTTGGCAACCTGATCGTCATATGCCCTTTACCTACAATCTTGAAAGGTCGATCATCAGCCAGATGAACCTTCCTGAAATCACCACCAGTATAATTGTCCATGATTTCCCTATGTGAAGTAGATGGAATGATTTCCTAGAATCTAAAATCCAAAATTCAAGAGGGATTTCAACACTCAAGATCAAAGCATCACAAATCTTCTTTATTGCAGCATTAGCAGACTTCTGATTTTGATCACCTTTGTTCGTATTTAGTACTAGGCAATCTCCTCTTAGATGTCCTTTCTTTCCACAGTTCCAACAACTCCATCCCTCTCTAGTTCTTGACTTGCTTTTGTGTTTGGATTTTGATCTATTGTGGTGTAGACACCCTATTTTGATCAGCCCAAAGACTTGGGCGCTTTCTTTTGATTACCTAATGATGAAAATAAGAATGAGTTTTTCACAAAATCTTTAGTAAAAAATATGGATTTGAGCTTTCTTTCTAACCTTAAACCTGTTTTGGCCAAGTGTATAAGACTCGTTGGGCACTAGAGCAAAGTTAGACTTAGCTGAAGCAAAGTGGGCAAAATTTTCACCAACTGGTCGACGGCATGGTCGTCAAGCCAGTTGACCGGCCGGTCGACCACCCAGTGACAGTTTTGACTAGATTTTTGTTGGTTCAAGTGGGGCACTTCACAACCCCATTTTCTGACCCATTCATGTATTGAATGCATGTATACTCAGCCTCCATTGCCTAGTGCTTGATTTATTGAAGGTAATGCTCCATTTTTGTCTTCCATTAACTCCATTTATGCTCCATTTACTTCATTATCTTCCCTAAATGCTCCATTAAGCTTCCACTTTGTCTTCCACCATCCCTCAATTTGCATTGCCTATATAAGGAGAGCTCAAGTCTTGAATTTAAGGAGATGAATTTGAGAGAAGAAGTGCAGAGAGAATGATGAGTTTGAAATAGAGTTTGAGAAAGAAAAGATAGCCTTGAAAACAAGAGTGTTGTCTTGCCAAAATAGAGAAATTGTATAGCCTTAATATATCTCATCTTTCATTACAAAAACCTCCTAAGAAACTCATTGAAACCAAGTCCTAGAGCTTTGATCAAGGAGAGAGTAATCCTTGCCAATTTTAAGAAGATTAGAGAGTGATCATCTCCTTGTCCAAAGACATCATTCTAGCTCAAATTCCAAGCCTTTGCATTGAGGATTGAGAACATAATTCACAACCTTGATGGTGATCAAAAGAAAGTTTGGAAATTAAGAAGTTCAATCTTTCTTTGGAAAGTTTTGTTAGGCCTAGTTGGCCGACTGACCTAGTTGACTGGCCAACTAACTTCTTCCAAACAGAACAAAGTAGTCGTCCTGCGTAAAGCATGATAGTTTCTAGCGATCCTCGAGACACATAAAGCTTCTATTTTGTTTTTATTTGAGTGTTATGTGAGGTTTTTTTTATTTTGTTGTAATATTTTCTTCCTCTCTCTCTCTCATTTGGTTTGTAATTATTTATTCAAAGTGTTATAATAATTCTCCACCCTGCTTCTTTCTATCACATTCTTTTACTTGCTTTCTTTATTTGTAAATACGCATCATATTTTTCTTATCATCATATCCATGCTTTACATCCATGTTTCATGTGTCTTGATTCGGCTAAGTTTGCATCTATGGATTTAATCAATTCTTATATGATTATGTGCACTACCTCATGTTCTTGAGATGATTCACATGTCATATATTAGAACCCGAATCTTTAGTTGCATTTCATGAGTGAATTGCATTAGGATTTTCTATATACGATCATGTATGTTTTACTAACTTTGTTTTGTAGCTATTCGCGAGACGTCGGTAAATATGTAAGCTTTTATGCTTTAACATCCCGCTTGTGTGTGTTTTTTTTACTATGTTTAGCATCCTACCATGTGGCTACTTCCTTACTTGATATAACTGTATGTATGTTAGTGAATGGAGGTTGTGTCGCTTAATTTGGAATGATATAGATTTTCATGCTTGTAAACTCAATTTCTTTAGGTTGTACATCTTTAAAACTCTTTCAAAATACATGAAATCAAGTTGTTCCAAAATGAATGACATAGTCTATATTGTTTGCTTCATTGTTATGACCCAAACCCCCCTAGAGGTTTAGATCATAACCGGTCAGTAATCACTTGATTACCTATGACCTCATACAAAATACAGAATAATTATAATAATGGGGCCATACAATGATGAAAGTCCATTGAGCTGTGCCAATATGATAAAAAAAAATATACTTGCTTTCATTGTAGCACATTCACATATTTACATATCCATGCAAAACTGATGTACAATAGAAAACTTTACACTTATAGTTTACATCTCCAAAACCATCATAGCAAAATCAAATAAAAGCCATAACATGATATGAGCCTATGACAACCCTTACCTCTGATTAGTGTTAAACTGTGATTGAGCATGATAAGTAATTAATTAGAATGAAATCCTAATCTGTTTGCATGAGTATGTTGCTTTAAATGCATTTCTATCTGTTTGATTACTAAATGATCTGTTCGTGTTTTTTTAATTCGAATTGTGAATTGAAAGCCTTATCGGCGACCGATTCAGAAATTGATTAGTATTTTATGCTAATTAGGATTTATGTGATTTTATGGTAGGTTTAATTAAAATTTGATTTGGAACGATTAATTAGATTAAATAATGTCAAATTACATTAGTTTGAATTTATTATATCTTTGCCATTGGGTGGGGCACCTTTAGAGTTATTGTTTGGAGCTTAGTTTTACATCATTTCTTCATCCATCTTCTTGGCAAAACCATGAGACAGAGTGAGTTGGGAGAAATTGAGTTCAACAAGAAAATTGGCTTAGAGAATTAGAAGAAATTGAGGAAATTTTGAAGAATTGTTGAATTGCTCAAGAACTTTGCTTAAGTAAAGCTTAATTAAGGAGTTTAGGTAAGAGCTCAACCCCTTGATCTTGTCATTGAGCCATCTAGAACTTGTCTACACATGAAATAGGTGAATTCATGGGTTAATTGAGCTAGCATTCAAGGAACTTTAATTAATTCATACATGCATGTCCATATCATAGAATTTTGAGGTTGTTTTCATGAGAATTTCCACATGCATGTTCATATTTTGGTTGTAGTCCATGAATTCACCATAGTTTTGAGTTCAATCTTGCATTTGATCATGTTTTGGAGCATTGGAATTCATAGGAACTCATGCATGTGATGTTCTTGCATTATTCTTCAAGTTTTATTCAAAATTGTGTTCAATTGTCTCACCTTTGGGCTTGATTTTACAAAATTGATCTTCAAAACGTGGTGTAGTACGAGTTTTCAAGTGTTTTCCAGAAAAGTGGCCCAAGAGGTTGAGTTTTGATAAGTTTAATTCTTGGTTTGAGCTTTGGGAGCAAATTTGGAAATTCCAGATTTTGGCTTCCACGCTCGAGCGAAGGATTCCACGCTTGAGCGACCATCTTTTTGTTCAAAGCCCCGCTCGAGCGACGGAATGCTAGCTCGAGCGTAGATTGCAAGCTCTCAGGTTTTTGTGCACGCAGACGCACGCTCGAGCGACAAGACCTACGCTCGATCGAAGAGCTGTGTCTCACGCTCAAGCGAACATTGAGCGGAGAATTTCAACAACCAGTACTTTTTGCATTTTTACAGACCGCTCGAGCGACCCCTCTATTTTGGTAAGCTCGCTCGAGCGTAGAAAGCCACGCTCGAGCGAGACCCCTGTTTCAACAAAAATTTGAAAAGTGTTTTAAAGTATATTTTTGCATCCTCATTCCATCCTAGGCATTCCTAGGCCAAGTTTAAGGCATCTTAATGAGGATAATGTTATAGAACCGCACCAAGTCAAGTTAAGGAGCTAAGTTATTAATCCTAAGTGTGTAACTTAGTGTGTGTGTTCGTTCTGCAACTGTGTAGGGTTGGCACCCGAGGACGCTGACTAGCCTGTCTGTAGCCCAGTACTCTGTGAGTAATAATGTTGTAAAGATACGTTCAATTACAATTATTTTTGAACGATTGATTGCACTGCTTTCTGAAATAACACTGTTTACTGAATGAATGTTTGTCCTATTTGTAAACTATACTCGTGGCATCCTTAGCAACTTACTGTTACTGTTCTGCTACTGTTACAAAGATCTTTGCCAATTCCAATGTTTGGAACTACTACTGTTTACTGTCATGATGGCCATCAACTGACTGTTCGGTCTATTAAGACCTACTGTACTGTTTTGCTATTAGACGTACCACGTATGACTGTTATGATTTCTAAATGACTGATATGGCATGAAATATGAGCCACTGACTGAATAACTGATTTACTGATGCAAATGACTGTTTTAATTAATGAAAGGACATTCATTCTTAACCCCTTTACGCATATGTTATTCACTGGGTTTTAGCTCACTGTTTATATTTATATGTAGGTGTCTAGGCACCGGACCGGAGCTAGATGCGTCGAGTTAAGCTCTCGTTTTGTCGAGCCAACCATTGTGCCTCACTTCGAGGTTACAAGTTCGTTCAGGTTAAGGCTGTTTTTAGGTGTCTCAGTTTCACCCTATTGTCTCTGTTTTGTAATAAATGTTTTAGACTTGACTGTACAGTTATGGTGAAGGGATTGGGTCCCTAACCTGGATATTTGTGTATATGACGTATATATATATATATGTTTTGGTTATGAATGTGGCTTGTTCATATAAGTCTTTTTGCATTCAGATTTTCACAGCTCATTGGACATCTTTTTATTACTGTTTGGCTTCCGCCAGCCCCTTACTCTGTATTACTGTCATTACTGTTAAGCAGGCCTTTGGTAATCACGGATTACTGGCCAGTTGCGATACTAAACCCATAGGGGCGGGTTCGGGCCATGACAGAGCCAAAAGACAAAAGTTCCATCTTGGAGACTCTACCGATCGGGTTCACGAAAACAATTTCGGAAGCAGACGCTAAGGTTGGGCTCCATGCTACTCATCAATATGCTGATCACCTACATATACATACATAATATAGAGTGAGCGAAGCTCAATGAGTAATAATATGGTAAAGAGGTTTAAATGAATGAGCCCGTTATCAAAGTAAGTATAACATCAAAAATTCGTAACTTTTTCATTATCATAATTACGGAACGGCCTTGGGTCTACTAATATTGCAGAACGGCCTCAGGTCCAACATTTATCGGAATGGCCTTAGGCCCACAAATAGTATAGAACGGCCTCGGGCCCAAACATTAACAACCATTTAGAATGACCTCAGGTCCAATCATATATTATCACATCATTAACAAAATGGCCTCAGGCCCAACCACATCATAGTATAAACAAAATGACCTTAGGTCCATATTGCATATGTCATATAACATTCATGAAACTCATTCATTTCGATCAAAACACAATTTTAGAATGAATCACTGTTCATGGATCAAATAATTAATTAAGAACATATCTTTACAATACTATTACTCATAGTGATATTGGTCGTGCAATGGTCCCTCTGGCAGGCAACCTACACAACATAACACATATACGAATTTGGTAAACAACTCATTCATTTCTTGGCCTTTTCCTTTATTTAATCTTTTTACGGTTCGTTTGTTTTCTGTTTATCTTTAGACATTCTGGAGGGACTAAACATGCTCATAAATAGGTTCAGAAGGTCGAAGAGGTTAACGGAAATTGACAGATTTTCTTCTTATTTTCTGCACGTACGGAAGCCCCTCACCGCACGTGCAATAAAAGAAGAATGCTCGGCTCTGTTTTGTTCTGGGTTCCGTACGTGCGATTGAGAGCTCCGCACATGCAGTTCTGGGTTTTCCTGAGCAGTCCGAAAATTGATCAAATTCCAAGTTTCCAAACTCATTTTCAGAGCTCAATTCATGTAAAACCACTTCAAAAACATGATGTACTAACATTATGTACGTGTAATTTCAATTCAAACAAATCAATTTTTGCTTAAAGTTCAAAATCAAGATCTCATCCTTTCCATAAATTCAAGAATCTCATGATAAAGTTCAAAATACATATCAGACATGGATAATCCTTACACATATCTTTGTTGTATAAACAATCTAGAACTCATCTCATGAATTATTCACAAGATTGAACTCAAATCAAGTAAAGTTAAAGAGATCAAGTTCCAATTTCTTAAGTTTAGTTCAAATAAACACACAACCCAAAACCCTAACTCATATAGGTTTAAAATCTCCAAATTCCTTCTTTATTTCAAACAAAAGATGAGTTACTTACAATGATTCTAGATAGATTTCATACCTTAGCTCAAATCTAGGAATTTCCCCTTGAATCTCTTCCAAATCTCTAGCTTCTCTTCTCAATTCTAGAACTCTCTCCTTCTTCTTCTTCTCTCTCTCTCTCTCTCTCTCTCTCTCTCTCTCTACCTCTCTAGCAAGAGTTGTTAATAAGAGATGATCACAAGGCTTAAATAAAAACTTGTAACTTAGGCTAACTTAATTTAGGTTAGCTTAATCTAGGATTTATGCTAATTAAACTTAATTAATCCATTACGAATCATATTTTTTTCCAAATTTCACAGTAGGCTCTAAAAATCATGCTAAACACAAATATAAAGTCAATTTTGGTTTCGGCGCCTCTAAGGCTTTCAATTTTCAGTTCAAAGTTCTAATTGCGACAGATATTCTTACACTCAACAAATATAAGTTCAAAATCACATAAATCACATAATTAATCATGCAATTTCATATCAAACACATAATCACATGCATAATTAAGTATAATACGAGTTGGGTTTTTATATTCACATAGTAAGTTTTAGGATTTATAAAATAATTGGAATATGGACATATAAAATTAACAAAATTCATATCATGGTTTAGTAAAGGCTGATCTCTAATCGGGTGAGCAGTGGTGCTCAATTAATGACCTTCCCCTCTCATACTTAAAGTTTTGAGTCAAACATCCTTGGTTACGACGAATAATGGCCTTGGCACGAGTCATGGGTTTCCTTATTTTTCCAAAATACTAGGTGACGACTCTAAGATCTGGTGATATAGTCCATTTTTGGCAATGGTTTTGCAGTAAAATAGATTTTCTATAAAAATTGCCAAATCTCGACTGTCATTTATGTTTCATATTGCACTCATGAGACTAGATCGAAGAAATCGAGGATTCGAACTGTTTAACGTGCATGGGTACCCCCTGGGCACAATATAGTTTTTGGCGACTCTGCTGGGGATATTACGGAACCTTGACTCAAACTCCATGATATGGCTGTCATTTTCAATTATATGTTGATTGCATTGGATGCATTGGTGCACTTAGAGTCCCTCTGTTGCCTAGATACTAATGGGTGCATAGGTAAGTTTTTTGTGACACTATACCTATCTTCGTGTTACTTTTGAGACCTTATGTAATACTCTTTAAGATCTATCAAAAAGGTAGCTCCGCTATCTAAGGTTATCGGATTTCAAAGAGAGGCTATATTGACTCTTTCGACTTCCTAGGATCTTAACTGGTTATTAGCCAAAGGGCTCTTTCATGACGTCACATTGACTTCAACCCCTAGAGTAGAGCCAACCTTGTACATATAGTGAGCTATAGTACCTTCTCAACTTAGGGCAGGATGCTCTTGTAACATGCCCGGGGGGTACCAGCGCGTGTTAACAGTTAGAACCCTCGATTATCTTCGATCTAGTCTCACAAGTACAATGTGAAACATAGATAAGAGTCCAGATTTGACAATTTTTTATGAAAAGCACGTTTTAGGGTTAATTACACTAATAGTCCCAATAGTTTGGGACATGTGTCACTTTGGTCCCTGACTTTTCAATTGTGACATATTGGACCCTGAATTTTAAATTTTGTTCCAAATAAGGACAATTGAAAATATTATTAGATTTTTCAAGGGTAAAATCGTCAATTTGATAAAATATAAACTAATTTGACCAAAATAAATATCAAAAAAATATTTTTAATTTTTTTAAAATTATTTTTATCCACCAATGATAAAATTATGTAAAATTAATAAAAATTACATAATTAATTTTTTAAAATTAATTTTACATGATCATCATCCAAACACATAATAAAAATTAATTTGATAAAATAAATAAATAAATGTCTAAAAGATTTATCAATTTTACATAATTTTATTTTTAGTAGGTAGAAATAATTTTTAAAAATTCAAAATATTTGTTTGACATTTATTTTTGTCAAATTAGTTTATATTTTATCAAATTGACAAATTTACCCTTGATAAATCTAATTATATATTCAATTGTCTTATTTGGAACAAGATTCAAAATTCAGGGTCAAATGTGTCACAATTGAAAAGTCAGGGACTAAAGTGACACAAACCCCAAACTATAGGGACTATTTGTGTAATTTGCCCCACGTTTTAATACAAAATCTTTGCCAAAAATGAACTACATCACCAGATTTTAGAGTCGTCACCTAATTTTTTTAGAAAAATTAGGAAACCCGCGACTCGTGCCAAAGCCATTGTTCGTTGTAACCAAGGATGCTTGGTTCGGAACCTTAGGTATAAGAGGGGAATGTCATTATTTGAGCACCCCCGCTTACCCAATTAAAGATCGGCCCCTACTAAACCATGATATGAGTTTTATTGACTTTATATGTTCATATTCCGGTTATTAAATAAATCCTAAAATTTATTATGTGAAGCATACAAGTATAGACTATGCCATTTATTTTGAAACAACGTGATTTCATGTGTTTTGAAAGAGTTTTGAAGACGTACAACCCAAAGAAATTGGGTTTACAAACATGAAAAATCAACATCATTCCAAATTAAGCGACACAACCTCCATCCAGTGGCATTCATATAGTTATATCAAATATGCAAGTAGCCACATGGTAGGATGCTTAAACATAGTAAAAAAGAACACACACAAACAAGCGAGACGCTAAAGCATAAAAACTTACATATTTACCAACGTTCCGTGAAAAGCTACAAAACAAAGTTAGCAAAATATGCATGATCTTATATACAAAATCCTAATGCAATTAACACATGAAATGCAACTAAAGATTTAGCTTCTAAGATATGACATGTGAATAATCTCAAGAACATAAGGTAGCACACATAATCACATAAGAATTGATTAACATCCACAAATGTAAATTTAGCCGAATCATGATGCATGAAACATGGATATAGAGCATAGATAGGATGAAAAACAAAACATGATGCTTATTTACAAATAAGGAAAGCAAATAAAAGAATGAAATAGAAAGAAGCAGGGCGGGGAATTATTATGACGCTTTGAATAAATAATTACAAACCAAATGAGAGAAAAAGAATATTATAATAAAAATTAAAAAAAAAAAAAACCCTCACAAAACACTCAAAGGGAAATAAAAGAGAAGCTTCTTGTGCCTTGAAGACCTTAGGAGATTGGTACGAGCAACACTAGAAGACTACATCATTTCATCTAACAGAAGTTAACCAACGGACCAAATAGGCCGGCCGGCTAACTAGGCCTAGCAAAACTTGTTTTGTTGCAACACCGAGAAAAGCACAAACAAAGAATATGTAGGTGGCTCAACTAACCACTCCACGTTAGATTAAAATAAGAAAACAAATATAAAATAGAAAGTACAAGATTATAACAAAACTAATATGAAACTAAAACAAGAAAACAAATATAAGATATAACATACAAGATTACAACAAAACCAACATGAAACTAAAACAAGAAAATAAATATAATATAGAACATGCAAGATTACAACAAAACCAACATTAAACTAAAACAAGAAAACAAATATTAGATAGAACATGCAAGATTGCAACAAAACTAACATGAAACTAAAACAAGAAAACAAATATAAGATAGAACATGCAAGATTACAACAAAATTAACATGAAAATAAAACAAGAAAACAAATATAAGATAGGACATGCAAGATTACAACAAAACTATTACGAAACTAAAACAAGAAAATAAATATAAGATAGGACATGCAAGATTAAAACAAAAGTATTATGAAATAAGAGCAAGAAAATAAATATGAGCTACACTAAACTTGGATTACAACAAGACATTATGAAATAGAAAGTAGAAAAATAAATATGAGTTAAACTAAGCACTTGGATTATAGCATGACACTATGAAATAGAAAGCAAAAAAATAATATGGGCTAAACTAACCACTGGGATTACAACAAGATACTATGAAATAGAAAGTAAGAAAATAAATATGAGATAGAAAATATAAGAAAATGAAAGACTTGAAGTTTACCTTCCAAAGAAAGATTGAACTTCTTGATTTCCAAACTTCCTCTTGATCACCCTTAAGGTTATGGTGTATGCTTTGAAATTTCAGCGAGATGCTTCAAATTCTAGCTTTAATGGAATTTTGGATGGTTGAAAAGGCTCTCTTACTCTCAAAATAACTTAAGGTTTTTCAAAATCAAATTTTCTCCCTCAAGATTTTTCAAACAAAAATTCTCTTTCCCAAAATTCTCTCTTTTTTTGAAACAAAATTTCCTTTCTCAAAATTTTTTTTCCTTTTTTTCTCTTTTTTCTTCAACAAAATGATGTTGTATTTATAGACTTCCAAAACACCCAAAACACGTGGCTTGCCATGTGGTATAAGAGCCGATTTTTCAAAAAAGAAAAAATTCAGAAAAAAATATTTTTGAATAGGTGTAAAATAATTTGGTCAAAACAGGTGTAAGGTTGGAATTAAAGCTTAAACTCAACTTTTTTGTTGAGAAATTCGTAAAATAGCACATTCCAACTTCCATCATCTGGTGTTCAGAAGAAAGCGCCCAAGTCTTAAGGCCGGTCAAAATGGGGTATCTGCAGCTCTCTCATTTCTAAGATGTATGATGCCGCTTGTTTGAATAGTGAAACCCTATATTATTTCAAAGCTAGAACAGGGTAACCCTATCCTCCATAGGGGTGTTTGTTCTCTTTCCTGCTATGTGCAATGTGTGGGATCTATATAGTGATTCTCAAATTCAGATGAGTGGCTTAGGCATTTCAGTTTGTGCGGTTGTGTTCAGTTTTAGCAGTGATCAGTTGAGCCGAAATGCTGTTGAAATATTGATTAGGAGTTCCGTTTTTTGTTTTTGCACGGAAGTCGTAGCACTATAGCTTCAGAACAGTTTAATATCTCCCAAGTTTTGTGGACTCGCGCTGGTAGACAGATTTGGTTCAAGGACAGCCAGTGTTAGTTTCTTTACTACCAATTACAAGGAAAAAGGTTAAAACCTCACTACTTCTCTAGTTAGAATTTCTAGAATCTGTGATGGCTCCACCTCTAGTGGTGATAGATGACCAACCTCCGGTAGATATAGCAAACTTGTTTTTATCTCTTCAACGAAGCATGGATGCTCTTACCAATAAGGTTGCCTCCAACAGTGAGGCTCTTGCCAGATTGCAACGCCCAACTGAGGCATCTACATCTCATCCACTGTGAGACCCCTAAATTTTGTAAATACTAGTAAGATCATTACTTTTAAATTATTATAATAAAAGCCCTTAGATTTCTGTTTATTCGCAAAATTAACCCCAGAACTGAAAACGTTTTACGGATGAACCCGTACAAACCCTAATCGATCTCGGTTAGGGGTGTTCACGGGGTTGGTTCGACTTAGGTTTACCCTTGGCCTGTCAGCTAAACTGACACGTTCGGATTAGAAAATCAATTTTCCGTTGTTGATCGAACTACACTTTGAAATTGACCGAATGAAAAGTCATGGCTTGGCGGTCGGTTTAGTCGATTTCGAAAAAGTAGTAGGGATGGAAAAAAATTGTGAAAAAATAGAATTGAGAAATCAAAACAGCAAATTAAACTCATGAATACAGATCAATGATAGAGAGTGACATAATACAAATGAGTAACAGATTACAGATTACACCTGATGTATATACACTTAGAAATTACAGATTATCGCCGTAGCCACTGTCTTTGCTCATCGTAACACCATCGCTCATCATCACCAACACCATTATTCACTAACCTTGTCTATCGTTGCCACCACCTCATCACCAACAAGAGAAAGATGGAAGGAAAAAAAAAAAAAGAATGAGAGATAAGAAGAGAGAATGAGAGATGAGTTTGTATTTGGAGAAGAGAAGAAAGAGAGATGAGGGTCAGTGACAGAGAGAAAAGAAAGCGTTGAGAGAGAGAGATGGAGATGAAAGGTTGGACAAAAAGAGAGAAGAAGAAAACAAGAGAATTGAGGATAGAGAGAGAAAGACGCAAGAGTAATGAGTTGTCAGATTTTAGAGAGAGAGACAGAGAGAGAGAGAAAAGAATGCATTGGAATTGAGGAATAAATTTTTATTGAGAAGATAAATATGACCTTGGAAAGATATGTATCTCTCAGAGAGTAAATAGTCTCAGATTTTGTTTTTTTTGTTTTTTTATAATAGATATCGGGTGTATATCTCGACTTAGAAAAGAAGAAAAATGTTACAATTGATTGATTGATAAGGGTGAGCTGTCACACAAAGAGACTTGGGAAGGATAACTTTGTATTGGAAAATGTAAAAGGTCTTTGGAAAGAAAAGGATTGACAAAATGCCTTTAACTCGTTTAGTTTAAAATAATATATATAAGTCGGCCGGATCGGGTTAAGTTAATATTTTTTTATTCAATCCAATGTCCAACCAAAATTCCATTTTTTTAGATAATACAACCGCAGCCGACCGAAATGCATACAAAACCATCTGTGGCATACACGGGTCGGTTGGGTTCGGGTAGGTTCACGGATGATTCAGTTTTTTGAACACCCCTATTCTCGATAACTTAGAAATCATTTCTAACATCTTAATATTGATTCATTGACTCCCTAAATATGGAATTACCACTTAAAATCCTAAGTTTTTCTGGTTTTCATCATGTTCGTCGGTTGATAGCCTTTTTATTATTCACCTAAAAAAAATAGCCTTTTTATTCGGAAAAAAGAAGTCCAAACCGAATTAGATTCTCTAATCCTAATTTAGATTAATTCTACACTAAAATAAATGTTCCAATTCATAAATTAAACCCAAAGCTCTCACATTTTTATTAAATCACTAATTGACCCCAAACAAGTACTATTATACATGTATATAACTTGTACCTTTAAACCTATTTTATACATCATATTTTGAAATTTCCAATAATTGTACCCAAGAAAAAAAAATTAAATAATTCCCTCGAACCCCCCCCCCAACATGGCCAGCCACCCTAGGGAAGTGAAGTGAATACAACTTTTTCAAACCATATCCGTGAATTCATGGAAAAAGTTTGCTAGTACCCCCTAAACATGGAACCACGCTTCCACCCTAAGTTCAATCCTAACTAAAGCCTAACTAGATCATGATTAATTGCATAATTAAGGCCTCTAATCATTCACTATTCCATTAAGTTCTAAGTAAATCCAAAATATCCAATCCATTTCTAACCAATGGGTACTTTAGACCTTTTGGACCAATGTTAGTATATATACAACCCCTCCTTTAGCATTTTGCACACAAGAATATACACACAAACACTTCATTTGGCTAAGAGGTCAAAAGAGTGAGCTTGGTGGAGAAAAGAAAAGAAAGAAGGTCTTGTTAGCTAACCAACCAAGCCTCAAGTAAGCCACATCACCATCTCTCCTTCTATTTCCTTTTTCAAATACATATTCTTAGAGATGTAATATCATATTTTCAGATGTTTATTAATGGTGTTCATGTGTTCAAAGTTGATGAATTGGGCTTTGATCCTTTTTCTACTCATATTTCCTATTAATAAATGCAAAACTACCTTTTTATTCCATATCTCACATTATTTCCAAAAGCATACCATCACTCTAAAAATATGAGTTATTGATACATTATTTAGTATGTTTTCATCACAAAAGAAGTGAAAATTTTTCCTTAGTTGGCCTCTTTTCTCACCAATCTTCTTATTTTGAGTATTATGCATGAAAAACCTGTTTTATAGTAAACTTTCAAAAAATCTAGAAACATGTAGAAAACTCTTCTAGACTTCAGTTTGATTTCAAAAACTCCCTTAAAGAGTTTTCTTTCAAGGAAAATTGGTTTCATTGAAAAAGAGTGAGCGATTTTTAAGAAAATCCGATTTTCGTAACGATTGACGAATCTGGACAGCACTAGAGTGTTTCTTAAATAACTAAAAATATAGAAAAGCTATTCCATTTCTGAATGATGTTCTGAAAACTAGATGAAATTGTCTACGAACAATAGGAAGGCCAGGCTCGGGAAAAATCTGAAATGGTCCTTTTGATTTTAATCTTTAGATGGTACTAAATCTGTTTAATTTAGTTTTGCATTGGTACTTTATGCTCTTGTCTTCATGAATATGCTTATTAGTAGATGATCATGCCTTGGTATGATATTGCATGTGTTATGGTTATGTTCCTTATCTTGTTCATTTGATGATGCTCATGCTTATGTGAATATTACTATCTTGTTAAGTTGTTCTAACTTTGATTTAAGACATCTAACTTAACGGTAACCTTAATTAGGGTGGTATTGGGTTTTCGATCACTTGAATAATGAAGAGATGATAATGTGTTATGTATGGATTGATGGAATATGCTCCATAATTGAAGGTTAAGTCTTGCACAAGTGGTTATCGCGTAAACCCTAGAACGGAACGGACGTATTCAGACCCTTGCGATGATTTGATTTGGTGAGATAAGGTTCGGTCCAGATGGGACATTTAGGAGGATAAAACTTTTTTTTGGAAGGATAAGGTTGGATTCTGGGTGATAAAACCTTTTTCTTTTCGCCGTCCCTTTTCAGGTCCACCAATGACGCTACGCGGTGTGTAACCATTGCAGGCATCCATAGTAAGGTCTACACAGCAGCAAAAGGGGGAAGTCTTGAATAGTCCGGTGTCCAATTCTTGCGGTTAGGAGGATGAAATCTCTTTGGGGGATTTCTAGATTACTAACATCTAACCTTGCAATCCTTTATTATTGAATGATTATCATGCTTCATTACTTGCTTGTTGTAATTGTGATGGTGTATTAGATTGGGAAAAATGTACGGGGTGTGTGTGCATTTACTGGGCATTTAAAGCTCATGGTGTTTCATGTTAAGTATTGAGGATTATTAGATCGGTCAAAGGCAAAACTGAAGTATTTGAAGATCTATGGCTACCCTATGGGAGTTAGTTTTGTAAACACATTTTGAGATTGTAAGTGATTAATCACTTGTTGTATTTAAGACATGATTTGTAATTATTATATATATCATTTGTAACCCATCCTTATACTCCATCAACTCATGTAGGCCTTATGTTAATACCTTGTCAAGATCTGTCAAAAAGGTAGTTTTGCTATCTAAGGTGATTGGACTTAGAAGGGAGGCTATATTGACTCCTCCGATCTTCTTGGGATCTTGCTTGGTTATTAGCCAAATGACTCATTAGTGACGTTTCCTTCCCTTGTAACCTTAGATAAACCATGTATTTACTTGTTAATGTATTATTTGATGTTCTCGATTTTTGGGGCGTCACATCCACCCCTGGTGGTTCATCCAGATGTGGAAACACCTCCACCAGTTGAGGAGCTTCATGAACCTAATCTACAAATGGGAGGATTTTTCCCTCCAGATATTGATGAAGTTAACCTGGCTATGCTGAAAATATCCAAATTAGAGAAAATATGGACATCGAGGGTGGGTTTATGAGAACAACTATGAGGTTGCCCGAGCGGTTCAAGATGTCACACATAGATAGATTCGATGGGGCTGGTGTCCTATGTATGGTTCATATTCGCCTCTTCTCAGACTTTCTGAAGCCCATGGGCTTATCTAGAGCTCAAAAGCTTTTCTTGTTCGGAAGAACCATGTCAAGAGTGGCTGTTAGTTGGTATGCCAAGTTTGATGATTCGGTCAAACAAAACTGAGAGGAGTTAGCTGAAGCCTTTGTCACACAATACTCTTCTAATACACAAATCGAAGTAACCATTCAGGAACTAGAGGCAACCTGACAAGGGCCTAACGAGAGTTTCATGGCATTTATCACCAGGTGGAGGGCAAAGGCGGACATGATGACAAACAGGCCCTTGGAAAAAGATCAAGTCCGTATGGTTGTCAAGAATTTGCATGGAAGATTACTACAAAAGATGATAGTTCTCACACTCTTCAACTTTAAGGACCTTCATGAGATTGAGGTTCACATTGAGGGTGCTATCAAACAAGGAATCATTACATAAGGAAATGAGCTTGTAAGAAAAATATTCACTCGCAGTTCCAATGCTACTTCCAGTAGTAGCATAGCTGCCAAATCTATACCTTAAGAAGTCAACACAGACATTACCACCACTGTCAAAAGAGCCAATCCCTTCGCCAACACTAGCCCACAAACAGCCAAGTCAACCTAACCCCCAAATAAATTGTTTCATCCACTTTACATGTCTTAACTCGTGCCACAGAAATCCTAGTAGAATAGGGACACCTCAAGCTCCTTGATCCCTGACCTCTCTCTGATATTCTACCAGCCAGACATGACCCTAATAAATACTGCACCTTTCACCAACAACATGGTCATGAGATTGATCGTTGTTTTCACTTATGCCATGCGATTCAAGATCTCATCGACAGCAAAACCATAGCTTCGCCTCAACCCCAAAGAGCCAAGGCCACCTCCAACCCGTTGCCACCCTATGACCAAACCCCATTATCTTTCCAGCTCAACCTCATCCATACACTACCACCCACTTTTAACCCCAACATATACATCACACATTTCCATTTGCCCAACCCGATGTTCTAATTCCATAGAGCACTGATTTATTCATGATATATGTACCTTGATCCCAACCAAAACCCCAAAACCCCATGGTGGCAGATGATTTGGAGCCAGAACTGGATATTATGGTAGATATTCTCACGGGCATGCACTTCCCTATTTATGATTTTCTTAAGCCATAGAGTGATCAAGAAGCAAAGAAGCATGAGAAAAATTCTAGGTCTGGCACTGATTGAATCTGTGATAGAACTTAAGACTAGCACGGGACTAGTAAACTCAGGGGATATTGTGATCGATTTTGTGATCGAGGGTGGACCGCCTGTGAATTGCACGAATTTTCTAGGTGCGGTTGATGGCCTGCACTTAACTATTGAGAATGGTTTTATTCTGAGTTCTAAATTGAGTGTTAAGTTTGAGTTTGATTCCACCAAGTCTGTAGAGTTGGGATCAGGCTCGAGTCATTCTAGCAAATCTAAGTTTGGTGTTTTTGGTGATGATAATCCAAACATCACTATTCTTTCCATTTCTGTCTTTTTTTTTTTTTTTGCTTTCGAGTCTGTTGTCATCACTGAGTCGGAGTTTCTTTTAAATAAAAGTGCCACAGATTCCGCCTACTTCTCTCTGCCTTTAGTTCATTGCCTTGATCCATAACTTTCAAAAAAAAATTCGAAAACTCTGATAAAAACGAAGATGAAGAAATTCCACAGGATTTGGAAAATTTTATCAACTGTGAGAAAGAGAGGCATGTTAAGCCCTTGATGGATGAGATTGTTTCAGTTAATGTGGGTACTAAGAAGGATCTTGGCTTGGTCTAGTTGGTTCTACATTGTCTTCAGAAGAGCACGATAAATAGTTAAAGGTTTCAAAAACTATTTTTGTGTGGTCCTACGAAGACATGCCTGGAATTGATCATGATATTGTACAGTATAAGATCACTCTCGACCTAAGGTCTGATGCCCCTAACTTTCAAACTTTGATTTTGGGTATCTACCAATCAACCAGATTATGAGACTTACATAGCCGAATTGGAAGCAGCCCTTGAACTAGGAGCAATGAGGTTGGATGTGATCGGAGATTCCAATGAAGTTGTTTCTTAAGCCAATGGAGGCCAAAAGAAAATGAAATCTTGGAATCTAAGAGAAGAAGACTTAGTGTTGAAGGATAATCGAACTCCTATCCATGACCCTAGGGGCAAATTCAAACCCAATTAGCCGGTCCCTACGTCATCAAGTCTATTTGGTCAAGAGTAGCAATCATTTTCATGGAATTAGATGGTCTAGAGATCCCACAACCAATCAACATGGACAAGCTAAAACAAAATACTATCCTTGAGAGGCTAGCTAGGCCAAAAACTCGAAAAGGTGACCCAGGCAAAAGTTAAAGCGTAAATAAGAGAAAAAAAATGAAGAAAAATTCAAACATGGAAAAAATAAATGAAAAATGAAAAAAATTGAAGAAAAGCTCGCAAGGTCGAAAACCTGGAAGGGCGACTTTGGCAAAAGTTAGAGCACAAAAGGAGTGTTATACCCGAGTAAGCCTTACCCCAAGAACTACATAAGGCTTGATTCCTATCTTTGGGATACATAGGCAACTTCATCTGAAGTTCGACCCCAACCATTTTCAACTTGCTTGTGTCATCCATGTTTGATTGGTGTATCTGTATTCGACTCAATTATCTTTTCCATGTTCAATTAGATTATCTTCATTCAGTTCGATTGTTTTATCTCTTCTTCATGGAAGGTTCAGTTGTGAGACGGATTTAGTGGTAATGCATTACATCCTGATCGGGTTATCTGATTTTGGGGTTGTGTATCTCAAGAGTTGATTTCATGTTGGTCGAGTAGTGGCCATTTGCGAAAACAGATTTTGAGGAATTTTAATGAAGTTAACTGATTTTCTCAAAAATTATTCCAAACTTGCAAAACCCAGACCATTGTTTTGGACCCAAAAAAAGAAAAAATTTCAGTGCTCACAGCTTGACCTACATGATTTCAAAACAGAGAGTGGAACAAGCATGCTAATTTAACTCTCATGTTGATCAAAATCTTTTTAGCAGGAAAAAAAAAAAGTCAAAGCAATTAATTAGGGACATAGTCAAGTCAGGTTTTCTGTCATGCCCCCATATTCTCAAAAGTCATCATTTACATTGTCAATCACTCATCAGAAGGTGTATAATAGTTGTCTCCGGCAATGTAAACAAATCCCTTCAATTTGCCAGTCGTCCGAGCAGTTGACTGGTAGTTGAAAAGCGGTTGTCCTGCGGTAGCTTTTGTTTTGAATTTTCGTACCTGCGATATTCTAAACCGCGCCCACAATTGTTCTATTTGGTCACGCCCACGGTGTTTATAATCGCGCCCGGATGAAATTTTGTGCCCTTTTTATTCTGACAAGTGTCAATAGGTTTGTTTAGGTTGTTTTTGCTTGATGCTTCTTTCATTGAGTTGTATTTTGTGTTTTAGTCAGTTATAGGCTCAACATCTAGTTCAAAACTCATTGAAATACAACCACTTTCAATTTCAAAATTCAAAACAAGATGGTTTTCATGCTTAAGTGCCATTCATGCCATTCAGATTTGCAAAACAAAACTTTTTTTTTTATTAAATGTCAAGGATCAAACCCCGTTCAAAGTTGTACAAAAGAGAGTTGAAACTATAAGTGTCCACTCCCAAGAAAAAATACACATTAAAAAATAATAATAATAAAAAATTGCAAAAAAAAAAAAAACAGAGAGATGTAGAAATTTCTCGAATTTCGGCAACAGCCCGAAGGTGAAGATTACAAACCGACTTCATTTGCAGACAACTTCATCATTCGACTCTACCGTCAATTGCCTCGCCACATCTTCACTTGCAAGAAGCTCCTGAAGACTCTGTCTCAACATTGACACAACTTCCAAAAGAGATTACTCATCACCAGCCATCAAATAAAGAGTACTAAGGAGCTCCAAATCAGGCTACGAAGGTTGCCTATCGTTTCAGCTCTTTGTTTTGCTTTTTCAAATTGTTGATCTCTTCTCGAGCATCCTTGTACATATGCTGGAGTAGGGAGAGTTATGCGTTTAGCCGATGTACTTCACTTGTCCTATCTTGCAGTCAACGGGACAAATTGGAGACCGCGGTCACGGTCTCCACACAGGACTTCAATGTGTAATGGTTGGCATCAATGTATTCACAACTCCTCGTATGATGACTTAATTGATGGAGATACTTTGTACACACATGAGTGTGTTTTCATTCTACTTTCCATGTTCATATTGTGTTTACTTTTAGGAAAATGATATGTAGTCTGAACTAGTCAACTCATTTAAGAGATTTTGTTAAGAAAATCTTTTTAGAATAGAAAAGTGTGGTGAAATTTAATTAGTGTATTATAGAATCTATAAACCAAACCAAGCCTTAAGTCCCATCAAATGGGGTCGGCTACATAAATCTTTCTTCTCCATTTGACTCTATCAACGGCCATTTGGTTATCAAATTAAGGAGATTTATATCTCTATTTACTACACTCACGCCACATCAATCTAGGTCTGTGTAGATACCCCATTTTGACCGGCCCTAAGACTTGATGTGACATCTTGTTCCAAGTGACCACTCGAGCGAAGAAAGTATCGCTCGAGCATAGAATTGTTGCTCCTAGTATCTCGTGAGTTTATAAGCGAGACCGCTTAAGCGAAGGACTTGTCGCTCGAGCGCAACATGTGAACTCCCAGTAGTTTCACTATAGCTCTGCAAAACTTCTAGGGCTTCTTCTTTTTTCGCTCAAGCGGTGGAATGGTCGCTCGAGCGATCCTTTTGTATTTGTGTCGTCCGCTCGAGCGAAAGAAGTTGCGCTTGAGCGATCTGCGCGATTTTAATACTTTAAAAAGTACATTTCTAGATCATTCTTTTCACTTTACTTTTCTCTTTTCCTCTTTCTCACCCTAAGTTTGAAAACCCTAAGCTTTCACCCCAAAATACTTCTCAATCCTCCAAGATCTAGCTTAAATCACTTGCAAGGGGTGAAGTACATATGAAGAACATCCTTTCTACCGATTGGATTTTTGTTTGGTGAAGAGCTCATCAAGAAGCTTGGTTCTTGTGCTCATAGCTTGAGGTAGGGTTACTTTTAACCTAGTATTTATTTGTTTTGAAGAAGTTTATATGGTATCATGTGACTTTAAGGTTTGATTAAATGATTGAGATGGATTAAACTTTGTATTTAACAAAAAGGGACATTTTACTCAATTTTCATTACAATTTCATCTAGTTTTACATAAATGAGGAACATTGATGTTGAGAATTTATATCTATGTAAAGATAGGGAGAAAGCCCCAAATTTGACCAAAACCCTAATTTATAATTGAGTAGAAAATAGTACTTAGATTGGAATTTTCTTGAAGTCTTGGAATATTGTGAACAATATAAGGTGAAAGATGTGGATATTGTTATGATAACAAAATTTTGGCTTGGGAATGGACTTATCTTGAATGTTGTGATTGTATTTCCTTTTGTACAGTGTTAAATACTTGTGATTGAATGAAAGTTTGGTAAATTGAGCATGAGTCTAGGTTGAAAGTCGGTTTTGATGTAGTTATGTGTGTTGATACCCACGCGGGGAGCTAAGTTGCCCAATTGCCCTGTCTAAGTTTCTCGCCGGACGAATGTGGGAAATTGTTTTTAGGTGTCCATTGGTCCTGCCGTATTGTAGTTAGTAATAGTGGATAAACGGATGATTTTGAGTGCCCACGTCCTGTCGTATAATAGTCGGTAAATGTGGGGATGATTTTTAAATAAAAGTGACTTGTATTTTTTATTCAGACTCTCATGAAGGACTCATGGTATGTTTTCCTTTCTGATATGATGATGATTGGTGTGAGGTGGAAATGTAATTATCCAACTGTGCATTCGTTTACAGAAGTAACCATGTTTGTATATGTATTTTAAAAACTTATCTTGTCTTGTCTTAATGGTGTCGTGGGCTTATTCAAATGATTAAATACTTGGTTAAATGTATTCCTACTGGGCATATAGCTCAACCCTATTTAAATTTTTAGGACATGATGATGTACCACCACAGTGATGACATGAAGTAAGCGATTACTCAGTTAGGATTGATAGCCTGAGGATACATTATTGCCAAGACTTAGAGTGTTGTATCAAGACTTTTAAATTCATTTTGTTGTTGTCTTGTATGCCCTTAATGCTTTTACCTTTTGTAATGTCATCTAGTTCATTAAACTTAGAGAAAGGTTCAAAGTATCTTGGAAATTTAAACTGGAAATTGTAATTTCTTAAATCTTAGTTCAATGAGAAAGATGATTTTTGGTATTTTGCTATGTTTGTTGTGTGGTATTCATGTAAGAATTGGCAGGGCATTACACTTGGCGTTGTCTTTTGAACACCCAATGATGAAAGTTGGAATGTGCTATCTTACAAATTTCTTTGCAAGAGAACTGGGGTTCAAGCTTTAATCCCAACCTTATACCCATTTTGGCGAAACTATTTTTTACCTTTGTTTTTTAAAATCTTTGGTTGTGCAATTCCAAACATTTATATAATGTCCCAAGGCTCACCTTTTCAAACTCTAAATGCTGTCTGTTTTAGTAGACCGAGCAAAGAATATAGTGGGAATGAATGGAAGGGGCTAGAATCCTCTGAAATACCTGTTTCCTCTGTCAAATCATGCTACCTTTACCCTATTAATCTGATGGTATATTTTCCATCTGTTCGTACAACAATTTATGGCCAGATAAAAAGTACGACTAGATGATTTGTCTGGTTAATAGAGCAATTTCAGAAATTTGTCTTTTTCTGCGAATTTCACACAAATATCTTAGATATTTTTCCTTTGGGCTTCCTCTACAAATTTCTTAGATATTTTATTTAGCTCTAAGCCTATAAATACACCTTCTACTTCATTTTGAAGTGTTAGAAAATCATTTCAAAAGTTTAGAGATTGCTTGAGCTATTAAACCACCTTGAACCCAAACATTTTTCACTATTACACATCTCTCCTCATACATACACTACCCGAACTCCATTAAAGCTTGAACTTGGAGCTTCTTGCTTAGATTCCAAGCCATCCTCAAGATTTTTGAGGGTTGAGAGTGCTAAGAAGAGAGTTTAACAATAAAAGGAGCTATCCTTTCTTCCAAAGGTAGACTTTGAAACTTTACTCATCTCTTTCTGCTTTCTTGTTCTTCTTTTCTATAGCCTTTTGTTATTCTAAGCCTGTGATCCTCTTTGGGATGTGGATGGCTCAGCCACCCCCCATAGAGTTATAGTATAATCTAGCTTTATTTCAATGTAATCTCTTAACTTTGGGATGTGGATGGCTCAACCACTCCCCATAAATGTTGTAATTTATTGCTTTCTTGTACTTAAATATATATTTTAGCTTTGGGATGTGGATGGCTTAGCCCACCCCCTATAGAACTATTAAATAGTTTATTCTCTTTACTTTATTGCATTTTCTTACCTCTTTTGCATCCTCCTAGTGTTTTGATCTATATGATTCAATCCATACTTAATCTTGATGAGTATTTGTTATTGTTTAATAGGATCCATTGGATGATCCTTTGCTATCTTTCATTCTCTCTTTCACTTTCTTGAAGCTATAAGATTTTCCTTATCAAAAGTGTTAAAAACTCTCTTCTCAACCAACCTTTAACATGGAAATGGATTTTACATCCATATTTCATGACGTAAAAGATGAATCTTTAACCTTTTGATGAGTTATATGTATTTCTACTATCTTCTTCCCTACTTTCTTAGAAGCCCTATAAAGCTTTCATTAGGTTTATGAGGCTTCACCTTAGAAATGGTGACAATCTGTTATCTCTATTTAATAGCATGAATTTGGGTATTAATCTACCCTTATTGACAAAGAGATGATTGTAGGTTTCCATTTATTTATTGGGCTTGAATTTCTTCCAACCTCAATTTCTATTTCATTTGATAAATTGTTGTAAATATCATATTGGTTTTTTTTTTTTTTTGTGTTACTAATTGTGGGTTGAGGCCTCTCTACCTCTTTCTTGGGTCTATTGGCAAGAGAAAGAAGTAGGAAGGATGAGCACCCTTTGGAATGTTTGTTGTTCTATTTTGGCTCTGCTACACAAAATAGATTTTCCCTCGGATCTTTCATCCAGTTGGCCAAGAAACCATCCGACCAACAAAACTTTCATCCAGCCAAATAACATTTATCCAGGAAAAACAAAGCAGAACATTGCAACTTCAAGAGGGTGATCTCTTGTGTTCCTGAGGCTACTATTTGTAATTTATTTTCTTTTTATCTTATGATTTGTTAGATTCAACTTCATTTGGCTGAATCAATTCATTGTTGTAATAATTCGCAACCCCACATCTTCAATTTATTCATTGTTGTAATAACTTCCAACCCCACATCTTTCCATTCCTTTTATTTCTATGCTTTATATATATGTTGTTAAGCATCATATTTTATTTATCATAACCATGCTTTGCATCCATATTCCATACATTCGGATTCGACTCATTTGCATTTGTGGGCTTATCATTTCCTACATGATTTTTGTGCACTACCTCATGCCTTGAAATGATTCACATATCATGTACTTACCAACCTAATCTATAGTTGCATTCTTGTGTACGTATGGCATTAGTATTTTGCATATAGGATCATATGCATATTTTACCAATTTTTGTTTCAGCTTCATAGTTGGATGTGAGTAAATACTAGGTGAGCATTTATAGTTTTAGCATCTCGCTTATGAATGATTTCTCTCACTATGTCTAAGAATCCTATCATGCGACTACTTGCTTAATTGATATATATATATATATATATATGATTGCTAGTGGATAGAGGTTGTGTCGTTCAATTTGGAATAATGTCGATTCTTATACCCGTGGGCTCGGTTTCATTTGAGTTGTATACATTTCAAAATTCTTTCAAAATGTATGAGGTCCAAATGTTCCAAAATGAATAACATAGTCTATACTTGATTGTTTCACATAGTAATTTCTAGCATTATTTAATAAATCAGAACATGAGCATATAATGTTTATAAAACTCATATCATGACTTAGTAGAGACCGATCTTTTGATCGGGTGAGCAGAGGTGCTCAACTCATGACCTTTCCCCCTAATACCTAAGGTTTCGAACCGAGGCATGTTTGGTTATGACGAACAGTGGCTTTTGGCACAAGTCGCAGATTTCCTAGTTTTTCCAAAAAGATTAAGTGGCGACTCTGAGATCTAATGATGCAGTTCATTGCTGGCATATTTTACAATAAATAGATTTTCTATAAAGTTACCCGATGAAGACTCTCATTTTTTATTTCACACTACACTAGTGATATCATATTAGAAATCAGGAGTCTAAACTGTTAGGCGAGCTTAGGTACCCCTGGGACCCTTACAATCTGCCCCTTCCCTTTACACTTCCATCTCCCGTCATTGTATCACATCTCTTCACTACTACCTCTGTTAGCCTCTATTGTATATGACCAAACCATCTCAATCTATTCTCTCTCAACTTATCTTCTATCAGTACTACTCTTATCGATTAATAAATATACTTATTCATAATTCTGTCTTCTCTAGTCTTGCCACACATCCACCTCAGCATTCTCATCTCAGCATCATCTTATCTACTTGTTGTTTCTTAGTTGTCCAACATTCCATCCTATACAACATTGTTGTTCCAATAGTGGTTCTATATAACTTTCCTTTTAGTGTAGTGGGTGCTTGTTTATCACACAGTACTAGGGGCAAATGATTATCTGCCCCACGAAAACCGCCCAATCCGAACTGCCACCACCTATTTAGGCAGTTTCGTAAAATTGTTAGGGTCGGATACGATTTAGGATTTTCTTATTTTGCGGGTTACAGCGGGTTGCGGGTTTCACCCGCACCCGCACCCGCACCCGCAAGTACTTGTCCACACTAAACAAATTTTTATTTTATTTTTATTTTTTAATTTGGATCGCTGATCTCTCCTCCTCACATATCTCACATTCATATTAGATTTTTTTTCCCCAAACCAAACCCTAATCTCCTAGCAATAGCAACCTCTTTCTTCTCACTCTCTGGTAGTCGTCACTTTCTCTCTCCTCTCTCTCTGGCGATCAGTGAAGCCAGTGATCGAACTTGCGGCAACACCTCCGACTACGGCGTAGTTGTCACTCTTTCACTCTCTCGTACTCGTTCTTTTCTCTCTTCTTCGACAACACCTCTGGTTGCAGCTCCATGGATGTTATCAGTCAGTTGTAGAGACAGTTCGTTGATTATACAACTTCCCTTTATCGCCAGGTCAATGTATCTCACAAAATTTTCAATTAGGTTGCTCTGTTTAGGGTTCTTTTTTGATTTATGTGGCTTTGATTCCGATTCTTTGAGGTAATTTAATGATGGGTTGTTGTTTTTTGAGGGGTTGCGAGAAGGGTTTCTTGGATGATCAGTTTAGGCAGCTTCAGAAATTGCAAGATGAGAGCATCCCAGAGTTTGATGTTGAAGTAGTATCACTGTTCTTTTAAGATTCCGAGAAGCTTCTCAACAATTTTACCTCTTCTCTGTGAGATTCTTTTGTCTATCTTGTTTTTCTTGTATTTCTAATGTATGGAAATTAAATATGGAGACCTAGGATTAATGGGTTATTTTTGGATTGTACAGACAACAGATTATAGATTATAAACAGGTGGATGCCCATGTCCACCAGTTCAAGGGTAATAGTTCCAGTGTTTATTCATGCATTTTTTTTTTTTGTTGAATCTGTAAAGCTTTAGGGACTGAAATGCTTTAATCTGTGTTCTTAAGAGTACTTGTAATGTTGATGACTTATTGTTTCTTTACAAAAACCATAATTTGCTTATTCTTGCATTTTTGTTTAATTTTGTAAGTTTTATTGACTAAAATGATCTAATCCGTAAACCGCCCGCATATCCGCAAACCCTATCCGCATAAACTGCAACATACACTACAGGTGGTTGTCAGTTCAATTTTTCCCAAACTGCAAACATACGGGCGGGTCCAAACCGCAAACCAAACTGTTCAAAATCGATTTGTGACCACCCCTACACAGTACTCCAGACACACTCATCCACTAAGTCACCTTGCCTTAATTCTATGGAACACATCCTCTCCAATCTCCCCAACCGTTGTGATAATCGATCCTAAATAACGAAAATGTTCACTCTTAGGTTGTTCTTGGTTCTTAATCTTCACTTCTCTTCTGCTTCCATTGTTACTGTTACAAAAATTACACTTTATGTACTTTGTCTTAGTTATGTTTATCTTAAATTCTTTAGATTCAAGCATTTCTCTCCACGTCTCCAACTTAATGTTAACTCCTTATTTAGTCACATCCACTAACACGATATCATCTGTAAAAAGCATACATCATGGCACATGATCCTGAATATTTCTCGTCAACTTATCCATAACTAAAGCAAAAAGATAAGGACTTAAGGTTGATCCTTGGTATAACCCCACAGTAATTGGAAATTCACTTGTCTTTCCAGTAGGCGATCTAATAGTGGTCACCACACTTTCATACATATCCATAATCACATCAATGTACCATTTTTCTCTCATTTCTTGTCTAACACCCACCAAATTATATCCGAGACACTCTATCATATGTTTTCTGAAGATCGATAAAAACCATATGAATGTCTCTTTTCTTTTCTCTATGCTTTTTTATTACTCTTCTCAAAAGATAGATCGCTTTCATTGTTGACCTACCCAGCATAAATCCAAATTGATTCTCTGGCACTTCTGTTATATCTCACAATTGACATTCCATCACTCTCTCTCACACTTTCATTATATGACACATCAACTTGATTCCTCAATAGTTGTTACAATTTGGCATCTCTTTTATTCTTATAGATTGGCACTAAAATACTCTTCCTCTACTCCTCTGGCATTTTCTTAGTCAACAAACTCTTTCTCCACTCCTCTAGTATTTTCCTAGTCAACAAAATCTTACTAAATAATCTAGTCAACCAAGCAACCCCTTTTTTATCCAAACATTTCCAAGCTTCAATAGAAATATTATCAAGTCCTAGAGCTTTATTCGGCTTCATTTTCTTAAGTGCAATCTCTACTTCAAAGTTGTTAATCCTGAATAGAACCTGTAGTCTTGGTTTTCCTTATTATTGGCTACTTCCTCCCTTTTTGACCTTCCTCTATTTTCCTCATTTAACAACTTCTCATAATAGTTTTTCACCTCTCCTTAATCTCTTCATCCTTCACCAACAGCTTAGTATCCTCATTCTTTATGCACTTAACTTGATTAAAATCTCTTGTTTTCCTCTCTCTCTCATCTTAGCAAGTTTGTATATTTTTTTTTCTCCCTCCTTACTATCTAGTCTAGTGCATAGGTCATCATATATGTAGCTCTTAAGGTTTTTCTCAGTTCTATCCTTCTGTCAGTTTTTAAAACACTATTTTTTTTGTCTTTACTACCGTTTGAACCTCCTCCCTCCTGTAACATGCTTGGGGGGTACCCGCGTGTGTTAAACAGTTCGGACCCCCAAGATCTCTTTGATCTAGTCTCACGAGTGCAATGTGAAACATAGATGAGAGTCCAGATTTGGAAACTTTTATTGAAAATCCATTTTATTACAATTTTGTTAAAAATGGACTGCGTCATCAGATCTCAGAGTTGCCACCTAATATTTGAGGGAATTAGGAAACCCATGACTCGTGCCAAGGCCACTGTTCGTCGTAACCAAAGATGCTTGGCTCGGAACCTTAGGTATGAGAGGGAAAGGTCAATAATGAGCACCCCCGCTCACCCGATCAAAGATCGGCCTCTACTAAACCATGATATGAATTTTATTTTCTTTATATGTTCATGTTTTGATTATTTAATAAATCCTAAAATTTACTATGTTACGCATACAAGTATAGACTAACTTTGCACAAATTGGAACAATTCAATTTCATGTTTGTTTTGAAAAGGGTTTGATTTTGCCACCTCAAGTGGGCTTAAAGAGTTGCGAATTTGCCACTCAACAAAGTGGGCTTAAACGTACATTCATTGAATCATTCCAATTCAAGCAACAAGCCTTCATCCACTGGCATTCATAGAGATATATCACATAAGCAAATAGCCACATAGTAGGATGCTAAACATAATAAGAAAATTATGTACAAGTGGGATGCTAAAGCATAACGACTTACATTTTTAACGTCCCGCGAACAAGCTACAAAACAGAGTTAGTAAAATATGCATGATCTTATATACAAAATCCTAATGCAATACATACACAAGAATGCTTCTAAAGATCCGGCTTCTAAAATATGACATGTGAAACAGTGCAAAGTATGTGATAGCGCACAAAATCATATAATAATCAAAAAAATATAACGATGCAAATTTAACCGGATCTAGGCATGAATCATGGATGCAAAGCATGGATATGCATGGCATGTCAGATATATACATATGTACAGTTAGGAAAAGCGATTAAAGAATGGGATAGATAAGAAGTGGGGATGGGGGATTATTACAACACTTGAATTATTACATATCCAAATAAAGGAGGGGGAAGAAATAATAAAATAAAAAAAAAAACCTCACAAAACACTCAAAATAAAAATGAAAGTTTTAGACTCCCGGCCATTCAGCAACTAGCAAAGATCCATGTGTCTTCAATTCAATCCAGACCATGTAAACTCATCTTCAATGTAGGCTCCACCGAAACCAATCAACATATCAAATTGATCAAGAACTTCGAAGTTGCATATATATTATATATATATACCAACATTCAAAACCAGCCCACAGTTTACGTCAAAACCACTCATGACTCAATATTATACATATAAAAAATATATGATTAAGAGCAATAGCAAACCACCCATGACTCAATATTATACATATAAATTATATATGATCAGAGAAATGACAGACAAACATGGGGAACCCATATGCTCTTCTACGTGCACTGGCATGCATGTGCCCCACATTGTCATCTTCATTATGTCAGCTACAAGGAGCATCGGCGCCGCAAGACCAGGCCGTCACCGGGGAAAATCAGTCCAACGCCGGAGAACCCAGCGACAGCTCAAACCAGATCACTACCTTCACGATCACCACAGCGCACGGTCTGGTTGCATCAGGAGCTGAATCTTCATGTCTATCATTGCATGCACATTCCGGACTGTTTTAAGGACACCGCTTTCATCATTAGGAGAATCGGCTGTTACTGGTATTTCATGTAGATCAAACCATGAAGGCATCACAGCGCCATTGTTGCAGGTGACATGAGTGAAAGGAGCAGAATGGAGAGACCAGATGGTGTTTCTGAACTGAGGAGAATTGAAGAATGTCTTGATGGGTTCGTTGGCAGGGCCAGAATCAGCTGGAAGAAGCTATCCCTGTGTGTGTTCTCATGCCCCACGAGAGAAAGAGAGAAGAGAGTGACAGTGAGAGAGCTTGTGTGTTATGTCCATGTGTGTATGTAGCTCCCTTAATGTTCTCTCTCTCCAACCCGAGAGAGAGAGATAGTGCAGCCCCTCAGATCATGTTCTCTCTCTCTCCAACCCCGAGAGAGAGAGAGAGATATCAGTGTGTCTGTGTTGTGGTGTGTGTGTATCAGTGTGTATGTGTGTGGTGAAGCTCAACGTGTGTGTGTGCTGTGTCGCTCTCAGTTGTGCGTGTGTATCAGTGTGTGATAGCCGTGTGTGCTGTGAGAAGATGAAGTTGGTGGTGTGTGTGTGTGTGAAGCTCTGTGTCTATTGCAGTGTTATGAAGCTCTGTGTGTATGGCCGTGTCTGAGTGTATGGCCGTGTCTGAGTGTGTGCTCAGCTTCTCCTCTCAAAATGCAACCCGAGAGAGAGATAAGAGAGAGAGAGTGTGGGTGTGGGTGTGTGCGTAGTCTGTCTTTGTTGTGTAGTGTCTCTCCTTAAAATAACAATATCTTTTACCACCTTTTTGACACCACTCACCGCCTCTCTTATTATAATATCACCCTTTCCCCCACTCAGCTTTTTTGTTTTCTCTCTTTTTATCTTTAAATTTGATTTCAAAGATGCCCATTGTCCCCTCTACCCAAAAAGTCTGTATGTCTCCACCCACTCTCACCTGCCCTTCTCTTTTTTTCAATTTCCTCCACCACTTTTCAAACCCACCGAATTGAGCCCCACTCCACCGAATTATTTTCCATCCAAACCTATCATCACAATGTCCACTCTATTGCCCTTTGAATCCAGCAAAACAAAATCCTTTTCCATCCTAAAACCCATTATCTTCATCTGACCCTCTTTTTTTCTTTTCTTTATTTTCTTTTTCATTTTTTTATTTTTTTTGTTTGTTTTTTATTATTTTATATAAAAACACCTAAAAAATATGTATACACACAAAAAATTAGATAAAAATTATAAAATACTACAAATTGATAAAATATTAATGATATAAAATAATTTGACCAAAATAGGTGAGGTTTGGGATTAAAGCTCAATTTGATTTTTTTGCTGAGAAATTCATAAAATGACATATTCCAATTTACATCATGGGGTGTTCAAAAGAAAGTGCCCAAGTCTTAGGGCCGGTCAAAATGGGGTGTCTACACCTCCACCACCAAGTTTCCTTAGAGTTTGGTCACTTTCCTTTCGACTCTCCAAGGATTTTCCTTGAGATTCTCCTCATACGATTGGTCATTGAATTCCACATAGTGTTAGCATCATCTTCCAAGTACCAAGTACCTTCTATATCCATTTTATTCTTAAATATTTCTAGTTTATCCCCTTTTAGTCCCACCATCTCCTCCTACAACGCCCACTATCCTTCCCAGGTTGGTATTTCCCTTTAAAGCATAAATCCAGTACCAAGATCTTATGTTGAGACATCAGGCTTTCTCTAGGAATCACCTTACAATCGATGCATGTTAGACGATCTACTTTTTTACTAAAAAGTAATATATTTGGCTCCTAATTAACCCACTCTTAAAGGTTATCAAATGCTCATCTCTCTTCTTATACATAATATTGGCCACCACTAGGTCAGAAGCCAACGCAAAATCTAAAATACTCTTTCCAGCCTCATTTCTATCACCAAAACCATACCTACCATGCACCCTCTTATGACCTAGTTTATAATTCCTACATGGTCGTAGAAATCTTCACCTATAACTAGGTTCTCTCATACGGGTATCTCATCTAATACCTCATCCATTTGGTCCCAAAAATCTCTCTTAGTCTAATAATCAAATCCTACTTGGGGGGGAAGGGGCGTATATACTAATAATGTTTATTATATTCTCTTCAATAACTAGTTTAACTAATATAATCCTATCACATTTCCTAATGACCGCAACTACATTTTCTACAAGACCCTTAACAACTATTATTCCTATCCCATTCCTATGTCTATCCTTGCCATTATAATATAGTTTAAAACCGGTATCCTCTATTTCCCTAGATTTCTCACATGTCCCACTTAGTTTTTTATATGCAAGCTAAACTAACGCTCCTTTTAATCATGACATCTACCAATTCCATAGTCTTACTAGTTAAAGTTCCTATATTCCATGTGACTACCCTAAACCTATAGTCTTGGACTAGCTTCTTTATCTGCACTCGTCTCGAAAAACGCGACAACCTTTGCTCATTTTTCACCACACACAGGCGTTAATGCAGCACCCCTTGCTCACTTTTCAAAACACCCAGAGGTAAGTACAACGCGTCACTTGTATTGTGTTTGGTTAAGGGATTTAAAGAGAGATTTGGAAAGGAAAAGGAAAAGGTGTGTGAAATTAAGTGAAATGTAGGTATATTTTATTCATATTTCACCTACCTTCTTCATTTCTTTTTGTAAATTTCTCCTCAAATCCTCTAACCAAACACAGTATTAAGAAAAACAACCTAGCATTTAATCGATTCTAAGTAGGATTTATTTTCATAAATTTAAACTACATATTGATTTTTTTGTATATAAGTAAAAACTATGAATATAAAATCATGAATATTTGGTGGCCATCTCTTTTTGAAATAGATTATTTTAGTAAGGTAAAAGAGAGTAAAAGGATAAAACAATTTATATGCTGGCCCACTCAAGTCCTTAATAAGAACGCCATGTGGTGTTGGAGAAATCATTCAAATCATATAGCACTGCTCTTATACTTTTACTATAGTTTTAGTTGGTGTCAGGATTTTGATTTTTCTTGTTGGCTGAAAAAATTTCTAAAGAAAAACATAAAATATTTGTCTTTTTTTTTTATATTAAATTGTGCATTGTTTCATTTCTAATTCTTCTTTAAGCTCTCATTCTTTTCACTTTCTTCATTTTCTTTTATCTAAATTTTATGGTTTCGTTAAAATTCAAGTAGCATTATTTGATACTTTAGTGAAGCATATGCTTATGAAATAGTCTTGTTTATGAATTTTGGGTATGTTTGATTAATGCTTTTAAAAAGAATGGCAAAATTTATTTTACCCTCTTGTAGTTTAAGCTAATTGCACTTCACTCCCTATCGTTCAAATATAGGTAAACAATACCCACATATTTTTTGACTAAGATGCAACTGTTACATTTTAGGTGAAGTTCACTGCACTGACAATAGTACCCTTGACTTTTATCTTCTTCTGTTACCCATGTGAAAACCGTACCCCTAGCTAATCAAGCCTCATACCAGCCACCGTCAATTACCTACACTGCCTCCCTCGCCACCTAGCACTGCCTCTCTCTCTTCCTCCCGGCCACAACCCCTTTTTTGTAACTCCACATTCAAGAACATTATCAAATCAAGATTGTGGGGGGTAGTGAGTTAACTAACTATGTCAATCGAGATGTTTTGTTGAAATTCACAGCTCAAAGGCTTCAATCGTTGTTTGAGAATGCTAGTTGTTTTACAAAAGCTTTGGGTTTATAGTGAAAATGGTGACCCATTTGTGATTAATAATGGAAACTTCTGTTAGGACTATTGGACACCAGAAATCAATTCCACACCATAACACAAGAATATTTATGTGGTTCAGCAATTGCCTACGTCCACGGAGAGCTATCCACTATAGAATTTTCCCGGAGGGAGATTACAACTCACACCCACTCTCTATAGAACTCTCACTTCTCACTTCTCTCACAGCTCTATATCTGTGTCTGTGTCTATGTCAACCCTCTCCTCCTCACCTCAATTTATACACAATTGAGGGAGGATGTGATTGGCCACCACCTACCTCCTTCCACTCTCTAGTGGGTTCTCCATTTGGGTAGTGGAAAAAATGGTGCTGCACTAACAATTCTCCCCCTCCACGCCCACATGGACAACTGACTTCTCACTTGAAGTCCATCCCGGTCAGATGCTTGCAAACTTCCAGTTTGTCTCTGGTGACACCCTTGGTCATCATGTCAGAAGGATTCTTGTCTGTGTGAATCTTCACTAGCTTTATCAGCTGCTTTTCCATCACTTCTCGTATCTAATGATACCGGGCATCAATGTGTTTTGTACATGAATGGTACATGGAATTCTTGCTCAAATCAATTGCACTTTGACTATCACAATGTACCTTATACTCTTCCTGCTGTAGGCCCAATTCTTGGAGGAACCGTTTTAACCACAACATTTCCTTTCCAGCATCTGCGGCGGCAATGTACTCTGCCTCTGTTGTAGATAGAGCAACACACTTTTGTAGTTTGGACTGTCATGAAACAGCTCCCCCTGCAAAGGTGAACAGAAATCCTGATGTAGACTTTCTACCATCAAGATCACCTGCCATATCAGCATCTGTAAAACCCTCCAAAATTGGTTCAGCTCCCCCGAAACATAAACACATCTTTGAAGTTGCCTTCAAGTACCGAAGAATCCATTTGACCGCCTCCCAATGCTCTTTTCCTGGATTGGCGAGGAATCTGCTCACAACACCAACTGCATGAGCTATATCTGGCCGGGTACACACCATTGCATACATCAAACTTCCTACTGCGGAAGAATAAGGGATTGCCTCCATTTCTTTCCTTTCAGAGCTGGTCGTGGGACACGAACGCTTTGACACATTGAAATGGTTGGCCAGTGGTATGCTGACTGGCTTGGCATCTTTCATGTTGAACCTTTCAATTACCCGTTCAACATATTTCTCCTGTGACAGCCATATCTTCTTGGCTTTCTTGTCACGAACAATCTTCATGCCCAAAATTTGCTGTGCTGGGCCTAAATTCTTCATGTCAAAATACTGCGACAAGTCCTTTTTCAACTTGTTGATCATAGTAGTATCCTGTCCGATGATTAGCATATCATCGACATACAACAGTAGGATAACGAAGTTTCCATCCGAAAACCTGTGGAAATATACACATTGGTCTGCCACCGTTCTTGTGTACTCGTGATCCATCATAAATGAATCAAACTTCTTATACCATTGTCTTGGCGCCTGTTTCAAGCCCTAGAGACTCTTCTTCAGTTTGCAGACCAGATTCTGTGTTCCTTTAACTTCAAATCCTTCTGATTGCTCCATGTAGATCTCTTCCTCCAACTCACCATGGAGAAAGGCAGTCTTGACATCCATTTGTTCTACATCCAGATTCAAGCGAGCTGCTAATCCCAGAGCCACTCGAATAGAAGTCATCTTCACAACTGGGGAGAAGATCTCGTCAAAATCAATTCCTTTCTTCTGCCCAAAGCCTTTGACCACCAAACGAGCTTTATGCTGCAATAGTTTACCGTTTCCATCTTTCTTTACCTTATACACCCATTTGTTTTTCAAGGCTCTCATGTCTCTTGGAAGTGGAACAAGCTCATAAGTGTGGTTCTTCTGCAAAGAACTCATCTCCTCCTTCATGGCTTGCATCCAACAGTCTTTTTTTGTATGACTCTTGGCTTCTGAAAAACTCTCGGGCTCCCCCTCATCAGTAATCAGAATATACTGAGAAGCAGGATATTTGGTTGATGGCACGACAACTCTTCCAGTTCTCCGCAACTGAGGCCCAGTTGCCTCTGTTTGAGGGGGTTGCTCCCCCTGCTCAACACCCTCTTCATCCGGGTCTTCATCTCTTTCCTCCTGATCCTCAATTTCTGGCATAGGATCTGGCAACTCTGGCACTTCTTGTTGCACATCATCACATCTAGCATTTTGTGATGGCTTGGGAGATGGAAACAAGTCTGGAGTGATGACATCTCTAGACTTTGCAGATTTCTCAAAATCTACTACTGTCTGATCTTCTTGAAACACAACATCTCTGCTCCTGAACATCTTCTTGTTCACTGGGTCCCATACCTTGTACCCAAATGCTGCATCTGAATAGCCCACAAATATGCATGGAGTGGACTTGTCATCAAGCTTATGTCTGTTTTCCTTGGAGATGTGTGCAAAGGCCTTACACCCGAAGACTCTCAAGTGAGAATATGATACCTTTCTTCTGGACCAGACTTCCTCAGGTATCGCAAAATTCAACGGGACGGAAGGCGACCTGTTGATGAGGTAACAGGCTGTACGGGCGGCTTCAGCCCAGAATGACTTTGGCAACTTTGCCATTTTGAGCATAAATCTACTACTGTCTGATCTTCTTGAAACACAACATCTCTGCTCCTGAACATCTTCTTGTTCACTGGGTTCCATACCTTGTACCCAAATACTACATCTGAATAGCCCACAAATATGCATGGAGTGGACTTGTCATCAAGCTTATGTCTGTTTTCCTTGGAGATGTGTGCAAAGGCCTTACACCCGAAGACTCTCAAGTGAGAATATGATACCTTTCTTCTGGACCAGACTTCCTCAGGTATCGCAAAATTCAACGGGACGGAAGGCGACCTGTTGATGAGGTAACAGGCTGTACGGGCGGCTTCAGCCCAGAATGACTTTGGCAACTTTGCCATTTTGAGCATACATCTGACTCTTTCCATAATAGTGCGGTTCATCCTTTCTGCCACACCGTTGTGTTGTGGGGTGCCGGGAACTGTTGTCTCGTGCCGGATACCTCTGCTAGCACAGTATACTGCAAAAGCATTGGAAATGTACTCGCCTCCATTGTCTGTGTGAAGACACTTCAACTTCTTCCCAGTCTCTCTTTCTACCATTGCATGAAACTCCTGAAAGTGCTGAAATACCTCATCCCTTGTCTTCAGGAAATACACCCACAACTTCCTTGATGCATCATCAATGAAAGTCAGAAAATACTTGCGGCCGCTATGTGACTCCACTTCGATTGGGCCACAAACATCCGAGTATACCATATTGAGCACTTCTATTTTCCTCTTGCTCGTTGAACTGAATGATACTCGATGTTGCTTGCCATAAAGGCAATGATCACACAGCTTCAAAGCACTCCCTTTGGATAAGGGTATTCTGGATTGCTTTGCCAATAGATGCAATCCCTTCTCACTCATGTGAGCCAGTCTTCTGTGCCATAAGTCCGGTGACTCCTTGTCTTCTGCTGCATTAAGACTTTCCAGACAGATCTTCGTTTGAGTCTTATACAGTGTTGAAGACATCTCTCCTCTGGCAATTGTCAAAGCTCCTCTTGTCAGCTTCCAACGGCCATTTCCAAATGTACTTGTATAGCCCTGTCGGTCCAGGGCGCTTCCGGAGATAAGATTGAGGCGCAAATCTGGAACATGCCTCACATCTTTGAGAACCAACTTGTTCCCGACATTAGTTTAAATACTAAGGTCTCCAATACCCACAATCTTCGAATAGCTAGAATTCCCCATTCGAATAGTGCCAAAATCTCCAGCGTTGTACGAGCTGAAGAGTTCTCTGTGGGAAGTGGCATGATAGGATGCAGCTGTGTCTATCACCCATTCTGTGTAGCTGTGGTCAGCCACGTGAAGGCAATCTTCCTCTTCACCAACTACAAGAAGTATTTCATCAGTTGTTGTGGCTGTTGTGTTCTCATCTCCTTTTGACTTACTGCTTTGGCCTTTCTCTTTCCGGCTTGGGCAGTTTCTCTTTATGTGACCCTCCTGGCCACAGTGATAGCAAGTGAAGCTGGAGTTACCTCGACCTTTGTTATCTCTAGATTTACTCCTGCTGTTCCAGCTGTCTCTACTCTTGCTTCTTCCTCTACCTCTTCCTTTACCTCTGTCTCTGCCTCTATCTTCTGTGACAAGAGCATGGGACTGATTATGGGACTAATTACCTCCCATGTCTTTCCTTCTTGTCTCTTCATTGTACATGGCGTCTGTGACCATACTCATGGTCAGTTTCCCTTATGGTGCAGAGGTGCTGAGAGAAACCACCAATGTCTCCCAGCTGTCCAGTAAAGAACTGAGCAGTAGTACGGCTTGCATTTCATCGTCCAATCGCATCTTGACGGTTGCAAGCTGATTCACCACATTTTTGAATTCACTGGTGTGCTCAGCAATAGACACACCATTCTTCAACTTCAGATTTACTAGCCTTCTCATCACCAAGGCTTTGTTTCGAGCGGTCTTTGACTGGTACATGTCGTTTAACATTGTCCAAAGAACATAGGCATCTGTCTCTTCGGCAACATGATGGAACACACTGTGGTCTATCCATTGTCTGATACAAGCGATAGTCTTGCGGTTCATTTTTATCCAGTCATCATCTTTCACTCCTTCAGGTTTAACCCCCTTTATAAAAATGGGGTCATGCAAGTCTTTTAAAAACAGGATGTCTTCCATCTGTGACCTCCAAATTGCATAATTGGAAGGAGTTAACTTGAACATAGATTCTGAAGTTGATGTGGAAGCCTCCATCGTGTTCTGTCTTTTTACAAAAAATTTCAAATGAAAAATCTGGCCGTACGAATGTGTCCGGAATACTCCAAACAATTGAAAAACACTATTGGATCGTCAAAAATATACTCAGAATGGCTCTGATTAAGCCAAAAAAGTTTAACAGTTCAGATCTGTGGAATCTGGTGCGCCTGCGAAGCACCAGATAATTCCCCTGTGCGAATGACGTCAGGCTAATGTCAGCGCCTAAGTCAACGAGCCGGTCAACGCAGCTTGGAAGCGGCGCGGCTCAGTCAACGGCTCGGCTAGGCCCGGCGCGGTCAACGGCTCGGGTCAACTCTGCCACGTGTCTGCCACGCGGCGCTGACGTGGCGATGACGTGTGCGCTGACGCGGCGTGACGTGGCGTGACGCGGCGCCTACGTGGTCGTCTTCTCCCTTACGCCGCGCGTGATGGCGCGTGCTTGCGTCTGAAATGACGCGCTGGTACTGGTCGACGCGTGTAAGCGCGTGTTGCGCGTAGGCCTTACGCGCTTTATTTGGGCGGCGTGTGGAGGCGCGTGCGGGATCTTCTGGAGCTCTGTTTTGCAGTTTTTGACTCCCCTCGTTGAGACCTTGCTCCTAGTGTGCTCAAAATCGGATTTCGAGCAACTTGATTTCTGGGCAGTTTCGAAAAACACTCTGTTTTTGTTCCAAAACGCAATCGATTCGGCTCTGATACCACTTGTTAGGACTATGGGACACCAGAAATCAATTCCATACCATAACACAAGAATATTTACGTGGTTAGGCAATTGCCTACGTCCACGGAGAGCTATCCACTATAGAATTTTTCCGGAGGGAGATTACAACTCACACCCACTCTCTATAGAACTCTCACTTCTCACTTCTCTCACAGCTCTATATCTGTGTCTGTGTCTATGTCAACCCTCTCCTCCTCACCTCAATTTATACACAATGAAGGGAGGATGTGATTGGCCACCACCTACCTCCTTCCACTCTCTAGTGGGTTCTCCATTTGGGTAGTGGAGAAAATGGTGCTGCACTAAATGGTGCTGCACTAACAACTTCATCATAATTGAAGGCTGCCAGTGATGCGTGGTGTTGTTGAGAACGGGTAACTTTTGGTGAACAAACAAGGTGTGACTTTGACGAACAAGTATGGCTATATATATTTATATCCTAGTAATAATTATTGTTTGTTTTGTCATTTTATGATGAGATTATGATGAGATCAGAAGTGGCAAATCCAAGTCAAACTTATGACCCTGCTCAATTATACATATTTAAAATCTACATAAATTTAATAGACTTTAATAAGTTGTTCATTGTCAACCCAATTAAAATTGAATTTACATGGGTTGAACATGGGCACCCATTTAAGTCCTTCTAAATGGGCACTACTTCCACCACCTCCTCGACCACTACCACCATGACCACTGCCATTTCACACCACTATCGTTGACCCACTACTACAACCACTGCCACTCTACCACTGTTATTGTCACTTCTCTACCACCACCACCGCCACCGTCACTCCACCACTACCTCTGTTTCGCCACCGTCATCGTCGTTATAAAATTAAAAATTTAAAAATATTAATAAAAAAGAGATGAACTAAATGAGTTGGTTGGGTTCATTTATCCAACCCCTATCCAATTTAACCGAATTTGTTTAAGCTCATTTATTAAATGGGCAAGTTTGGATTGGATTACTTTAATTCATAATCCTTTTTTACCCATCCATTTTTCACCTCTAGATGAGATTAATTATATAAAAAATACCCTTGATAATTTTTGTATTTTAATATTAAAAATTATATTTTATAAACATATATATATATATATATTTGTACTGTATTGAATATAAATATAGTATTTTACTATTAAAAAATTATTTTTTATAAAAAACGGTGGAAAAATATTAAAAAATGATTGAAGAAAAACCGTACTAACCAAGTATAGTAAGTAAATTTGGTAGGACAACAAGAGGATAAAATTGTCTTTTATAAGCTAATACCAACGGATTAAATCTCAATACCAAGTTTCCTTAGCCTTTGTTAATCTCCATCCATAAAATTCACATTCCATTAAGACTAGCAATCCGTTAAAACTACTTGCAAACAAACAGAATATTAATATAATTCCTACTCACTATTAGTCCCAATTCAATGCGCTACTTTCAAAAACAAACAAGGTCTTAGACCTCCTCCAACCGATAATTCAAATCCATGGTGGCATACTACTAACATTTGACATCAAATAAACACTCCACCCGATGCAGCAAAATGTGACTTGGCTTTTAGCAGGAACATGGCAGGTCAATTTTGACATGCTTCAGAGCTCTTGTCAATTTCTTTCCTTTTTTTTTTTTTCCTTCTACTTTTTAATGTTCAACAGTAACAATATGGAAAAGAAGTCTAATGGTAAAAATGATACAACAATAAAATTGACATATCCGGTTGAGAACTTTTTTGTAGAAAATGTAAAATTAATATATATCAATTTACTAACCTTTAAAAGAATTTAACATATCAAATTTTGAAAATTTGAATAAAAATACTCTTATACTGTGTTTGGTTGGGGGATTTGGAAAGGAAAACGGAAAAGGTGTGTGAAATTAGGTGAAATGTAAGTATATTTTATTCACATTTCATCTAACTTTTCCCTTTCCCTTTCCAAATCTCTCCTCAAATCCTCCAACCAAACACAGCGTTAGGAGGCTTAGATTCGAATCCCAATTCTCACTATATCCACAAACCCACAATTTCCCAGGGCTGCGCATTCAGTCCCAGCAGTAAGCACAATCACCTCAAATTGAGGGCAAATTAGTAAATATGCTTTGATATCATTTGTTTTTTTTAAGACAAATTATAGTGATAGTTCCTATATTTTATCTCTTTATGTCTTAGGCTATTTTAATCTTTATTCTTTCAATTGATTTAATTTTGATTATTAATTTTAAATTTTATGTCAATTTAATCCAATTAATAATGTCGTTAGTGTTTTTTGAAAAAACTGATAATTGAATTAGTTGAGATTAACTCACTGAGTTGAGTAAGTTTATAATTTTATCTCTAAAAATATGACATATATCACTCATGTACATATTTTTTATTAAAAAATGTTAATAATTATAAACATTTATAAGACAAAATTATAAATTTAAAATTAAAATTAAAATAGTGATAAAATTTAAAAAAAATCAAAATGACACAGATTAAAGGAAAATTTATTCATAAATCTTATATGGGGGAATATTGATCTATTTAGTCCTAAAAATTTTCTTATGAACCAATTAGTCCTTTTTGTTTTGGAAAGTTATATTTATTTAATTTTGTGTCATTTGAGTTTAAGTGAATACTCTTTTGTGATTCATTTTTCTAATTTTCTGATTTGTTTTTGAGATGAGAATAGAAATGTGAGGTGTAAAAGATTATTTTTGGAGGGATTGGTGGCTGAAGTGTTGGTTGTCGAGCGTAAAAATCTACATTTCTATTAGTGTGATTTTCTGGTGTTACATTAGAGTATTATATTAGAGTGCTACATTTGGAAAAAGTATACTAATGAGTTTTTGTGTGTTAAATTGGTTAAAATGTTACGTTTGGAAAAAAAAATACACTATGGAGTGTTTTAGAATGTTAAGTTGTTACGTTTGAGAAAAGTACACTAAGGAGTTTTTTAGTATGTGATTGGAGTGTTAGTTTGAAAAAAGTACACTAAGTAATTATTTTTTTTTAGAATATTACGTTGTTACATTTAAAAAAAGTACACTAAGAAATTTTTTAGTATGTTACATTAGAGTGTTACGTTTTTTGGAGTGTTACGTTTTTTGGAGTGTTATATTGAAGTGTTATATTTGGAAAAAGTAACTAAGGAGTTTTTTTAAAGTATTACGTTTAGTAATTTCAACATTAAAAGAACGTCCATATATATTTATCCCTCAACGCACAACACACACATGTTTATGCTTAGCCCTTTATGTAATTCACACTAGAATGGAACTTTAGAGGAAAGAAAAAAAAAAAAAAAAGATCCAATAGTTCATATGATCAATATTTGAGATTTATTGGTACTTCACCTAAGATTAAAATATTCCTAATTGTCCACATAATATGTCTTTTATTTTATTTGGACAAATTACCCACAACTCTTTTTTGAAAAGTGTGTGTTCTATTTAATCCCAAAACCTTTTAGATAGACCCAAAAGTCCTGTGCCCATTTATCTTCTCATCTTTCTCTGCATCTTGCTTCTTCTTTTTTTCTCTCTTCGATATCCAGTAACGACTATGACCATGCCTTCCTTCTTTTATTTTTCTTTCTAATCTGCAGTCACCGGCGACCAGCGACCACTATTGATTAAGGTTTACTGTCAACCATAGAGTACTGATTCCTTACTTCACCTTCACTGACGGCGAAGGAGATGAGTTTCCAACGAAGAAGATGGGTAGATCTACGTTAGATCCGGCTATATCTAAACCAAAAATAGTTGTCAGAGTACAAGCATCTCTTTATATCTATCTCTTTCCTTTGATCTCTTGATTTTCTTACTTTTTTACACTACACACTTTTATTTTCCTATTTTAATGGAGAAAATTTTCAAATTTTGAAAAAGTTGATTTCGAGTTTTACTTACAAGAGATGAAAACTGTAAAATTTTACAATCTTAGTTTTTTTGGTGCTGAAATAATTCAGTCTTTAGAACTATAAAATTTTGCAGTTTCATAACTTTCTTGAGAACTATAAAATTTTGTAGTTTCATAACATGTTTTTCAGTTTAATTAATAAGAATAAATACTTAATAGAATCATACTTTGAAACTGTGATTGCTTTTCAGTTTGACCAATATTTGAGATTATTTGCTTAAACCTACAAAAATTAAAAATAACGTATATATTTTTTTCCATTGTTCCTGTTTGTTGTTGTTATGTTTTTTTTCTTCTTTCAATTTATTAATATTTAGCGACGTCCAGCGAATATTCTAGACATTCTAGCAACTTCTGGTAACGTTCAAAACACTTCAGTGATCCTCTGGTGAATTTCCGGTGATACTTCGACGACTTCCCAGTGATGTTAAACATTTCGATGAGTTTCAAGTGATCGTCTGACGGAAGTCTGGCAGTGGTGGGATGTTACAACGTCTTTAAATTTTAAAAAAATAATAATAATAAGATATTTTTTGATAATAATTAAAAATATGTAGGACTAATTGGTGCAAATGTTATGTTTTGGGATTAGATAGGTTTTGAACTTTGTGTACGGAACATATCAATAAGTTTCCCATTTTTTTTATACTAGTAGTTGGCACACGCGATATGTGTATAATTAAAACAGTCCCGCTACAGAGCCCGAATTCCCCATGGCTTGACTGCCCGAATTTCAAAACGACGCCGTTTTGAAACTTTTTTTTTTTTTTTTTTTCTTTTCTTCTTCCTCCCCCTGCCTTCTTCCTTCCCATCTCTTCTTCCGACTCAACACAGCATCATCACAGAAGAGAAGAAAGAAGAAGAAGAAGAAAAACAAATCATCAACACAGCATCAACACAGCAAACCCAGCACCATCAACACAGCACCATCAACAAAAGAGAGAAGAGAAGAAATCAAACCCGGCACCATCAACACAGCATCAACATCATTAATAACCAACAAATCATCATCAACATCATCAATAACCAACAAATCATCATCATCATCATCACAATTTTTATTTTATTTTTCCTCTCATCTTCAGATTTAGATCCAGTAGGAAAAAAAAAATCAACATCTTCATCAACACAGCCAACAGCCAACAAAAAAAAATTTCCCCCATTCATTTTCAGCTCCAAATCCAAAAAAAAAGGAGAGAGAGAGAGAGAGTGGCGAGTGGCGATCGGTGATACCCACCGGCGATCACCGCCATCACCGTCTTTTCCCCTTCTTCTCTCTTCCTCTTCTCTCCTCTCCTCTCTCTCTCTCTCTCTCTCTCTCACCTCTCTTCCTCTGTATTCAAAAGCAACAACAGAAAGAAAGAAAAAGAAAGAAAGAAAAGAAAAAAAAAATGAAACCCAAAACGACATCGTTTTGGGTTTCGAGCCAACGGGATTTCGGGCCCTCAAACATTTTTGTAATTAAAATAAGCAAAATTAAAACAAATTTTTTATTATATTTGGTATGCTAGATAAGTGGTAAGAATTTTGTTTACTAAATGTACTAAGGTTCAAAACCTGCTTTTGTCAACAATTTACTATTTTCTTTTCTCTTTTCAAATAGGAAAATGAGGACACATGACATAAGGAGAAGCCATCAAAATTAGGATACCAAGTGAATTGTTCACTTTTAATAATAGTACAGATATATACACTATATATATTATATGCATGTACATATGTATAATTTAATATTTGATAATATACAAATTGGTTTTAAAAAAATAAAAAGTTTGAAGAATCTGTGTTAGTATGTGTGGTTACATTGTGTTAGCACATGATTTAATTGTACTAAACAATAGTTTAATTATAGGATTTGTCTTAAATATGGATATATATATATATATATATATATATATGTATATGTATATATGTGTGTGCTCATGTATGTATATTTATAGTATGTATATATGTATGTGTTCATGTATGTATATTTATAGGTATATAGTAAGAGTGTTGCTATTAGCACTTTATCAATTATTTTGGACCCTCCATCTCTTTGGACCCTCACTTATAAATTTTAAAACTCTTAAAATTTATTTTCTTCCCCCAAATAATACTAAAATTATCTTTGTGAATACATTCCACCCATTCAATTGAATGTACATCCCTACACCCCAAAAAGCTTCTCTCCCCAAAGTCCTAACAAAACCCATGAAGGCGATTACTACTTCATCTCCACATACTTATTCATAAGAAAATAAATATAAGATTTTTTGTTATTGATTTAAAATTCTCCTTTTGTGGGTTCTGCGATCTCTACAAGTTTTGGTTATCTATTCGCGAACAACTAAAAAATGTTCGATTACTTGTTCCCAAACAAATGAACAATGTTCGGGCCTGTATTCCTGAATTTCGATCATATGTTCAGAAGTTCAATCCCGAAAAAATGACAAACAGTTTTTATTATTTTTACCTGTTTTTTCAAGAAACTTACCTTTATAATGTCAATCTCCTCTAAGCTAAGAACACCATCAAAGTTATGAACCTTCTTTGAGCTTTTATTGCTCTACTCCTCTTGTCTCATTGAGTTGTGGTTGCTAGAAAAAATTTTACTTATTGTCATTATCAGAGAAGTGTAGGTAATCAAATGGTTGCTACTGTTACTGCCGGAATATTGCCGCCAAAGGATTTTCAAAGTTTTGAGGGTGAATAGGTTTTGAAGGTGGGATTTGGGAGAGATGGATGGGTGGTGATGGAGGTAGATACTCTCATAAACCCTAACTCATTATGTAATGTGTGTGGGCTTAATTGTGAGATGAAGTATTCCAAAGTTATTGATGTCTTTTTTAATAATTTCATTTGAGGTTATTATTGTAATAAAAAAATTAAAAAATGAAGGGTCCAAAATAATTGATGGGGTTCTAATAATAGCACTCATATAGTAGAGAGAATAAGAAAAGGTTAAAAGAAAAAGACAAAGAGGGCAAAAAGATCATTTTGCATCCACTGGTAAACTTACTGTTGCACTTTAATCCAAAACTATGTGGGGTTCTTTGCCTATATTTAAATGATAAGGGGTAAAGTGCTCATGACTAAATCACAAAGAGTAAAGTGAATTTTGCCCTAAAAAGAACTATTCACTTTGTTTGGTTTTAGTTTTCAGAATTCACTTTTTAGATAATTCTACTTTTTTGTTTTCCGTATTTTTTTTGTTTTCACTGAATTTTTTTAATATTTTAAGTAATTTTTTTTTTTAATTTTTAGGCACACCTAAGATAAATACGCTTAAAAAGTATAATATTTGTGAAACAAATCTTTAAAAAATTCACTAAATACCAAAAATACAAAAAAAAAATAAGAATTCAGTATATTTTTCGTATTTTTGTGTATTTATTAATTTTTTAAAATATGTTTTTACAAAAATTTTGCTATTTAGATACATCTAACAAAGTAAAAAAATTGTTTAAAATTTTAAAAATATTCATTAAAAACAAAAAATATATATATAAAAAACAAAATACTCAATTTTCAAAAAATTGAAACCAAACACTGTTTAATTTTAGACTAAGTTTACGTCTATTTTCTAATAGCAGTGAACCATCAATGCTATCTGGGATTTTGGTGCCTTCAGTCTCAATCCTACCATTTTACCAAAAACATCAAAGACCGTAGAGATAAATAAACTTCATATATACTTGGATTTATATTTGCAATTCAAAGTTTTAAATTCCACGTTTCATGAATTTCCAAATGGGACACTACCCCAGTTATTATTATTATTATTATTTTGAACTCCTAAACTTTCAATTAAAGAGGAAAATGGGATACATCAAAAATGAGTATGGAGACAAGAGTAGCAGGTGGGCATACAACCCAATTTACTGGTAAGGACTTAGAAAGACAAGCCTTCGCAACCCAATGTGCTGCTTCATTGTTGGTTCTTCTTGTCCAGGAAAAAGAAATAGAGTTTGGAGAAGCAAGCCTTCGAATATCCAGGATAATAGCACTATACTCCCATGGTGGAACCGTTTCGAAAATGCAAAGAGAGATCACCGATTTGTTGTCACTTTCGATTTCCACTCGCGAGAGGTTGAGAGCTTGAGCCATGAGACACGCTAGACGAACTGCATGTGCCTCGGCTTGTGCTACAGACGAAGCCTCACAAGACTTAGCACAACCATCCAGAAGGTTTCTCTTTGAGTCTAAGAATTACAGCCAAGGCAGCTGATGAAGAAATCTTACAAAAAGCTGCATCACAGTTAAATTTGACTCTACTGTGGGAAGCTGGCTGCCAACCGAATCAAGGATTATGGTTGGGGACGGCTGAGGCTTGATTGAGAAAGTGGAAAGGGCCAATCAGAGCATCTTGTTCCTTCTAGAAAAGAGTGATCTTTTGCAGAGTATCATGAGGGTCCACCACTTGATGATTAAAGATAAAATCATTTCTAGATTTCCATATGAACCAGGCAACAGTAGCAACTAAACTGATGATGCGTTTGGATTCAGTCTTTGGATTTCCTCCCTACAAAAGGTCATTGGTCCACCTGGTCACATTTGTAATCGAGCCCAAATCCACTCGCATATTAAAGGAGCTACCGAACCAAATAGCTTTGGTCCAGGGACAATCAAACAAGAGATGCTCCACAGATTCATCAACTTTCCTGCAGATAGGACATTCACCAGAAGATGCACACTTGCGCCTTAACAGACCCAGCTTTGTTGCCAACAAGTTATGGCAGACTCTCCACCAAAAGTGTCGGATTTTGGGTGGAACATCTAGATCCCAAATTGAATTCCAAACTGTGCCAAGGATGAGAGATCCGGAGGGCTTGTTAGAACCATTGGAGTTGTGGCAGATCTACTTGGCTAAGGCATAGCCCGACTTGACTAAATAAACTCCCGATGGAGTGTGGTGCCATATTAAAAGATCATCTCAGTTAACCGCTGCAATTGGGATGGCAAGAATAGCCTCGAAATCTTCTTTCAAAAGCCACTCTTTGAGAATTTCACGCTTCCATATTTTATGAGTGGGATCAGTAACTTCAGCGACTTTTTGAACAGTACAATGAGGGGGTTTATGGGAAGCAATTTTGAAGTCTATAGTAGAGGGTACCCACTTGTCCTCCCAAAAGAAGGCAAGGTTGCTGTTTTGGATTTGCCATCGGAGCCCATTTCAGAGTAGTCCCTACCTTTAAGGAGGCTTGACCGTGCCCAAGATGTTCGCTTACCTTTGGACACTTGCAAGAAATTGGAATTTGGAAAGTAGAGGCCTTTATACACACGGGCCCAAAAAGAATTGGGATTCATAAGGAGACGCCAACCTTGCTTAGCAAGTAAGGCTTGATTAAAAGCTTTGAAAACTCTGAAGCCTATACCTCCTTGATGTTTGGGGATTGTCATTTGATCCCAACTTGCCCAAGGAATGCCCTTGTTATCTGGGTCCCCTTTCCACCAATAGTTTCAAACGAGAGAATTTAGCTTAGAACAGCAAGAGTGGCATTTCAAAACATGACATGGCATAGGATGGCAAAGCCTGAACAACGGCTTTGATAAGAGTTTCCTTACCGGCCTGAGATAAAAGCTTAGATTTCCACCCTTGCATTTTGCTCAATGCTTTTTCAATCAAGCTCCCAAAAGTTTCAGCTTTAGATCTGCCCCATGAAGAAGGTAGGCCCAGATATTTAGCTTTAAGGTTGGCTTGTGAAACACCCAAAGAAGAGCAGATGGAGCTTCGGAGTGTTGCAGATGCATAGGATGAGAACATCACTCCAGATTTGTCAAAATTAATAAGTTGTCCAGAAGCTTCACTGTACATTGTCAAGGTGGCCATTATGTTTTGGCATTCATTCTGATTGACCTGGAGGAAAAGAATAGCATCATCAGCAAAGAAAATGTGTGAGATAACTGGACAAGTTCTTCGCATGAACTTAAGGCATTTAACACCCATCAAAAAAATTAAATCAAATCTGCAAGACAAGTCTTGCTGAACAATGACTTTGGATTTACTCAAATCCAACTCCATACTCAAATTCTTACGAATTTAAGATGCTATGCAAAATATTTTGATGCAAAATATTTTGATTACTGTGACGAAGTGACTACATCAAACTCCCAAACAATACTACAAATTCCATATGGTCCATAAATTACAAGCTCAGGTTTAAGGTTGATACTTGATACTGCATCTTCAGTGAAGAATAATTTTAATAAAACTCATCATTTCAAATCTATACTTGAGCCTAGTTAAATAAAGTGAGCATAATGACATATATGATATAGCCAACAACTGCATAAATTTGACTCGCCCATAGACCAATCGCACCCTTCAACACACACAGTTGACCCATGGACGATAAATTACACTAAGACCTCCTTAAATATTAGTGAATATCGTATCGATTGATCTCTTCAACTATGAAAATTGTATAAATACACTCCTTTTGGAGGCAATCTAAAAAGGATCAACAAGGGTGAAAGTGATACATTTTTATAGTTGAAGAGATCAAAATGTACAAATTCATAGATGAGGTGTAAGTGATTTTTACTAATAGTTAAGGGGTCTAAAATTCACACCTACCCAATCTCAACTATTTAATTAATAACACTAAAGTAAATCTGCACTCAAATGGAATTTATTACAATTTACGGAAAACATATGTGATTCTCACAAGTTCTGCAATCTAATTGTGGTAATTTTCAGGTCGTTGAAAGGAAGGACTAGACAATAATTTGAAAATCAAGAGCAACAAAAGCAATGTGAACAATGCAAGAACAGAAATAAAAGGATATAGCCGATCTATATTCACAACCAAACTAAAAAAAAAAAGTCAAAAACATTAACATTAACATTAACATACACTAATTCAATGTTTCAGAAGACCCATTTTCATGAGTACAGAGAAAGTGAGAGAAATCGAAACTCATTAACTTTATGCAAGTTTGTGCTGAAATGTAGACGAAGAAGAGAGAACTGGAATATAAGCAAAGCCATCCATCGTGTTCTCGTCTAGCAATTCAACCTCAAAACAACATCGTTGAATCTCTTCCTTAGACCACACCTATCAAAATTGGCGTTTTTATAAACGCCGTAACAGCCTCCCCTCATAAAACATGAGGACTTTTTTGGTCCAAAAGTAAAGACATGTTTGGTTGGAATTAAAAATAGAGGATGTGAGGCTCACCGGATTATTAGTGTGATATTTGATTGCGAGATAATATTAATAAAAAATAAAATAAAAAATGACGGTGGGAAACATATGGGTATTTTAAATAATCCAATTTAGTGTTTGTTTGCCAGGGTCCGGATAATTTTAGTATTGGTAGGGCCGATTAAGTTAAGGGAAATTGGAGATTAAATAATATTACAGTGATAAATGAGGCCCTTCCAATTTTTTTTTTTTCTTTATCCAACGGTTAAAAATAATTACATAATTTTATTTCATTCTAACAAAATATAATACCTCTCATTCATATAATCATTTATCCCCACTATTATCACACCCTATAATCTTATCTATAATCCTATTATATATCATATTCTTTTATTCCATATAATTTCACGGTATAATTCATCATTCCTCATAATCTTACGCTATGTTTGGTTGGGGGATTTGGAGAGGGATTTAGAAAAGGAAAGAGAAAAGGTGTGTGAAACTAGGTGAAATAAAGGTATGTTTTATTCACATTTCACCTACCTTTTTCATTTCTCTTTCCAAATCCCTCCTCAAATCCTCCGACCAAACACAGCATTACTGTATCTAATCTCATAAAAAATAATGCAACAATCAAACCTGACCTCAATGCCCAACTTGAAACCTATATACGAGTAAAAGTCCACCTAGCTTTTCTATATGCGACAAAAGTAAAATACCAACTTGTGTAACTCACTAAACAAATACCATGTTCATAAAACTCACTTTCATACTAAATTCTTATTTACCTGTAAATGATTTTCAAAAATCAATTATATATTCTTGTTTATCACACGAAAACGAACACGTCAGCACTCGGACCCACTCAAAACAAATATGTCAGTCCCACTTAAATTCCAGCTCAAGTTACACAGTATTAGACTGAGAGTAGGTGTAAGAGGTTTGAGTTAGTACCCAATCAAAATTTTCAATTTGTTAGCTGAGAAGCTGAAATTTATCATATGCTACAGTTCAATTTGGTCAAGTTTTCACTTTAGTGTATATAAATAATTAATGGGAAGTTTTAAGATCATAAATTTGGTAGAGATTTAAAAATGAAAAGAAAATATGAATGAAATATAAATCTAATTCTCTCATATTTTTCTTTTTATTTTTCCTTTTAAATTTCTATTGAAATTTATGATCTAAACACAATATTTGATATTTTTTTAAAAATCTGTAAAATCCCACATTGATAATAAACTGATGACAGATGTGAAAGTTTCTGTATAAATAACTCTCTACCAAATCTTTATTAACAAATGTTTATCTTTAAATAAATACTCAAAAAATAAAATTATAAAAATATTTAAATATAATATTTCAATTGATACAACCACAACCACATTTGCTCATGGAGCAGGTGTAACAAAAAAAAACACAGTCGGTATTGATATAAAATTCTTAAGCTACTGGGATTAGAAACTAAAACCATTTTTTCTTATCCAAAAGTTTATAAATTAGTTGAGGATGGAATACTAAAATAGATATATATAGTGGATACCACAACCACATTTTCTCATGGAGTAGGTGTAACAAAAAAAGAATCAAAACTGTTCTCTTCTCTCACATATTTCTAAAAATGGTGTATGAGATTACAAATGGACATGGTCATGACTATACATATTCCATTATTATGTCTTCTGAGGGGATTTGGTAGACAGAGTGGTTGATTTGATCACATGAACTCTTTCTATAAATATGCCTACTCACATGCAGCAAGTCCATCACAAGACTAAAGTACTCCCAGAGTTTCATAAGTTGTCAATGGCTTTTCACAAAGTTCTTTCTTCTCTCATTGTGGTGGCTTTTCTCTCTTCTTCCACACTCTCTCAAGCTTTCCCGGGATCCGGCTGGGGCAATGGCGGGTTTTTTGGGGGACGATATTCGGGGCTTTTCCCGGAGTTCTATGAGTTGTCATGCCCTCAGGCTAATGAAATTGTCATGTCTATCTTGGAGGAGGCCATTGCTAAAGAGCCTAGAATGGCTGCCTCTTTGCTCAGGCTTCACTTCCATGACTGCTTTGTCCAGGTTCTACCCTCACCTTACAATCTCAAATATGTTGTATCATCTGTCTATAGTTTTAAATAATAGTATGGGATACATATCGGTATGATGAGACATATATCGTTAGCCTAGCCGCCAATATTAAACAATATGGGCTGATATAATAAATATTTAAAAATTCAAAATCTCAATACATATCTGTCGATATTTGAAACACCATACTCATATATATTTTCTTTGAGAACTTCATTTCATAATGCTATTATTGTCTAAAATATCTTCTTGAGTGCATTTGATAATTGTGCTTTTCGTAGCATTTTTGTTAGTTTTTTTTTTATTATTTTTTTTAAGGTTCGTCTTATAGCACCTAAAAATCAAATAAAAATAAAATCATAGAAGAACTTTTTTATCTTTGCAAAAGGTCTACAAAAAAAATTTAAAAAGTCAAAAAAAAATCTTTTTTTAGGACTTGAAAATTAAAAAGTTTGACACAATTTTTTTAAAAATTCACTAAAGACAAAAAGTTAAAATTTTTAATTGTTACCAAATACGACCTCATTATCAAAATTTTTAAAAAAAAAAGGTTAGAATTCATCTTTGAAATGCTTTTCATGCTCAAGATGCTCTATAGGCATAACATGGGATCATCTATTTTGAAAAATTTCCAACCGAACATAATTATGTGATAAGATGTCAATTGTGACAAGGACAGGGAGAAGAGATTTCGAAACAAAAAATCCCTGACCCTATGCTCACTGTGGGTTAATTTGACTATTCATTTCTTTGATGATGGCATCAAAGTATATATATCCATTTTGTCTACCGATGAACATTAGGCCTCGTCTGGGAAGTGATAATTTTAGCTTAAAAATAAAAAAGTTACTAAAAAAATCACAAAAACCTATAACATATATCAAAAAATTAAAAAATTATCTTCTCTCTACTTTTTACACATCTTTTCGTAAAAAATTAAAAAATTATTCTAAATATACAAAAAAAAAATTATCTCATATTTTAATTAAAAAATCAAAAAATTATTAAAATAATTTGTTTCCAAACGAGACCATACCATTATCATATAGTTGTGTTATGAGTCGTGATTTTACAATTTTGTGTGCTGTTACTGAAGTGGATGGGCTTTACAAGTCTGCATTCTTTATAGGGCTGTGATGCGTCGATTTTGTTGGATGATACTACGAAAATAGTGAGCGAAAAGAGGTCAGGACCAAACAACAATTCCATTAGAGGATTCGAAGTGATTGATGAGATCAAGGCCAAGCTCGAACAAGCGTGTCCTCAAACAGTCTCTTGTGCTGACATTCTTGCCCTTTCTGCTCGAGGTTCCACCATACTAGTAAGCAACTCAGAAGCCTTAAAGTTCATATTGAAAAAACGCTATACATAAACAGATTTCTTAGGTAGTATCGGAGATGAATGTCAATCTCGCACATGTTTATGCATGCTCCATTTCATTATGAAGGAAGAAGCTATTCTAAAGATACAAAACGAAATACAACAAAACATATGGCCATATACATCAAATGATGGAGCCCACCATTTTATTTATATGGCCATATGTCGGTTTTATCTAGAAAAACAAAAACAAAAGAACAATGGAGATGAGTGTTGTTTTTGTAACTAAAAATGCCCTCAGAAGTGGAGAATTTTTTTACTTTTTACTAACGGTGGTTATGGTGGAGCAGAGTGGTGGTCCAAGTTGGGAACTACCACTAGGAAGGAGGGATTCCAGAACCGCCAGTCTGAGTGGCTCAAACAGTAACATTCCTGCACCGAACTCCACAATCCAAAACCTCGTAACACTCTTCAAGCTCCAAGGCCTAGATGAAGAAGACCTCGTTGCACTATCCGGTGAGATTAGTATCAATTTTCTGCAATACAAATGTTTCACAAATTTTTAGTGGCTTTTTGTCCCTTCTTTTCAAAAAAAAAAAAAAGGTTGATGTGTTCGGAAAATTACGAAAAAAATGTGACTTTTTTGTGTGTAGAAGTTGAGTATTTTTTTTTAAAGCTTTTTTAGTTTTTAACTTTTTGACTTATTTAGCTCAACCGAAAAAGATCTATAATTAGCATTTAGTTTAAATTTGTTTTTCTTGCAGGAGGTCATACCATAGGGGTGGCAAGATGTGTGACATTCAAACAAAGACTATACAATCAAAATGGAAATAACCAACCAGATGTAACTTTGGAGAAAACTTATTACAATGGTTTGAAAACATCTTGTCCTAAAGCCGGTGGCGATAACAACCTCTCTCCTCTTGATTTTACCTCTCCTGCCAAATTCGACAACATGTACTTTAAGCTGCTACTGTGGGGGAAAGGGCTTCTGACTTCTGATGAAGTGCTTCTGACAGGAAAAGTCGGTAAGACTGTGGAATTGGTGAAGGCGTATGCAATGGATGAGGGTCTCTTTTTTCGCCAGTTTGCTAGATCGATGGTTAAATTGGGGAATATTAGCCCTCACACTGCTTCTAAAGGCGAAATTAGGAAGAATTGTCGTAGAATTAACTGATGAAACTAATCATCTGTCTTGTTAATATGCAAGATGATATGGGTATTATGAGATTGTCTCTGTGTTCTTGGAAGTTAGCTTTTGTAAGCATGTTACTTGTGCTGTGAATGAATTAGAAATATGGAAGTGCTCTGTGTTAGTAATCTCTTATTCTTGCATGATCTTTGTTGTCTCTGAATAAGGAAACTTTAACTTTTGTATTAGGATGCTATGCCTTAGGTGGTTGGACAAATAAAATAAATAAATATCAATTAAGAATAAAGAGTCTTTATTATGTCGTGTTACCGATCCACCTCTGGGGGCTTTTCTGAATAAACCGAGATGGTGCAATACAAATGACTACTTGTGAATTGGGGGGGCATATGGCACCAACTATTCAACTGGATCAGCAGAGGAAACATACATGTTGAGAATGATGAGGCATCCTATAAATAACTCATTCCTTAGTTTTTAGATTCTTAGTAAAAATGGATGAAGCTGTATTCTACCTAAATAATAGACACATATAAGCATTTGTAGGTGACTTTTTAAGTCCTCCGTCAAATTCTAAGGCTCAACCCTGGACAGGCAGGGCTTGACATACCTCGAATCCTCTTGAAAGTGGGGTGCCTTTGGAAACACAGATACAGGTGGTGCATGACTGCCATCAGCTCGTGTCGCAAGGAGTTAGGTTAAGTCTTACAACAAGTGCAACCCTCGTGTTTAAATTTTTTATTTATTTAAATTTTAATAAGTTTGATGCATTTGGTAATTATTAAAAAAGTTTAGTATTGTTTCAGCCTCCACCAACAACAAAGCCTAGTTAAGTAATCATGCCCACCAAATGCCAAATTCTATCAATTATGTGAAATATAGAAAAAGCTGAATAATTGTATATCTAAAAGCATTCTACTGGCAATGAATTTTGATCTTAATTTAATGTATAATGACAGTTTATAAGTCTAAAGATCAGCTAGTATGAAAAAGTATCAGTTAAAATTAGTTATTGCAAATCCTAATCCTGAGTAAGTATATTTTAAATTAGTTAATTGTCTTTTGTTTCTTGGCATAGATCTATTAATTGGACTCAGTGATATGAGTTTCCAAAGATTTGCTGATTTAACACCATTGAATGAATCATCAGACCCACAAAAACATAATAGCTTTTTAGTTGCCAAGAACAGCGAACACATGTACAAATTTGATTATGGAAAATGTTTGGTAGCTCAAAATTTTGTGACTCAAATGGTTTAAATCTGTCAAAATGACGTCGTTTTACACTCAAAATTTATCAAAACGACGTTGTTTTAAATAATTTGAACCATTTGAATCACAAAATTTTGAGCTATCTAATTGTTGTTTTATTATCAAATCATCCTCCAATGTTTAATCAAACAATCGAAAAAGAATAGCTCGAAATGAGCTGACATGGCTTTCTCTTGCATTTCGCCCAATTGCCCATAGCTGCGTGAAACCCACGCGTTTGATTTCCAACAAAATAAACGAACAGAAGAGAGTAGACAGAGAGGACAACGAAACTGTTGTGGGCAACTTTCGCAGGCCGCCGCTGAGCATCGACCTGGTTGCTACTGCTGACCATCGACTTGGTTGACTACCGACGACCACTGAAAATCTCCCTTTGTCGTTCCCTATCCGTGAATCGCCGATCACCGTCTGTCAATCGCCATCAACTACACTGTGTTTGTCTTCAACTCTTTGCATGGGTCTATTTTTCTCTTCAACTCCTTTACCCTCTTCTGTAATATGTATATATATATATGTGCCTATGAAATGTTGGAATATAGGTCCTTTGATTTTATGCTCAGAAGGTGTTCGATGATTTGCTTGTGTTGAAATGGTGGAGTAATAATCTGGGATAGTTAATGTTTACAAAGATCCTAAATTTTAAACTCACTATAAAGAATTTCCACGACAGAAATAATAATGAAGGAATTTGAATCAATCTTTATGTGAAAGGAATTTGAATCCCTTTATTAATGAAGGCTGGTGTTCTCCAAAAAGAAAACTTTTTTTTTCTCTTTCTCAGGGAAATCAAGTTCTGGGTTTTGTTTTGATCTTCATAATCTCTAAATTAAGAACTGGGTTTTTAGTTTTATATGAAGAAGTGAGGTCAGTGAGGTTTGTTCAGTTGAAATCTTGTTTCAAAAATGAGCAAAAGAAAGAAAGTAGTTTCTTATGTGAATAAAGGTGTAGAGGTTTCGACCCAATTATTGGTGGAAAAGCCTCTTCTACTTTTCATACTTCCTCTGATATTAGTTGTTTGGGTTATTGAGAAATGGGTTTTCTCTTTCTCCAATTGGGTTCCTCTTGTGGTCACTATCTGGGCAACTATCCAGATAACTTTTCTCTAAGTTCCAATGCTTTTTTTAAACAGCTAGTTGTGTTGTATTCATTTCATGATATTATGGTCTTTCCTTATTTTGATATTGTGAATTTGTCTGATTGTTGGTGTGTGGTAATTGGATTTACCATTCTTCTATTTTTCTCTTTTTTTTTTTTTCCTTCTTCTTTTGATTGGTGTGTTGTGTTATGTTGTGTTCCTCTGTTTGTTTGTGTACGGGGGGCAAATATTTCGGCGAGCCCGTATTCCTTTCTTCCAAGCTTCGTTTTTGTTCGATCACCTGCAAGCACAACGGCGGTGAGCTACCCGGCGGTGTGTGGTCGGAAAATCCCTCCGACGATCAAGTTAGCACACACCTTGGGATAGAGAGAGAGAGAGTGAAGGGAGAGTCTTTGAGTGTTTCTTACAAAGTGTTCCTCTGTCCGCTTATGGCGGGCGCAGACATGCTTATATACCCTCTGCGCCCCAAATCTACTCCCAGTGATCTCTCAACACGTGGCACTGCTATCCCATCTGTCAGCAGAAATCTTGCTGAACATCACCTAACCCAACTGTCTGCCCACACTACTGGGAGCTCGGCAGCCGGGCTGCACCATCTCGACTGTCAACGGCCATATTGTGCTTCAAGCCTAGGTATTCCAATAGCCAAGATGATTAAAACCGGGCTCGGCCGCATCCCAGCATAGCCGAGCTCGGGAAAGCTTACGCTGGTTCGCCATTGACCTTCCTGCCGAGCAAACACAAGTAGCTCGGTCAAACCTTGGCCGACGTCAGACATCTCACTCGACCGGCTTCAATACCGTGAGGCCACGTAGCTCGGTCAAAACTTGGCTTGCCTTAACCGAGCAGATTCCTGCAAGACAGGGCTGAACTACCTCGGCTCAACCGTGTTAGGCCCAAATCTATCCGGCCCAATTCCAGATCATAAATCTCCCTCTCAATTGCCCCTTAATTCCGTCCGCACAAGTGTGACTGGGATTACATATTCCGACTAGGATAATCTCTTCCTCGATTCACAATTTGCAAGAAACCAACCGAGCTAATTTCCGCGCTCCGATCCTTGTCTTGCTCGGTCGACGTCTCGTCTGCCCTTCCCGTCTCTTGACTTGCCCGGTCGACGCCTCATCTGATCTCCCTGTCTCTTCAACTCTGACATTACCATTAATAGGGACACGTGTCAATCTCCCATTGGTCCTCAAGTAGCCAACCCAGCCGTCCCATGAAATTTGAATTTGGGCGGTCTTTCTACCTCTATAAACATAGCCCCTCCCTCTTCGATTCATCCTTACTGACATTCCTCCATCTCAAGCGTTCCTGAGCACTTGCCCTTTCTCCCTTGCCATTCCCGAACTCGCTCTCGAAGAAGAAGAAGCCACTGCCCTTCATAGGTATGCCCTCTAACTCCCCTTTTGTTGTTATTTCCTTTGATATTTCACACATTAGGGCACTAAAACGTAGTTTCTAGGATATAGGCACTAAAAACCGTCCCAAACCCTCAACTGTCCATGGTGTTCTTCATTTTCTCTGATGAACATCGAAGATCTGGGGCGGACCGGGGTCCAGGTCTTCTTTTGATCTAAAAAAATCACTCCGACCGAGCAAATAACCTGTTTGTCCCAACCTTAGTAAAAACCGGGCTAGCAAAAGCACTTGGCCGCTCGACCGGGCTAACATCTGGTCCGCTTGGGTGACCGAGCTCCTTGGTTAGCCTTTACAACCGAGGTGGTTTGGCACTCTTCATGACCGAGCTAAAGTCAAGCTCGCTTTGCGCGACCGCGCTCCCACTTAACTTGCCATCATTTTCCTGCAGAGTCCAAGGAAACCACTGACCATTACTGAGGCTCTCAAAGACCGAGCAGCCGTCAATCACCAGGAAGTGCCAAACCTCCTCAGCCGAACTAACCTAGCCGGTTATACATGGGGAAATTCCGCTTCCTCGTCGATACCCCGGCTGCTCTGGCCACATTCTAGGAGGAGTACGACATCCCGGCCGACGTCTACCTTGAGCTCGCCAAAATTGAAACAACCCCTTGGGGCAGATTAGACCAGTGCCCCTTTACCGTGCTGTCCATCATCGAAGGAGGCCTCCGCTTCCCAGTCAACCCATTGATGACCGAATTTCTGCGTCGGACTAAGTTTGCATCCACACAAGTATCAACAAACACTTACCGAATTATCAACGGCATCCACGAGCTAAACAACCGGCTAGGCACCAACTTAGGTTTAGCCGAGATACTAAGGCAATACACACTTGGGCACACCGGCGACGGCCTTGCCTATTATTTAAAAATCCGACCGGGCAAAGAGAAAATAGTGACCGGCACCCCAGATAAAGACTTACACGATGATGACTTTTTCTGGGTGTCCGACAACTATGAAACAGCCGACGTACCGGGCTGGGCGATTAGCAAGAACTTCGATTCCACATGTAAGCCGCGCTAACTTGCTTGGTTATCTGCCTTCAATATTCTGTACTTACCATTTTTCCTGTTTCCTTTACAGCAATTCAAGCCTTGCAAGCCAACTACCAATATCCCAACGTCGAAGCCATCCGGACCGTGCTCCGCTACAACCACCGGGATTGCAACGAGCTGCTCGGCTACACTCCAACTTACAGATATTCAGCTCCACGCCGGAGCAAAGTTACAGACTTTCTCCGTGCTCCATCACCTCCTCCAGATCCCACTCTACCGGACGTGCCGCTAATCCGGTTGACCGAAGAACAAGAGATGGCAAAACGAAGCCGCATCAAAAACCTACTCACAGCCACATCAACCGAGATACCGAGCATCATCACCCACTCTCCAACTGCCGGTCAATCCAGCAGCCCCGTGGTTGCCTTGGCATCTCTAGCCGCCGGGCAATCCAGACAGGAAACTAGCCGAGCTGGCAAAAGACCTCGCGCAGACCCATCTGCCGAGCTGGTTGCCGAGCTAACCACCGAGCAACCTGCTATCACAGCTGACCCAACACCACCATAGCGACCACAGCTAAAGCACCGGGGAAAAGACATCCCGACAAACGCTTCTGTCAAGGGCGATAAGGAGCACTTACTCGCCTTTGGCCTTTCAAAAGCTCTTCTGCTGTCAAGCGACGTGGTTGGCAGCGACCACGTCCCCGACACCCGGTTGGTGAAATCAGCCGTGAAGTCCATGACCAGGGTAAGAGTCTTAATCTTCTACTAAAATTTTCACAAGTGTTTGCACGGTTTCTTCTCTAATCAAACTCTCTTTTTGCAGGCCATCCAAAAGCAACACTTGGTCATAGAGCGCATCTATCGACTGCGGCAAAAGGCGAATGACACCGCCAGCCAAGTCCAAAGCCTTCAAACCGAGCTTGGCCGAGCAAAGTCCTCACTTCAAATCGCCAATGCTAACAACAACAGGTTGCTCGGTCAGCTTGACGAGGCCGAGAGGAAGCGGGATGAGCTCCAAGCCGAGCTGGATGCGCTCAAGAAGTCAAGGAAAAAGGATTGTCAAGATGCCAACAACGCCGGCTTCCTCGAAGCTGAGGACAACTACAAGAAGCAGGTCTTCGCAACTCAGGACATTTATTTCAAAGCGGGTTGGAAGTCTGCCTGCGAACATCTCGGTCAGGGTCTTGATACCGATGTGTTTGCCACTCCGCCGCCTGCCTTCCTACCGACCTATCTCGTGCCATATGCCAACGACGTCTTCAGCGCGTTGCAAGCTGAAGCCGAGGAAGGGCTTGAAGAAGAAGAGGCCGAGGCAGATGCTGAGGGAGAGGGCCACCAAGAGCAAGAGCAGCCCGGCCAAACTGAGCCCGGTGCCCAAGACCAATCTCCAACGGTCAACTTGGAGACAACCGAAGATGAATTCACCAACCTCTCCCCTTTAGCTTAGTTTTTTCTTTTTTTTTTGCTATGCACATGTAACCGGGCTCTCTGCCCCTCCTTTTGTACTACTTTTTTCATTAATGAAAAAGATCAAGTTTTACCAAGTGTTTGCACGGTCCTAAAGCTGAGTAACTTCAACTGGACAAAATATCTTGGCAAGACAAATCTCAGTAATTAACTCATATAACTGGTCATAAATCATCTCGGTAGTACACCCAGAGTTGAGCTAAACATCAAATTTTGCAATCAGAATAAACATCTCGGTTGAAAATACCTAAGTTGGACAAAACATCAACTTTTCAACCGGAGTAAACATCTCGGTTGAGACGAACTAGGTTGAACAAAACATCAACTCTTGCAACCGGAATAACCCATCTCGGTTGAGAATAACTAAGTTGAACAAAACATCAACTATTTTAACCGGAATAAACATCTCAGTTGAGGGTGCCTAAGTCGAGCAAAACATCAACTCTTTCAACTGGAGTAAATCATCTCGGTTGAGAATACCTAAGTTGAACAAAACATCAACTCCTTCAACCGGAGTAAATCATCTCGGTTGAGAATACCCAAAACTCAAAGCAACAAAAAATGTTAAGGCAAAGATGGTCACTTCTATATATTGACAAAAAATGAATATTACATGAAGTGTAAGGCAAAAAATTCCTTTGCACAAAAAAGAAAGCACAAGCTAGAAATAATACAGTTTGAGGTTGGCTGTATTCCATGGGCGGGTATTCCTCTACCATCCAAGTCCTCCAAGTGATATGCCCCATTGCCTGCCAGACCGGTTATCTTATAGGGTCCTTCCCAATTTGCCCCTAGTTTGCCTTCACCTGGCACCAGGGTATTGCCCATGACTTTCCTTAAGACCCAATCACTTACTTTGAACGGTCTGGGGTGCACCGTTTTGTTGTATTTCCTTGAAAGTTCTGGTTGATAAGCGGCCACATGGATGAGAGCCTTTTCCCGACGCTCTTCCACTAGATCCAGTTCCAGGGCAATGGCCTCGGTGTTTAGCTCGGGTTCAAAACTTTCGCTTCTGAGTGTGGGCATGCCAACTTCCAAAGGTATGACCGCCTCCATGCCATAAGCCAAAGCAAATGGAGTTTCCCCGGTAGACCGTCGAGGGGTTGTTCGGTATGCCCAAAGGACGCTGGGGAGTTCCTCAGCCCATTTTCCTTTTGCCTTCTCCAGTCGTTTCTTCAACCCATCAAGTATGGTCTTGTTTGACGCCTCGGCCTGACCATTGGACTGTGGGTAAGCCGGAGTAGAGTTGTAGAATTCAATCTTTAAATCTTCACAAAACCCTCTGAAGAGGCGACCGTCAAACTGGGTGCTACTATCAGAGATCAGAATTTTGGGGACGCCAAACCGCGTAACCACATTCTGCCAGACAAACCGCTTCACGTCTTTCTCCTTGATTGTTGCCAAAGGCTCCGCTTCAACCCATTTTGTGAAGTAGTCTGTGGCCGCGATGAAGAACTTTCAGTTGCTTGGTGCAGTGGGGAGCAGCCCCACTATATCTAGCCCCCACATCGCAAAGGGCCAAGGGCTGGTGAGGGGAAGAAGTTCCCTGGCCGGCTGGTGGATCTGGCGGGCAAACTTCTGGCACTTCTCACACTTGCGAACATACTTCTGTGCGTCGGCTTGCATGCACGGCCACTAGTAGCCTTGCGAAATGGCTCGGTAGGCCAAGGACCTGCCCCTTATGTGACTACCACAGATGGCTTCATGAATTTCGTACAAGAAGGCCTCCACGCTGCTCGGGTGCACACATTTCAGGTAGGGACTGGTGAAAGACTTCTTGTATAAAGCACCGGATGGAGAGAGCCAAAACCGCTCTGACTTCACCCGCACTTTATGTGCTTCCTTCTTGTCGGCTGGAAGAGTCCGTTCTCTGAGAAACAGGATGATAGGGTCCATCCAAGAGGGACCTAGCTCAGCGCAAAGTACTTCTATCTCCCCGGTTTCCTCAATGCTGGGTCTCGGAAGAAATTCAATCAAGAGAGGGTTGGGAGATACGCTATCGACCATGGAAGCAAGGCCTGCCAACTCATCTGCTCGGCCATTTTCTTCTCAGCCAATCTGTTAGACCCTAATCGCCTGAAATCGCTTGATGTGATCCCTAACCAGGGCTTGGTACTTCGCCATTCTGTCATCCTTTGCTTCGTAAACCCCAGAGACTTGGTTAACCACAAGCTGGGACTGTAAACAATTGGCTCGGATGCTTGCATCTGAGCGCGCTCTTGAGCCCGGCCAAAAGCGCCTCATACTCGGCCTCATTGTTGGATGCTGGGAAGCCAAGGGTGATAGAATTTTAATAGTCAGGCCATCCGACAAGATCAGAACTATACCTAGCCCGGCACCGTGACGGTTTGAGGCTCCATCAACAAAAAGTTTCCACATTTCCCCCACAAAGAGCTTCCAACATTCTGAGGGGTCCTGAGAGGCTCGAAGGTTGATGGGATCACGGTTGCTCGGCTGTTCGACTTCAAGTTCTGTGCTAATTGGTTCCACTTCGGCACCCATTGGTGATTCGGCACCGGACTCAGCAAGTTGATCTATAATGCCTAAGTCCGTAGGCGAATCACCAAGTTGCGGTATTATGCCGGCCGCAAGCGTTGCGCTGAGTATTTCCATGTCTGCCTCCCTCGGTGACGCGGTACTTGACCGAGCAGGTTGGTCGGTGATACCCAACTCCGTCATCGCATCACCGGGCGGTGTAATCGTACTAACTGAAGGTGCGTCGGTGGGGCGCGCAAATTCCGCGTCGCTAACTCCACCGAGTTGTTGTATCTCGGTCAAGCTTGCATTCACCCCCTCTTCTGCCACGGCAATGTCGACCGGGCACACCGGATGAGTTCTAGGTGAGAATTCAGCAACGAAATCGGCCAAGGTCTGGGCCTTTATAGTAGTGCGCGGCTGGAACTTTACATCAAATTGTCCCAATTCGACCGCCCACTTGAGAATTCGACCAGAAAAGTCCGCCCGTTCGAACAAAGCTTTAAGGGGGAACTCGGTCAGAACAATAATGGTATGGGCGTGGAAATAGTGCGCCAACTTCCTGGAAGCCATCATCAATGTCAACGCAAGCTTTTCCAACGGCAAGTATCTCGACTCGGCCAGTAGCAAGGTTTTACTGACGTAGAAGATTGGGAGGTGCTTGATTCTTTCAGCTCGGATAAGCACCGCACTGACTACATGCTGTGAAACGGCCAGGTAAAGGTAGAGTTCCTCGTCGGGTTTCGGTGTCACCAATAGTGGCGCCGAAGACAGATACTCCTTGAGCTCGGCCAAAGCCCGGTCACACTCTTCATCCCACGAGAACTTTGATTTCAATGCCTGAAAGAAAGGGCGGCAGCGATCTGATGACCGGCTTATGAATCGATTAAGCGCGGCGGCCATTCCGGCCAGATGCTGCACGTCCTTAGCCGAGCTAGGCTGTTTCAACTCTTGTACGGCTCTGATCTGTGTGGGGTCTACTTCGATGCCTCGGTTCGTGACTACGAATCCCAAAAAATTTTCAGATCCCACGCCAAAGGCACACTTAGACGCATTCAGGCGTAACTTGTGCTTCTTGAGAATGGCGAACATCTCGGCTAAGTCGGACAAGTGGTCTTCTTGATGCCGGCTTTTAACCACCATATCATCAATATAAGCCTCCATTGTCCGGCCCAACAAAGGAGCAAACATCTTGGTCACCATCCTCTGAAAAGTTGCCCCGGCGTTCTTTAAACCAGAAGGCATGACTCGGTAACAGAAGAGTCCCCTTGGAGTCGTGAATGAGGTGATCTCTCGGTCGGGCCCATGCATGGCAATCTAATGGTAGCCGCGGTAGGCATCCAAGAAACTAAGCCTATTATGCCCAGCCGTCAAATCCACAAGCTGGTCAATTCTGGGCAAAGGGAAGCTGTCTTTCGGACAAGCTCGGTTGACTGTCTTGTAATCGACACAAATTTGCCACTTCCCATTCTTCTTGGGCACCACTACTGTGTTGGAAATCCACCGAGGGTAGTGCACTTCCTGAATGGCTCGTGCCTCAAGCAAGTTTTTCATTTCCTCCGCAACTACCTCGGCGTGATGCAGCGCTGATCTCCGTGTTCGCTGAATGACTGGCTTTGCTCCGGGGAAGACATTGAGGTGATGGGAGATAAAACTTGGATCGAGGCCGGGCATGTCGTAAGGCGACCATGCGAAGACTTCCATGTTGGCCATCAAAAACTCAACCATGTCGGTCCTTTCTTGGGCAGTAAGGCTGGAGCCGAGCAAGAAGAACTTGTCCGGGTGCTCTGTATCAATTTGCACCTCCACCAATTCCTCAATAGCTTTGTCCGCTGCCCTAGTGCCCACATCATCAAGAACTCCCCGGTCTTCCGGTCTTTCTATCATTTGAACGAAGCCTTTGGCAGCTCGGCTCCCGTTCACTGCCACGAAGCACTACTTTGACATGACTTGATCTCCCCAAATCTCCTCGATTGCCCCCATAGCCGAGGAAAATCTCATCACCTGATGGTAGGTCGACGCTACGGCTTGCATAGCGTGAAGCCATCCTCTTCCAAGGATCAGGTTATAAGTAGAAGGCACTTGTAACACCCAGAACTCCACTTGCTTGACCATGGATCCCGCTTTGACCGGCAGGATAATCTTTCCCAAAGGCCACTCCGGTTGCGAGTTGAAACTAACCAGTGGCGAAGTTGCCGGAGCCAAGTCTGTATCCCGGAGCTTGAGCTGTTTGAATGCGTCATAATACATGATCTCGACCGAGCTTCCCTGATCAATCAAGATCCGCTTGACATCGAATTCCTTGACGCGGAGTGTTACTACTAAGGCATCGTTGTGCGGCGTCTGAATGCGCTCTAGATCCCTTAAGGTGAAACTGATCACATCTTTCTCTTCGGTCTTCCCCTTCTTGATCGCAGGTTGAACTGACAAAACTTCCCTCATGTGTTCTGCCTTCTTGATCATACCTCGGAGCTCGCATACACGCGCCGATTCCACTATGCCGTAGATGACATTGACAACCCCCTGTGGAGGCGCATCTCGGTCGTCCCGTCCCTGCGGGTCAATCAGAGCTTGATTTGCCTTCACGCTCCCATCAATGTAAAGGTCCAGGTGTCCAGCTGCGACTAGCTCTTCCAAGTGTTGCCTCAAAGGCAAACAATCCTCTGTCTGGTGGCGGCGCTCCCGGTGAAACGTGCAACGGTACCGCGGATGAAGCCTTTCTGACCGTCGCCCAACTTAGCTAGAAACCGGACATATTCCTCGTCACGGATTTTACTAAGTATGCGATAGATCGGAATCTTGAAGACTGTGGTGATGCCTATCCTGGCCTTCAACCTTCTGTTTGTATCGGCTACGTCATCTCTGCGGTAGTCATCCCGGTCATTCTGACGTCCTCTACCCCGGTTTTTGCGATTCGAGCCACGATCCGATTCCTCTGCTCGGTCATTTAAGCGGCTGGACTCTTGCCTAACTGCGTGCACTTTGCCAGCCGTCTTTTTGTCTGTTGCTACTGGAGTCGCCTTCACGGTAGATGGTGATGCGTCATCCTCTACTCGGATGTGCTCATTGATGCGCTGCATGAGCTGGCCCATGGATGTCGGCTGGTGCATGGTAAGCGAGTCCCGCAGTCTATGTTCGACCGGGAGACCCCGCTTGTATTGAGTGATTGCAAGGTTGACCGGGAAATCCAAGATCTCATTGAAGGTCTCCCAATATCTGGAGTTGTACGCCTTCAATGTGTCACTCGATTCCATCTTGACACTCAGTAGGTGATCAACTTCCTTTGGTGTTTTGGTGTTGGTTTTGAAGCGCGTCACGAAGGCTTCGGCCAACTGATGCCACCTCTCGATACTCCCCTCCGGCAACCTTTCAAACCATTTCAAGCCCATTTCGCCTAAACTTGACGGAAAGATAAGGCACATAAGTGCGTTATTTCGCCTATGTCCGGCCATAACCTGTCGGAAGTGGCTTACATGCATGTAGGGATCGGTTTTTCCGTCGTAAAGTGTGAATTTAGGCTGGTGGAAGAGTGTCGGAAGCGGTGTTGTTTCAATCTCTAGGGAGAAAGGGGTGGCGCTCAGCCTCGCCAAGTCCGAATCTACAAGGAGCGGCGCTGCTTGGCGGGGTGAAGGCATTCCGACCTCCTCGTTGGCGTGAGCTCCGTAGGATAGCCGTTGGAACGCCGGCACCCTCTGAGCCTCCCGTCTGCGAGCTCGTTCCTTTAAGACTGCCCGCAAATCCTCTAATCGTGCGGAATAAGAGTACCTCGACGTCATCGCCGGACATGAGGGCTGGTAAGTGCTATCTTGCGCGCTGGACTTCTTTGCACGCACGTCGGAATCACCAACCTTGTAACTCCTGGTAATAGAAATAAACGGAGTGTGCCGCTGACTCTGACTGCCTGAACGGCGGGATTGGGTGTGCTCACTGTGGTCTCCCACTCCAGCTACACCCTTCCCTTTGACATGCCGCTTCAGCTCCTCTATCTCCGCCGCCATTCGCTGGATGACGGCGTCCTGGTCTCTGAGTTTGTGCTCCAGACGTCTCGCATGTGATTCTCTCCGCCGCCAATGACCGTCTGGACTCCGTGAATGACCATAACTTCTTTGGCGCTTAACTCGCGCGTCTCACGACTGTCCTCCTGGGAATGTCTCCAGGTCTGCCATTGGAAAGATGGCGAGATGTCCTTCTTTTTGTCTGCCTGACTCCGGGGTAACTCCGTAGATGGCGGACAACGGAATCTCGTCGTTGTTCGCCATGGACGGCGATCAGACGAGCGTGGAAGACAAGTTTTGTCTGCAAAGTTCCCACAGACAGCGCCAATTGTACGGGGGGCAAATATTCCGGCGAGCCCGTACTCCTTTCTTCCAAGCTCTGTTTCTGTCCGATCACCTGCGAGCACAACGGCGGTGAGCTACCCGGCGGTGTGTGGCCGGAAAACCCCTCCGACGATCAAGTTAGCACACACCTAGGATAGAGAGAGAACGTGAGGGAAGAGTCTTTGAGTGTTTCTTACAAAGTGTTCCTCTGTCCGCGTATGGAGGGCGCAAACATGCTTATATACCCTCTGCACCCCAAATCTACTCCCAGTGATCTCTCAACACGTGGCATTGCTATCCCATCTGTCAGCATAAATCTTGCTGAACATCACCTAACCCAACTGCCTGCCCATTCTACTGGGAGCTCGGCAGCCGGGCTGCACCATCTCGGCTGTCAATAGCCATATTGTGCTTCAAGCCTAGGTATTCCAATAGCCAAGATGATTAAAACCGGGCTCGGCCGCATCCCGGCATAGCCGAGCTCGGGAAAGCTTACGCTGGTTCGCCATCGACCTTCCTGCCGAGCAAACACAAGTAGCTCGGTCAAACCTTGGCCGACGTCAGACATCTCACTCGACCGGCTTCAATACCATGAGGCCACGTAGCTCGGTCAAACCTTGGCCTGCCTTAACCGAGCAGATTCCTGCAAGACAGGGCCGAACTACCTCGGCCCAACCGTGTTAGGCCCAAATCTGTCCGGCCCAATTCCAGATCATAAATCTCCCTCTCAGTTTGTTTGTTTTTTTTTTTTTTTTTTTTTTTTTTTTGGAATATTTAACAAAGATGAGAGGGATCTAGGAGGAGAGGATTTTCCAGAGATGATTTCCGTGAATGCTTTTGGAGTCGAAGAATGAGAGATACAGATGAGAGAGAAAATCAGTTGCGCGTAAGCAGAAAAAGAGAGATAGTTGGCAAAATATTCGAACCATTCAAGCTCATCTTTTTTAAGCTACAAAACATTTTTGTTAATCAAATGGTGGGGTGTGTGCTTTGCCTTGCACACAACATCAAATGTAAAAATAGAGTTTAATAATAACTCCATGAGCTTGAGTTAGAAATAGCACCGAGCTTGGTTATCATTTCTCAAAAACACTTTTTAAAAAATTTTATTTTTTTATTTTTCGTATTTTTTTTGTTTTTACTAGTTTTTTTAATATTTTAATCAATTTTTTTAATTTTTAGACATACCTAACATAAATATACCTAAAAAGTAAAAAAAAAAATTGAAAAAAAACCTTTTAAAAATTCACTAAATACCAAAAATACAAAAAAAAAATACGAGAATTCAGTACATTTTTTTGTATTTTTATGTATTTATTAATTTTTTAAAATATTTTTTCACAAATTTTTTACTTTTTGGATACATCTAAGTAAAAGAAATATTTAAAATTTTAAAAATTTAAAAATATTCACTAAAAACAAAAATACAAAAATTAAAAAACTCAGTTTTCAAAAAACTTAATCCAAATGGTCCGGATTGGACCGGATTTATTGAACCGGATTGGAGTAAAACCAGGACCAATCCGTTATTTACGGATCCTGAAAAATTGGAACCAATTCAATCTGTTTAAATCGTGGAACCAATCTGAACCAATCCATTTAAACACGGATTGAATCGGTTTAAAACTACGGATTTACATAATTAAATAACAAAAATATATATATAGCACTTTAATTTCATAAAAATATAAATATAGCACCATATTAGTTTCACAATAGCAACATGTCTTTTCATAATAGCGACAAACTGTTTAAAATTTAAACAACCATAAGAAAACTAGTTCCACCATAAGTATTTAGACCATTACAAATTAACACTAAAAACTAACAAACAAAAATAAAAGAAGATACTATGCAAGTTTAGGTTTAGATTTAAGTTTTATATGAAATAAAAAAAGATAATATGCAGAAGGGTGTATAATAAAAATATAGACTATTTGTATACGGTCTGCATCGATTCTAATTCGGAACCGTGGGATTCAATCCGGAACCAATCCGTCAATTACGAATTTTTAATTTTTCAATCCCGAACTGAAACACGGATTCAAAAAATCAATCCAAATCTACTAAATTGGACTAGATTAGATCAGATTACGAATTTCACGGATTCCTTACTCGACCCTAATTTTTTTGAATAGTGGTATATATGGGTTAGACTTTGCCGGGCTAATTCGAGTTAGGGTTATACTAAATAATATTTGGGTTGGTTTGGCATGTACTAAAAAAGTGTACTTTTTGACTTATTAGTGGGTTTGGGTTGGATTTGATGTGATGTGTTAGAGAGGTGATGTGATTTAAATAAGATGATGTGACTTAAATAAGATAGTGACTTTTTGACTTTTTAACTTATTTAGATGATGCCAAACTAAGCCTTAAATTATCTTTTGAGTTCGACTCAGGCTGTTGTTAGACATATATTTTATTCTTAAACTCATTTAAAAACAAAATAAAAAATTTCAAATCCGTTCACTTGGCCTGAATATTATTTCATATACATTTCTTTTTCATATTGTAAAATAAAAAACTATAATTAATTTAATTGATTTTGCGCCTCTTTAATTAAAGATTAGTAGTTCAAATTTTATAACTAATTATTTACATAACTAATACATAATTTATACTTAAAAAAATAAATTAAACAATGCAAAATATACATACAATATGTATATTTATAAAAATATGTTGTATAAGGCCTTATTTGGAAAGAATGTTGGGTTAAAATAGCTCACCAAAAAATAAAATAGACTAAAATAATTAATTAGACAAAATATCACATCCAACTTATAATTATTTTACTAAGCTAGGCTTGAAACACTATTCCCAAGCCTATATTATGATTGAGTAAATTTGTTCGATCCAGTCTTATGTGTCTAACCATAATCTGAAACCCTACAAATTATGGACATGTAGATTTAACTGGCCATCAGAGCCATATCCACCCACATATATTATATCAAGATTTTATTATTTTTATCAATAATTAGGATTAAAAAGGGAAAAATTAGTGAAAAGTCTAACCCTTGGAGTGTTTTTGTGACACAGGTTAAAATTTTGATATTTGTTAATTACAAGGACACACATGCAAAACGTTTTTGTTTGTAAAATTTATGACCCAAGTGTCCCAACAAAAAAATACACTTTAAATATTTTAAAAAAGATTACATCCATTCGAGTGATTCTAACGTTTCATCTCTTCTTTCATCAAATTTAAATTTAATGAAAAGAGTAGACTTTTGTTGCTCCAATATTTACATCAAGCCAATATCAAATCCAGAATATTTTAAACTTTTTCATCAATTTGAGGATGGTTGTGCCTTTCATCAATTTACTATATATAGTCGTTAGAGATATAGGTTTCCACTGCAGCGTATACCATCATCAGACATTCGGTTGGTTGTCTCCCCAGTCGACCATCTCATTGCAAAAATCTATTCAGAATCTGAAAAAATTACGTTGGCCGGTCAACTGGCCGAATATCCCCCGATCACTCTCCCTATCGACCAGTGGTTTAATGAAATCCCAAATTACTTCGTTGGAATGCACACTATTAGATACATACCAATAGAAAAAGCGAATATGTGAAACGCAGGAGCGTGTAGAATAATTTTCAATTGATTCCATTTAGATCAAATTGTATAGTTGTTTCAATTTTTTTAATGTACAATTCTGTAATTTACAGTTCAATTCGTAATTTTATAATTATTGATCTATTTTAAATTTTATAGAGTCGTAAATAGTGATTTAATCATTGATTTATTCTTAAATTAAATCAATCCGAACAACGCTTATCTTAACATGTGTAGCATTGATCAAAATATTTGAATGGAGCCATTATACTTTTTAAGTATGAAATTCGGCCAATAATATATTGTGTATTTGTTAGAGAATTTTTAATATTTTTATTAAATGTTCATCAAATTAAGGGATATCAATTTTTTTCATCGAATTAAAAACTTATTAAATCTTTCATCAAATTTAAATTTGATAAAAATTTTAAAAAATAAAGTATGGGAGATGATATTTTTTAGGGGAAAAAAAAAAAACTTTAAGATTTGACCCTTATAGCAAATAAACTCGGACTTTTTAATTTTGTTAATTTAAATCCTAAATTTTTCATTTATTTTTAGGTTATTTTTTTTAAGGCCCCTGATATTATGATTTTATAGTAGAAAAGATATCAAATATTTTCATGATGTCTAAGGTCCCTCAACATCAATCCAGAGAAAATTGGTCCAAAGAAATTTTGGGAAGAATTTCTCTAGACTTTCCAAATTTCTCTGGACTTCCCTAAACTTCCAACTGTAAATTTCTTTGCCCTTTTTTTTTTTTTGAACATGAGAATTCCCCTACCTCAACTCACTTCCTTGCTTCTCACAGGTGAGAAAAAAAGGCAACAGTACAATATTATATACATACTTTCCACTATCAAATCCCTGCTAAGGTTTCCTATGTCCTCAAACATTGATAGCCTGCTCTCAGCAACAAGTTACAAAATTCTTTGGTTTGGTTGGTCTGAATTTTCTCTAGGTTGTTGGACTGAATTTTCTCTGGGTTGAACCCAAAGAAAATTATGTATTTAATTGGCCAACTTCATAAGCGAGCAAAGCTGAACGTACCTGCCCCTACTGTTTCAATGGAGGTTCGAGGTGAGAAAGCCCTTGAAGCTATTTATGTTTGTTGCTTTGGCAAAGATCCTATTGAAGAAGAAGATGAGAGATTATTATGTATCATGCTTAATGCCGTTTTTTCCTCTGTTGGGCAACAAGAGATGACAAGAATTGTAAAAGAAAAAGCAAGAAAAGTTGCAGAAGGCAGTGAAGAAGACCAAGTTCTAGAGCCAAAGCCCTTATCTAAAGAAGCTGTACAGCTGCAAATGAAGGACCAATTTGAAAGGCGGTTACAAATGGGACCATGGCGGCGGAGGCAGCCGCCGGAATCGGACTCGCCAACCACCACCCCTCTGCTTGATATCATCATATAATATGACATAAGTTCCAAAAATGGTGATATCTTTGAAAACATTAGCCACCTCTTGATCACTGCCAAGCGCACCGCCGTCGCACTCCTCCGCCTTACTCCGCCGTATCGTTCTTCACCACCACTTTCTCTCTTCAAAATCTCACACTGACTCTCTCTCCTCCGATACTCGACCTCGACTCCATGATCGATCTGATTCTTCAAACTGTTCTCAACATACTCTTCGCAGAAATCGAAACTCTTCACAGGGTGAGGAACAAGAGAGGTCTGAGAATCGAGAAGTTTAGAGAGAGAGAGAGATGAGTTTTGATTTGGTAATGTCAAATTTCTCTGTGGTATGTTTAGGGACCTTAGACATCAAAAAATAATTTTGTGAATCTCTTCCATTACGAAAAGTGGGAGAGGACCCTAGACCAATTTTCCTTATTTTTATTCTAAACCATTTGCCTATTTTCATTAAATAAAATCGACGAAAAAAATAATATTTTAGTTATTAAACTAAATGAAAAATGATACTATAGACATTTTATGTATAACTATGTTTAATTTAATATCTAAAATATTATTTTTTAATTATTTTACTTAACGAAAATAAGCAAATGAATTAGATAAAAACATTAAGGTTTAAGTTAACAAAGCCCTCATTTGGCATGTAAGTTCTAGGCTAAAATAGCTATAAAAAGATAAAATAAATTAAAAATTCAATAAAATAAAATATCACATCTAAATTATAATCATTTCACTTTTTTTCTTTCAAAAAAATCAAAAAACTCATCTCAAACGAGGATTTTTAGTCTCAGGCTAAAAAAGTCAAAAAACTAACTCACATCTCAAACAAAACCAAAATAAAAAATTTAAAGTAAGACTCAAATTTTGGAGTTTATTTTTTTTATTTTATAATTATCCCTATTTTTGTTTTATCAAATTTGATAAAAAGAAAAATTTAAAATTAATGGAAATTTTTAAAAAAAGTTTAATAAAAAATTGACAAAAGACTAGAGTAATTGATGTTAAATTTTAAAAAAAATTATTTAAATTTAGAAAGAAAAATTAGAAATCAAGTTAATTTTAAAAAAATAATTACATATACATAAAAAAAATTATAATTTTAATAATTAAAATTAAATTTTTTTTTTTTTTTTTGACATTCAACTGATTACTTAATAATTTTCCCAAGAAAAATATTTTGAAATTCTAATTTATGAGCTTTAATAACTTTAATGTATATGTAAGATTCATCTAATATGATGTTTTGGTCATTTTTTTAAAATTTTTTTATCTCACTAAAACTCAATTAAAATTTTAATTTTAAAAGAATGTATCATTGTTGTTTCGGTAGTGCTACATGTACCAATTAGTACTAACTAATGTACCAATACTGTTTATGATATTATTATTAACCTCACTCATTAATTACATTACAAATGTCAAAAACGTCTTAAATTATACCACATTATTAATTAATATACCAATTAATGCATATAACACTATTCTTGTTTCCCAATTTAAAACAGTTTAAGATGCTTTTTTTTACAGTAATACTAGATATCATAAAAAAAAATTATGAAAATAATTATAAAAATTTTGTAATTCTTAAATTACACTTAAAATAAAATATTACACACTAATCAAAATAATCTAAAAATTATAAATTTTCCAACATCATTTTCATTAAAAAATTTTGATCATCCTAACTTTTCTTTTAACACTGAACAAATTCATTCCGTGATGAATTAATTGGATCTAGCTGGTTACTTTGGACTCCACTTTCCTTCACAGTAGAGCTCGCACAGTATTCTCAATCTGTTGCTTCAAATACATAAATAGTTCAAAACTATGTACGTATAGATCATAGACAATATAGGAAGAAGAAAATGGGGAAACATTCGACGGTGTCGATCCCATTACAGAAGAGATGGCCTCTGATGTTTCTAGTATTGTTCTCTCTCTCAACCGCCATCGTCTTCTTCATCAGATTTTCTTCAGATTCTTCTTCTTGCAACACTCGTAATTACGAAGCCAATACTGACAATACTCATCAGATTCAAGTTGGAAGCTTCGCGAATCCGCTTAATTTCATGAAGTCCAAGCTCGTTCTATTGGTTTCCCACGAACTCTCTCTTTCTGGTACATTTTCCTCTTTTTCTCTGATTGGTTGTTGGGAAAATCGTTGGGAAAATAAAAAAGGAGAAAGAAAGTGAGAGGAGAAGAAATGTTGGACGATTTCTAGCATTTCTGAACAAAAAAGCCTTTCTTTTTTTCTTTTTTTTTTGTTTTGTTTTTTTTTTTTTTTGGGGGGGGGGGGGGGGGGGGGAAAGCAAATAAGGGCATTTTTAAGTTGTGAAAAAATGGTTGTTTTGTTTATCCTTTGAGAGTTCTCTGTGCAAGAATTTACTTTGCTATTGTTCTTTTAATACCAAATGATTGCAATAAGCAGTGTTACCGGGAAAAACAAATTTGGAATTTCGTAGTATAAACTGCTATCACTGTTCTCTATGAATTGATGTAAACCTTGAGAATAAATGAAATCACTTTGAAATCTTATAAAGAAAAATCAATGGAACACTTCAGACAAGAAGAAGAAGAAAGAAAGAAAGAAAGAAAGAAAGAAAGAAAGAAAGAAAGAAGGAAAAAGGGATATTTGGGATGAAATGTACTTAATTGTAGCTTTGACCATGAAAACAAAGACAAACGTGTTTTTGGATTGGTTAACCTCTTAATTGTTCCTCGAACGTGATGGCACTAATGCTGTGTTTGGTTCATGGATTTGGGTTGGGATTTGGAAAGAGAAAGGGAAAGGGAAAGTGAAATGTAAATAAAAAATATTTAGATTTCAACTACATTTCACACCTTGTCACTTTTCCCTTCCAAATCCATAAACCAAACACAGCCTAAGGGTAATTCAACAATATCCTTCAAAATGATAGCACTTTCTTGTAGCTTAAAAGAAGGTCTAGTTGTCAATCAGTAGGAATAGCTATCATGGTGTCGACGTTGTTCCATTACCTAGGTGCTTTATAGTTTTACTTCAAGATCTTGTTTCGGCTGCTATCTTTCATACTGAACCAAAGAAAATAGGTACTTCTTTTGGGGAAGTACATTCATGTCATTTTCTGTCAAAGAATACCTGCATGTAAGTATGTCTATTATGGCTCCACATGCCCTATCCCCACATGTTTAGATTATGACATGGGCAATGGAGAGAAACATGTTGACAATGAGGGTTTGATGGTCTACTGCTAGTAAAGTTATTTCTATTTTGATTATTAGGCTACCATTGTAAGAAGATTGATGATGGAAATAGGTTGTCTTGGAATTTAAGAGGTGTGAATAGAAGTTTTCATCCATTAGTTTTGTCATAATTGCTTTTGTTCTTTGGAATCTTTTTCCTCCCATGAACATTTTAATGTATGTTAGACTTTTAGGCTTCATTTGGATATGTGGATTTGAAATGAATGATTTAACATCACTCATTCAAGGAGTATAACATTTAATTCAATGTAATATTCTAGTTATGGATTTCAAGAATGGATTTGAGAGTTTTAGACTAATGGATTTGAAATAAATAAGTGAACATGATTATTTGAAGTCCTTCCATGAATGATTCTACTTATACAAAAATATTAACAAAATGCGTCTTCCCTATCTCTATGCATCCTTTACCTTAGAATTACCAATCTATATCCATTAATCAACTTTCTTACAATTTTATAAAGTTGAATGTCAAATCCCTTCATTTCAAGTCCATGTATCCAAATGAAGCCTTGGTGTTATTAGATTATAATTCTCACTCATCCACTAATCATTTAAACTATTAGATATGAAAATTCGATATAAAAACATTAATATCTGTATTAGTGAATAGAGATATTGTTGGTGATGCTAATCATTTTAGTTATTGTTTCCAAGTGAAATAGATGCCCAATGTTTCTTTTTGTTCTCTCTTTATGTTTTTGGCCAGCACAGATTGAGCAAGAAACTCTTTCCTCGGTCCCCTCTCACATGCTTGTAATTTTTAGTCCAAACCTTAATAATGTCTTTTACTTTTTTATATGCAAGAAGTATTGAACATGTAGTATCTTTCCACAGGTGGACCTTTATTATTGATGGAGCTAGCATTTCTCTTAAGAGGTGTTGGTGCAGAAGTTGTTTGGATTACTAATCAGAAACCAACCGAACCAGATGAGGTGACTTACAGTTTGGAGCATAAGATGTTGGACCGAGGTGTACAGGTACCATAAATTCATTTTGTTAAATCAACAACATGCTCTCTAATTCTATATAAAGCAATTCATGTTGACTCCTGTTATTTTGTAAAAAATAAAACTAAAAGTAAACACTCTGTAATTGTTTATCTGAATCCATCAATTTCTATAAATCAACATCACAGTGGTGTAGATCTTGCAGATCTGTTTGTCATCCTTGCATCACTATGTATATTGTTGAGGACAAAAGTTTGTGCCTGACATCCAGTCATGCAAAATCATCGTATGTGAAATTGGGACTTTGATTTACATTTGTTATCCAGTAAGGCATTAATCTTTTAATTTTGGATTTCTGAACTCTTTCAGGTTGTCTCTGCTAAGGGTCAAAAAGCTATAGATACAGCTCTTAAAGCTGATTTGGTCATTTTAAATACTGCAGTTGCCGGGAAGTGGCTAGATGCCGTTCTTAAGGAAAATGTACCTCGCATCCTTCCAAAGGTTTTATGGTGGATTCATGAAATGCGAGGGCATTACTTTAAAGTGGAGTATGTTAAGCACCTCCCTTTTGTTGCAGGTGCTATGATTGACTCCTATACGACCGCAGAATACTGGAAGAACCGGACTCGGGAGCGTTTAGGGTATGCTTGCTAAATCTTTAGATGTAACCATTTATTGCATGTTATTCCATTAGTTGCTGTACTTTTCTGTCACTATAAGGTCAAATATACACACAGACTCGCATATATATGTATATATGTGATGCACTGTAGTGCTTGTCTTCCTCAGGTTGCTTTGTTTGATGTGTGCTGAGCAAGTGATTTTAGTGGCTTTATCTTGTATGTTTAGTGTTTGGCTAATATAGGTTTTCTTAATTTAATCCTCGGATTATTGTACAAATTTGTCTTGACTTCTCCCTTATTTGCTGGCATTTACTGTAAAAGGGTGTGACATGTATTCTGTGATCCACTTGCATGCATCATAGCTGCTAATGTTGCTTCTGGCATAACATTGCCTCTGAGTTTTTCCTTTTTCCTTCTTGTAACATTTAATGAACTAGATGATAGTCATTAAAAACATATGGAACAAAAAAATTATGTTGCACATTAAAAAGAATCTTTAGCACAAGTTGAGAAAGGAAATATCAGTGATTCACTGATTTGAATAAAACGTTATCAAATTGAAGTGCATCAGCATGCTGAAGCTTAGACATGTGCCAACTGCCAAGTGCTAAGAAGCTTTCCATGGTCCTCCATGTAATGCAGCAACAATGATCGATGCTCCAGTTTGTCTTGTTATATATATTACCAGTTGATATTTTTGGATGAGGTGGTAAGTGGCACATTACTAAAGAGCCAGCACTTCTGATTTTGGATGTGAATGGTTTTTGAATGAACTTACTTTATTGGAATCTATGTTTAAGAGTTAGATAACTATTGAATTTTGAATTTAGCCAAATCTTGTAATGAGAAAGTTGGCATATTGGAATCCATAGACTCTTGGATATATGGACCCCATGCTGCTGATCCAAAAAAAAGGAAAAAAAGAAAAAAAAAGAACCCCATACCATGTTTCCGGGTACTTGGTTCCATTGTTGATGAACAACTCTTTGATGTTTGAAACTTAAAGGCTTCAAGCACCTATTCTGTAATTTTATTTGTAGAGTTATGTTGCAATTTACTGCCTAATCAGCTTCTTGTATCATCTTTACATTGTGCAGGATTAAAATGCCTGAGACCTATGTTGTGCACCTTGGGAATAGCAAAGAATTAATGGAAGTAGCTGAAAACAGCGTGGCAAAACGGGTTCTTCGTGAGCATGTACGAGAATCCCTTGGAGTGCGGAATGAAGATCTGCTCTTTGCAGCTATCAATAGTATGCTCTTCTTGTTGATGAGATAACAAGTTTGTCCTCAATTAGAGTGTGACAGGAATTTTAAAGTTAATATTGTATGCCCACTTCTTTGCTAGTTAAATGGTTGCACTTTTCATTGAAAATAATTATTATTCATGTTGGGTTGGGTAGGCATGGTAGTTGCAGCAGGTTTGAGTTCACATCTAATCAAGTTGACATATTTTGTTGCGATTGTTAGTATTAGCTTTAATTCAACTAGTATTCTTTTTAAAACTCAGTTCTGTGAATTTGGTTTGCCTTATACATCTGTCCTTATATGCTTGGTGATGCAATCCTTATGTGGCATTTAAATAGCCGCACATGCCTTCCTCTTTAGTATAAACTCACCTATTTGGAGTAAAAGTAAATTGGAATTCGATTGTGAGAAGGAAAATGAAAACTATAGGGTGTCATTTCACTCTGCTCATGTTCCACTGGCCATCTTGGTGTCTCTGTATCTTGATAAATCCATGCTATGAGTCCAAAACCATAGAACAAAAGACTCCACTGAGTGAAAAGCTCTTTACCAAAGAAGTGTCTTTCTGTGAAGTATTGATGGCATTTTATATATCAATGTATCATGATTGTCATCTGCCCGTTGTGGTTTTTGATAGCCCGTCTTTGGTTTATGATAAATCATTTTGGTATTAGTTGCCACTTTAAACTTTGTTCCATAGATAGAAATTGCAATCCTGTTTCCCCTCCTTCCTTGAGGTAATAAAGTTGACCTTGTCCTAGTTTATGGCTGATGATGGTGCATAGTGTGACAAATTGAGTGTAGACGGTAGCATAGAGGACAATAGGGAAGAGAGCAGTAGCTCTTTCAAAAATTCTTCATACTTCTCATCTTCTAAGGCTAATTTCATTTTACACCAACAAGGCTTAATTACAGACTTCATAAAACCCTAGAAGCATGCAAAAATTGTCTAGAACTCATATTTCTCTCATGTTAACAAATAAAACATCAAATCATATTCCTAAGATTGTTTTAGAACTCCTAAAAACTTGAAAACACAGCAGTATTCTGTATTAAAAAAAAAATACAAAAAAATACAAAAACAAAAAATTAGAACTCTACTAAGCTATATCAATTCATCATTACATGAGTCCATCATCAACTAGGCTGCATCAATGGCGAAAATATTTATATACTTTTGCTAGTATGGCATCCTATTAGACATGCATATAATTATCCCTATGCGATTTTGTTGTTTCTAAGCACTAGGCACCTTATAACTGCAGGTGTTTCACGTGGGAAAGGTCAGGATTTATTTCTCCGTTCCTTCCATGAAAGTCTACAGCTAATCCAAGAGAAGAAACTACAAGTGCCATCATTGCACGCGGTAATAGTGGGAAGTGACATGAATGCTCAGACCAAGTTTGAAACAGAATTGCGTAACTTTGTGGCAGAGAAAAAAATTCAAGATCGTGTTCACTTTGTCAACAAAACCCTTAATGTAGCTCCTTATCTTGCGTCCATTGATGCTCTTGTTCAGAACTCCCAGGTACTTCCGCTGAATTACGGTGTCAGTTCACATTGCAAGCATTACTTTATTTATTCATTTTTCTATTTTTTCCATGAGTCATAGTTTATAAAAGTAAATTCAGTAAAGGAGTGTCACCTGTATACACTATCTTTTCTTTCGGTTTGACATTCTACTTCTTCGTTTTAGTAGGATTCATTTACCTTTTAACTAATATCACTCCTTTGCCTTTTTTACTCCGTCATCTTTATTCATGCTTACTAGGAATGGCAACGGGGCGGGGCGGGACGGGACGGGGCCGGGGATCACACTCCCCGTCCCCGATCCCCGATGGTTAAAAATGCCCCGGCCCCGATCCCCGACGGGGAACCTATCACCCTCCCGTCCCTGCCCCCAAACAGGGATTGGGTTTCCCCGACCCCGAAAATTCCCCGGCCTAAATTTGTTTCAACATCATCGACAACATCACACATACATTTTCAACAACACAAATCTAAGACACACACACAAAATCATAAACATCATCAAACAGATCAACAACAACATAGACACATACATTTTCAACCTCAACAACAAAATCATTAACAGATCAAAAAAAAAAATTGACAGAAAGAGACACATGTATACATGAGTGATGAGATCTGACTCAGATCTGAGAGGACGACGGAGGAGATCGGCTGCGATGGTGACTGCGACGAACAACGGAGGAGATCGGCAGCCATGGACGACGGAGGAGATCGGCAGCCATGGATGACGGAGGAGGACGACGAAGATGAGAGGAGGGGACGGAGGAGGTGGCGGCGACTGGAGAGAGAGGTGCAAGAGTGAATGAGAGAGAGAGAGAGAAGAGAGAGAGCCAGAAAGAGAGAGAGACGGGGGGGGGGCAAAATTATTAGAGGGAAGGGGATATATATATATATATATAGTCGGGGGGAAACAGGCCTGGGGCTGGGGCTGGGGTCGGGGCCGGGGTTGGAAAATATATCACCGTCCCTGGCCCGAAAATCACCGGGGATTTATTTTTTAATACCATCCCCGGCCCATCGGGGATATTTTTCGGAAAAAAACCACTCTAATCGGGGTCGGGGGAGCGGGTCCCCGTCGGGGCGGGTTTAAATTGTCATCCCTTGCTTACTAATAGCATGACAAGTGATCTATGAGTTGACAGAAGAAAAGACTGCGTTAATTGAAAATTTTTGATGAAGTTAAGGACAAGAGGTTCCTTAAGTAACAGTTTATGGTAGTTGTACTATTTTCTTAATCAAAATGCTATGTTTATATACAAATTGGAATCTAGCCTCATAAAAGTGCTATTCCTGGTTAATGTCAAAGGTGGAACCAACAAATTTTTTTTTCCTTTTGGACTATAAATCTAACCACTTTTCGTAACATATATACCATTACATTCGTCTTTTTCTGTTCACATTTCTTTCCTTACTTAAATCCTGCATTTGGGTACCATATTTAACTGCATTTTACTCGTGGTAAATCAAAGTCTGTTGCAATCTTATAAATCTAATTTGGATGTTAAGACTGTCAAAGGTTTAAGTGGCAATACACATCACAGATTTTGAGCTCGTACAAATTGAACTATAAAATTTGTTCTGCCTTTGCACCTTGCTGAATATAGCTTTTGAGAATCTGCAGCCAGGTTTGATGCATGTTAAGTAATTTTCCCGAAGATAAAAGTTATAAAGTGACACAGAGAATGAGACAGAAATTAGAGCTCCACCAGAAAAAAAAGAAAGAAAGAAGATTCCTGTGAAATTCTTAAATAGAGAAAACCATGAACCTATATAGGAGACTCTTCTAGCCATCAAAACTTTTGAGAAGAAGAGATTGTTAAAACCTGCACAACTTGTTTCCTTCATTGGTCCAACCCTTCAAGTTATGAGAAAGATGAGTCCCTTTATAATAACAGAAGCACCCATAAGATTCCACTCAGGTTAAGCAATCACTCCAAATAACAGAGATGAATGGACAATGAAACCTACGCAGTTCATTGATTTTAGTTTGCTGTATGGGATTCACACGTATCAGCTAAAATTTTCTTCTTGAGATAATATCTGATGTGCAAAGTCTGGTCTAAATATGTTACCCATAAAAAAGAATGTGGTTTTAAGAGGATAATACTGCAGCCTTTAACGCTGACTTGAAGAGAAAAGCTGCCAACCCTCAAATTGAAAAATGACTTCAGTTGAAATTTTGTAACACTTGTAAGCCGAACTGGCCCAACCTTTAGGCAATTAAGGCCCTCACCAAATGCCCCAAACTTTTAAGTTATTTGTCTAAATGCTCAACAACAACAACAAAAAAGAAAAAGAAAATATATTTCCTATCAAAAGACCTAAATTATTATTTTTTTGAATAGAAAACTCTCTTTGTCCAAAGTCCCTAATAGTAAAGGCTATGAATTAATTTAAATGTTAAAAGAGGCCTCTCATTGAGATTTTGTTGAAAGCCTCATTAGGGGTTGGGCTGCCCCCGATTCTTAAGAGACCCCTAATCCTTCTTATCTGATTGTGTGTGTTTAGTGAATACTTAAAGTGGAGAAGCTTCATCTTTTTGAATTGGATTTGATAATATACAAGCAAATTTTTAGGAAGGTATATGAGACAATCTGTTGGTTGGACTTTTGGGTGTTTATAAACACTGAGTTAGAATGATATAGCTACCCTACCATTGTTACCTTTTTCCGTTGCTGGTGTCTAATGAATTTTTGTCTAAGAATCATAAACACTTTTAAGGTGTTATGTCTGTATCGGACACTAACACTCATTAGACACTCCCTAATATGTGTTGGTAATGTGTCTAAACATGTGGTTATTATTTTTTTAGAATTGGACATGCTTCAGACATTGGGGGACACACATATCAATTGTTTAGATACACATGAAACATGTTGCAATTTCAAAGAATTTAACTTTGGATATGTGGGTGAGCGTGGGTAAAGGTAGTTGGTCGTTGACCTCTGGGAAGATGGCGGGCACTTCAATGGCCTGAGATCACCGGAGGTGAGAAGTGAAGGCTAAGGCAAGCTTGGAGAAGGAGAGGTTGGCAGTGATGGACCTTGAACACTCGTGTATAAGTTTAGTGTGTGTATGTAGGAGTAGAAGTGTAAGCCTGAGTGTAAGACTTGTTTGTCTTTGCCTACTGCATATATGATATTTTATATAGGTTCCCGGAGCATTGGAGCCCAAGCAACCTATTGGACATATGGCTTGTTCTTCCCAACTCTGTCAGAAGTTGATATAAGCCCTACTGTTGTCTGTGGTTTGATGGCAGTTTGGAAGCAACATATCATACGTGCATCAGGCGGTAAGCGTAAGGTCCCCATCATTTCTTCTGCAAGCCTAATCAAGATGGAGTTGACTTTGCAAGAAGACAACCATCTTGACGATCCCCTAACTTTAGCCTCCAGACTAAGATTCTCTGATGATCCCATGCCTGAGTCCTACTCCTGACCCAGGCAACAAAGTAGGTGAATGGGCCAAGGGCCTGTCCAACGTGTTCAAGTAGGCCGGGGCCTGACTACCTTGTTGTTAGACTTGGAGCAAGTGAGGTATGAAGGACCATGGGCCTAGGGGGCCATGGTGCTGCCTGTTGCAGGGCTCTTCATACTTGGCCTTGTGTGCATGCTCTCGCTTAGGCTAAGCATGTGGTTTCGGTTTTGCATGGTGCCTTGGCGGTCTGCCATGCAGACGGAGTATTGGTGACATCGCGCCGTAGGGCTCACTATATATTAGGCATGCGATATGTCCGCGTGATGCCTTGTCAGTTTGCCACGTGGGCAGGGCTTTAATGATGTGGCACCTGTAGGGCTTGCCACGTATCAGGCGTGATACAAGTACCTACAGGATCCAATAAATATGTTACCCAAAAGAGGAATGTGGATTTAAGAGGATAATCTAGTAGTAAACACTTTCTTGACGAGAAAAACTGGCAACCCTCAAAGTGAATAATGACTTCACTGGAAATTTTGTAACACTTTTAAGCAGAGCCGGCCCAACCATTAGGCAATTAAGGCCCTCACTTAAGGCCCCAAACTTTTAAGTTGTCTAAAAATAAAAATAAAAACCTTTTCGTCCAAAACCTAATAAAATTTGTTGTTCAAAAGGCACCATAAAAAGAAACCCTTCCTTGTCCATAGGCATAAAACAAAATATTTATTGTTCAAGGACCTTGAATAGTAAATGCTAATAAAAATCCTCCTTGTCCAAAGCTGTTGCTTAAAAGAACACTTTCACAGTCCCAATAAAAAAATATATCTCTTATCCAAATATCCAAATTATTATTATTTTGAATAAAAATTTCTCCTTGTCCAAAAATCCCTAATAAAGGCTATGAATAATCCAAATTTTAAGAAAAAACTTATATTTTACAGTAAAAATTTGTGATGTAAAAAAACAGAATATATTATCTAAAATGTGAAAAATGGCCTCTCATTGAGATTTCACCTAATGCCTCAACAAGGGTTGGACTGCCTTGGACTCTAAGAGACCCCCAAACCCTTTTGTCTGATTGTGTGTATTTAGTGAATACCTCAACTGGAGAAGCTTTGTCTTTTTTATTAAGATTTTATACCATACAAACAAATTTTTTAGGAAGGTACATATATGAGACAATCTGTTGGTTGGGCTTTTGGGTGTTTATTAACCCTGAGTTAGAATGTTTTAGCTTCCATGCCTTTGTTACTTTTATCCTCACCTGTATCCGTTGTTTGAGGTCTAGTCAATTTTTGTCTAAGAATCATGAACACTTCTAAAAAGGTGTGTGCATGTCCGACATTGACACTCATCGGACACTCCCCTATACTTGTTGGAAACGTGTCTAAAAATATGTTGTATTACTTTTTATTTTTTTAGAATGGGACATGTTTTTGATGTTGGGGGACACACATATCAATTGTTTAGATACACATGAAATATGTTGCAATTTCAAAAGAAATTAACTTTGGATCCAATGATAAAATAAAAATAATGTGAATTTTTACCTATTAATCCCTCCTCCTTTAGACTTTTTAATTTTAGAAATTTTAAAGCCCAAAACTTTCAATTTGTGTATAAATATAGTTTTCTAAATCAGAAATGGAGACTTTTTATTCACATTTCTTTTTTAATATGTAATGTAGAAAATGATTTTTTACTATTTTGATATAATAAAATATACATGTAGTTGTAATCTAAAAGTAACAAAATAGTTATTATTGTCACTTATTCATATGAAGATATAGTTATTTGTTGTTGTGTCCTTGCCATGCTATGTCCTTTTTCAAAAAGATAATAAATAAAAATTTGCCATGTTGGTGTGTCTGTATATGTCATATTTGTGCCCCATACCCATTTGGTCGTATCCTTTGTCAATTTTTTTCTTTCCATTTAATGGCTGGCATATATGTGGCAGTGATATTGATTTCAGTTCAAGTTTCATTGCTGAAGCTTGGTTCTTTACTTGTGTAGGCTCGGGGAGAGTGCTTTGGGAGGATAACCATTGAAGCTATGGCTTTTCAACAGCCGGTATTGGTGAGCCCTTTACCAATTTTCTCATCATGTGTGCTTATTAAATAGACCAATATGATTGGTATATTAATATACCCTGAAAAAAAAAATAAAAATTCCCAACACTGTTGGTTTGGGATTTGAATTGCTTTTTAGCCAGGTGACAAATTTCCAGAGTCTTTTAGCACCAAAGACTTATTTGTTCCAATCTAAAAAAATAAAAATGAAAAAATTATCTGCTATGTTGCTGTTAATCCCTAGGTCAAAGATTTTTATGTTGCCTCTTGTTAAGAAATACAAGTCTTAAGCTGTAGATGTTGCCCCCTGTTAAGAAATACTCAAGTCTTTGAAGCTTTTACCCCATGTTGATTTTTGTTTGATCTTTTAACATCAAGATCAAAGTTTGCCAGCCTGTTAATTTTGAAGTCATTTTTACTTATTAAAAAAATAGAAAAAAAAAAAAAAACTTTTGAAGTGGCTCTGCTAACACAAAGGAAGGAATTAAGGAGAGAAAGCAGATGATCAAGATGAACATAGTGCCACACAGTATTGTGCTCACACATTTTCCACAGATCCAAATGGCATAATTAGGCGGTCAGTGATTTGTAAATTAATTCAAGACCAGCATAAGATCCACTAAAAACATATATAAAAATAGTGCTAAAATGTTATATATAGCATAAACTATTTGCACATCTTTCAATTTCCACTTCCCACAAAATTAAGAAATGAGATCAATATGTTGTCCCGTCTGCAAGGTGCAGGTGTGGTGGGATGAAATTCCGGACATTTTGCACATTTTGATATTAAACATCTCTTGTTGGTATTGGCTCCTTTGCACCCAGCAACCAAATGACTTTATTAGTTCACTATTGTTTTTTGTTTTTCATATTAAAATACTTGACTATCATGTCAAAATCACTATCAATGAGCCTGCCATATGATTTTCCAGATTATTCCCTTCGATTCTGATTGTTGTGATTGTACACTGAAACAGTTTTAGCCATTTAAAGGGGCGAAATACATGTGTCGGTCTGTGTGTGCACATGCACATTTGTTTCTTCAACTCAACATTTTCATTTTTCAAATGGCATAAATACTAATTTGGTAAATATTGTTTTATATCAGGGTACAGCAGCTGGTGGCACAATGGAAATCGTGGTTAATGGAACAACCGGATGGTTACATCAAGCCGGGAAAGAAGGCGTAACACCACTTGCTGAAAATATTGTCAAAATGGCCACACATGTTGAGAGGAGACTTACCATGGGAAAGAAAGGGTACGAGAGGGTTAAAGAACGGTTTATGGAACACCACATGTCACAGAGAATCGCTTTGGTCCTGAAGGAGGTTCTGCGAAAGTCAAACAGTCGCACTTAATCTTAGAGTTTCCAAAGCTCATATTTCATGATCTTGAAATTTTTTCTGTTTAAGGAGGATTGTCCTTGCAAGAACATCCTCAGCTGGATAGCCAATCTCACTCCTTTGTATCATATGTAACAGGCAACTCTTGTTTACTGAAAAAATGAGTCATTTTCAATGGTCTTATGATTTTCAGATTTTCAATTTCTGGCAGACTGATCATCTTTTTTCATTGGGAATTTACCTTGCTTTTGGTCTACTTCCTTATTTAGACGTTGTAATAGATTTTTAGGGTAAATTAGGCTAACCCCCTTTTAGATTTGGAGAAACTATATCTGAGCCCTATAAGTTTGATATAATTACACTAACTCTCTTGGGGTTTTAATTTGCATAACCTTTAACGCATTTTTCTTTAGTAATTTATTAGTTGTATGGATAAAATAACATTGTCATCTTTTTTTTCTGAAATATTTATTTTATCCTTATTTATAATTGTGTCTACATAACATCTACATAAGTTTTGGTCGCTTTAGCTTTACTAAAAAAGAGGTCGATATAATTATGTTAAATTTGGAGGGCAGCTAAATGTTTCTATCTTTTTACTTTGGATCCTCCGTTTTTTATATTTTATTTTATTACAATTTTGACCTAACATCAAATTTCAATTTTGTCCTCATTCTATCCTTCCAAGTCTAACCCTAACCTTAATCCCACCACCACTTCCACTCCTGTCAGCGACTTTCGACAACCAACCCACCTCTGTTATTTTCCTCCTTTGGCGAGCCTCTTGCTGCCACCTGTTGTTTACTGAACTATCAATAGAGGCGAAGATTAGGGTTTTGGCAGTGGCGACAACGACGGAGAAGGAGCAACTAATTCACGAACTTTTTTTCGTGATCTTCATCTTCATATTTCGAAACCTACCTCTTTTCTCTCTTTCGTGCAGAAACTCTCTCTCTCTCTCCATCGATTTCTCTTTCTGCCTCACAAGTTGGTCAATTTCTCTTCGTTCAGTTACACACTGAACTTGTTGAATGAATATGTTTGGTACTCCACAATCGAACATATGCCTTTTGTTTGGCTAAATAGCACCGAACATCAGGCTTTTGTTCAGAATTGGTTTTCCAAACGACGGCGAGAGTGGTCACGAAAGCAAAAAGATGGGTTTTCCGAACTTGTTATCTATCTTTCATCTTCAGCAACATAAATGTGATTCTCTACAATGGAAGAATCACCCTTCGAACTTGGGCCCATTACACTTCCAATGTTGTTACATTCAAAAAACTAGTTTTTAGACTTAGCTTGTATCTAGGAGTAATTTCTATTAGTTTAGGAGTAGTTTCTTTTGTAATTCGTAATTTGTGACTTGGTCAACTTTGGTAGTTTCATCTGGAAATTATCTTTTGTTTACTTTGTAACTGTCAATTGTTCCAAAGAAGTCCTCATTCTTTTGAGGCATTTGAATCAATTACACAGTTGCCTGGTTATTTTTATTTAATTGTTGGGTTTGAATTGTTATTTAACTCTTGTCGATTGGGAATAAATATAATTTTTACTAACAACTTCCATATGTAATCGTTGATCCAATGGATGTGACCACGTAATTTTTATGTGTCCTGGTTTTTTATTTTTTATTAATTTGCTTTGGTATTGTTTGTATCTGTGGTTTATTCCACAACAAAAACAACCATGGAAATAATTGCTAACTGTACGGGAAAGAAATAATCTTCTCGTATAATCCTGTTGATCAAGTCTGTGCTCCTCCAAACGTCGTCGCTTTATTCCCTGAAAACACAAACGTGAGCTAGCCGGCGGGTGTGTGCCGGATACCTCTCCGATGCCTAAGTCAGCAAAATAGACAAATAGACAAAAGCTCTGTGTATTCGAGAATCAAAGTTGTGCTACCTCTTCATAGGTGATGTTGTGAGCTTTTATAGGTTCCGTGTGGCACAATCCTTGTAGGACTCTTATCCCTCCATGTAGAGTCCTCCTAGGAGTTACACTCCTCAAAGGTAATGTTTATCTTTCAACACCCCCCTCACTGCTTAAACCAAGTGAGATGGTCCTAGCTCGGTGGTACGACCAAATGACCGAGCTAGTATTGTCATGTTAAAATGACAACTTAGACCGAGCTATGCCCTAGCTCGTCCCTTCCTTTATCTGTTTGTATCTCGGTTATGCCTATTGAGACCGAACTAACCTCAGCAAGCTACCACCGCGCCAACCAGAGCGAGGTCCATCAAGTGAAAGCACCATACCTCGGCTCCGAATACATTGACCGAGCTAACTATCTCTACTCCGACCGTGGTGACCGTGATTATTCTTGGACCGAGCTAACACTTGCTAGGTCACTTCCATACCTGGACCGAGCTCACACCTGGACTATGGTCCACTTACTAAGCCCTTCTTACTATGGCCTATAGAATGGCCCATTACCCAGCTCGGCCCAATTTATATATAAATTACCCTCTCAATTGCCCCTTAATTCCATCTGCGTAGCATGATAGGGATTATCTTTTTCCAGCCGAGCTAAAAAACTTTAGCCTTTCAACCGAGCTAGTATGTCGCCGGGCTACCGATTGGTACGGTTACAAAACGTCTCTTCAGTCTCTAAAACTGAATCGATTTCCATTCCAAGGACACGTGGCAGACTCTGATTAGCCCAATACAGTTGTCACGCCGTCTTCGTACTCCGCGTTTTTTGAACAGTCCCGCCTTTTTGTTCTTCCCACTTACACAAAATAGATCCTTCGTTTTGAATCATACACTTCACTATTCATTTCCTTCTTTCTCTCTCTCTGAGCCTCCATCTCTCCTCAACCTTGTATTTGCAGAGCTCGTGTTTGTTGCTGCTACTACCTTCATCTTCAGTGCCTTCACCTTGAACTGGTAAGTGGTTCGAATCTTCTTCCTTTCTGTTGATTTCGCACCTCTTTTGCAACACAAAGCATGTTTTATTTGTATGTTTTTCAAAGCACATTCCACTTTTGCTTCCATATTTCTGGGAAAAACCATGCAATAGAACCACTTGATTTTACGAATAATCTGAAAAATACTGTATTTGATCCAAAATCACACATCAACCGAACTAGGATACTGTTTGTATTAGATGCAAGCCTAGCCACACCCAACAACCGCACTAAAACTTCACGCCATACTTGCGGTTTCCATAGGTTAGGGACCTTTTGTTTCTTTTAACCGGGCTATTAAACCGTACTAGGTTTGTACAATACCACGCTAGAAAGCCTCAACCACCGACCGAGCTAAAACTAGGGGCTAAACCAGCTCCCTTAGTTCAAACCGAACTAAGAATGCTGCCCCAAAGGCTCAACCGGGCTAAAGGCCCTTGCTTAAACCGAGCTAAGACTGGATAGCATCCCACGTAGCCGAGCTAGGACTTCATTTATCTTGCCTATGTTTCTTGTAGCACGGTCCCACAATTTGTGCTTAACACCTTTCTTTTTCACTTTGCAGACTTAGGTTGGCCAGGCACTCCCTTGAACGTTTCAGCCGAGATACTCCATATCATCTCAGCACCGAGCTAACACTTGTCGATAATTTATATATAATTAATGGGAAAGTATAGGTTCTTAGTAAACTCACCAGGCGCCATGGCCGAGTTCCAAAGGGACTACCATATTCCTGATGACGTCCATCTTACCTTAGCCGACCTAGATACCACACCCTGGGGAAACCAAGGCTTCGTTCCCTTCACCCTTCTTTCCATTGTAGAAACCAGACTGCGATTCCCTGTACAGCCCCTTCTCTGTAAATTCCTCAGACAAACAAACCTTTGCCCTACCCAGCTTTCCACCAATTCTTACCGCATAATAAATGGCATCGCTGAGCTAAACCGTCGGGCTGGCCCTAATCTCGGTTTAGCCGAGCTCTTCCACCAATATTCCATAGGATCAAATGAAGATGGCTGGGTTTACTATCTTAGAATAAAGCGCCGGCGTGAAAAGATAATAAAGAATACCTCGGACAAGGATGTAAATGATGATGATTTCTTCTGGGTCTCTGGGAACTTCGAAGACCACGAAGCCCAGATCCCGGGCGACTGAATTAACTGGAATAAAGGAGTCGCCGGTATAACTATCTCGGCCCAATTTCACGTTCTTTCTCTTACTTCGGTACTTACTTTTAACCGTACTAACTGTTGTCTCCTTCCTTCATGCAGATTTGAACTTTCTCAAGTCCTAGTACAGCTACTCTAACTTAAACACACTTCGCGCCGCACTCCGATATCCAAACAGGAGCTGGGTTGAGCTATTGAATTTCGAACCGACCTACCGATATAGTAGCCGTAGGAAGACTAGGGTGACCGATTTCCTCTTAGAGCCATCCCCAGAACCTGATCCTTCCCTTCCCCAAGTCAACTTGATCCCATTGACTACGGAGCAAGAGATGGCTAAGAAAAGAGCAGTTAGGGCCCTTTTGACCGAGACAAACCAGCCCGAGGTACCACTAGCCGGTCAAACACAGGAGACTGTGGTAGCCTTACCATCCCACCAGCCTTCATCATCTCGGGCAAGCAAGCGTGCTCGGACTTCCACAACCGAGCCACGCCTTGTCGACGAGGTCGAAACCGTGGTTCCTCAAACCACTCCACCAAGCCCTCCACCTGAGCGCTCTGACCGAGCTAATTCTCCAAAGTGGGCACCAAAGATCACGTTTCAGAACCGTGCTATCAAAGATTCTGACTCCGTGGTCGCAGAAAAGGACCATTTCTTGGCGTTCAACCTCACCAAAAGTGTTTGCCTTCCAGCCGACATGGAGCACCACAACCATCTAACCGAGCTGAAGGCCATTCGCTCAGCCACAAAATCAATGGTGCTGGTAAGTTATCCCCTTGCTTGTTTTTCTATTTTGAACAACTTTCTGCTCGGTTTCTCTTAAAAGTTTCTTACCATCCTTTTGCAGGCCATGCAGAAAAACCACATCGCTCACAAGCGAGTGTTGGAACTGCGCAAAACCACAAGGCAGGCCATGGCAGAAGCCAATGCCAAAACCGCCGAGCTAGAAGAGTCAAAGAAGCAAATGGCCGAGCTACAAACCGAGATGGCACGTCTGACCGGTCTTGTCAGCTCGGCTGAGGCAGATAAGAAAAAGGCCGTGGCCGTGGTAAAAGAAAAGTATCTGCGCGAGCTGGCCAAGCTTGAGGGAAAAAAGAATGCCGAGATAACTGAGCTGGAGAAGAAGGTTGAGGACGCGGAAGACCGCGGTTACAAGGAAGGCGAAGCCACGTATATCTTGCAGTGTGAAGCCGCTAAGGATCTATTTTTCAAGTGTGAGTGGAAGGTGGCTATGGAACAGCTCGGTCACGGTCTAGAGACCGAGGTTTTCCTGAACCCTCCACCGTACTTCATACCGAGCTGTATGGCGGAGTATGCAGCCGCCATTCAACAAAAATTCCTTTAAGCTGAGGATGATGAAGAAGAAACTGAGCCAAACAATGCCCTGGTCGTCAATGATCCCATTGTTCAGCCAGCTCAGGTGGAGCCACCGGTAGAAGACTTCACGACCGAACTACCAGTTGAAACCGAGCTCCGAGTTGAACTGGATGCGGATCTTGATGACCTCTTTGTGTAATCTTGTATTTTCTTCTTTTTGCTGTTGGAAAGAAATTGTAACCGGGCTGAGGCCCCCAATTTTGTACTTGATTTGAATTTTCAATGAAATCTTCTTTGTTCCAACTTTTGTTTCGGTTTGATCTATGCTTGCCTTTTCTTTCCAATTGTAATCTAAATGAAGTATAATATTTTCTAGCCAAGATACCTATCTCGGGATTAACCTTGAAATTTTGATAATACCTGCCAGCCTAGGTCTTTACCTCGATTGAAGATCGCAATAAGTTGTATTCCAGCCAACCACTCTTTAGCCTTGATCTTTATCTCGGTTGAAGAGTACTAAGTGTTGGTTTTTCCAGCCAACCACTCTTCAGCCTTGATCTTTATCTCGGTTGAAGAGTACTGAGTGTTGGTTTTTCCAGCCAACCACTCTTCAACCTTGATCCTTATCTCGGCTGAGGAGCACTAAGTGTTGGTTTTTCCAGCCAACCACTCTTCAGCCTTGATCCTTATCTCGGCTGAGGAGCACTAAGTGTTGGTTTTTTCAGCCAACCTCTTCAGCCTAGATCCTTATCTCGGCTGAAGAACAATAAGTGTTGGTTTTTCCAGCCAACCTCTAAGTTGGTTATTTCTGCCAACCCAGAGTGAAGTGTTTGGTTATTCCGACCAAACGTCCTGCAGCCTGGATCCTTATCCTGGGCTTAGGAGGGGTGTTGGTTATTCCAGCCAACCTCTAAGTTGGTTATTCCTGCCAACCCAGAGTAAAGTGTTTGGTTATTCCGACCAAACGTCCTACAGCCTGGATCCTTATCCTGGGCTTAGGAGAGGTGTTGGTTATTCCAGCCAACCTCTAAGTTGGTTATTCCTGCCAACCCAGAGTAAAGTGCTTGGTTATTCCGACCAAACGTCCTGCAACCTGGATCCTTATCCTGGGCTTAGGAGAGGTGTTGGTTTTTCCAGCCAAGTTCTTCAGTACTGATCCTAATCTTAGCTGAAGAGAGTGCAAAGTTGGTTATTCCGGCCAACTATGCTTTCAGTGCGCCTAACTCACTAAAACAATCTTTTACAGATGGAAACAACTATACTGAAAAGAAACTACTTGTTTTATTAAGAAAGAAAAAATTACAAATACTTGAAAGAAAAGCTAAAAATAAAATAGTTTGAGATTGGCAGTGTTCCATAGCCTGGGAATGGCTTTGCTGTCTTCATCTTCCAAGTGGTATGCCCCTTTTCCTGCTAATCTAACCACCTTGTAAGGTCCTTCCCAATTAGGCCCTAACTTGCCATCTCCGGGTACCAAGGTGTTTCCCATCACTTTGCGCAGTACCCAATCTCCAATTTTGAATTGTCTCGGATGTACTGTTTTGTTATACTTTCTGGACAACTCTTGCTGGTACGAGGCAATGTGAACCAGTGCTTTTTCTCTTCTTTCTTCTGCAAAGTCGAGTTCCAATGCTATGGCTTCTCCATTTAAGTCTGGATCAAAATTTTCACTTCTAATTGTGGGGAGGCCAACTTCCAGTGGGATTACTACTTCCATGCCATAGGCCAAGGAAAAAGGTGTTTCGCCAGTAGACCGCCGAGGTGTGGTACGGTAAGCCCATAAAACGTAGGGAAGCTCCTCAGCCCACTTGCCCTTTGCTTTCTCTAACCTTTTCTTCAATCCATCCAAGATGACTTTGTTTGATGCTTCCGCTTGGCCATTTGCTTGGGGGTATACCGGTGTAGAGTTGTAGAATTCTATCTTGTATTCTTCACAAAAGCCTCTAAAAATTTTGCCGTCGAACTGAGTGCCGTTATCTGATATTAGAGCTTTTGGTATGCCAAACCGAGTGATGATATTCTGCCAGACGAACTTCTTCACATCTTTCTCCTTTATTGATGCTAGTGCTTCTGCCTCCACCCACTTTGTGAAGTAGTCTGTTGCTGCAAGAAAGAACTTTCTGTTGCCAGGAGCTGTTAGAAGTGGTCCTACTATGTCCAAGCCCCACATTGCGAAGGGCCATGGGCTAGTTAAGGGTAGAAGCTCTCTGGCTGGTTGATGTATTTGGTGTGCGAACTTCTGGCATTTCTCGCACTTCTTGACGTATTTCTCTGAATCTGCTTGCATGTATGGCCACCAATATCCTTGCGAAATGGCTCTGTAAGCTAATGATCTTCCTCCTTGATGACTTCCGCATACGCCTTCGTGTATTTCAAACAAGAATGCTTCAACTTTGCTGGGGTGGACACACTTTAGGTAAGGTCCTGTGAAGGATTTCTTGTACAAGGCCATTGATGGGGAGAGCCAAAATCGCTGTGACTTTGCTCTTATTTTGTTGGCCTTTTTCTTTTCTTCCGGTAAGACGCCGTCTTTTAAGAACATTATAATGGGATCCATCCATGAAGGGCCTAGTTCGGCACAACATACATCTTCTACTTTGGGTTCTTCAATGCTTGGTCTTGGTAGGTAGTCAATCAGTAATGGATCAGGGATGGATGTATCTGCCATCGAAGCAAAGCCTGCTAGTTCGTCCGCTCTGCTGTTTTCTTCCCTGGCGATCTGCTTTATTCGAACTACTTCAAATTTCTTGGTCTCTTTTCTGACTAACTCTTGGTACTTAGCCATCCTGTCATCTTTTGCCTCGTAGTCGCCTGAAATTTGGTTTACCACCAGTTGTGAGTCACTGTAAACCATTAGCTTGGTGGCCTTCATGTAGAATGCTGATTTTAGGCCTGCCAGAAGCGCTTCATACTCCGCTTCGTTGTTTGATGCTGGGAAGCCAAGGTTGACTGCTTGCTCTACTATTAGGCCATCTGGCGAGATGAGGACTATGCTAGTCCTGCTCCATGCCTGTTGGACGCTCCATCCACGAAGAGCTTCCACATCTCTCCAACGAACAGTCTCCAGCAAGTGGAGGGATCGGATGATGTCTTGGGGTCATGAGTGTTGCTGGTGTTTTCTTCAAAGTCCATGCTTGCTGTTTGCCCCTCATTATCTGATTGTACCAAGTCTTTATTTGTTGATGAGTCTTTGCTTGGTGTAGCATGGTTTGCTTCTTCCTCCCTTTGCTCACTCTGGTTTGCCTTAGGATCTGATTGGGTATCTTGTACCAGGGGTTGCGCTATTCCGGCGACAATTTCCATTATCTTGGTTGTATCAGTCAAGTCCACTGGGCAAATATGATGACTTCCTGGGGTGAATTCTGCCACAAAGTTTTCCAAAGCTTGGGCTTTTATCGCGGTTCTGGGTTGAAACTTGATGTCGAACTGTCCCAACTCGACTGCCCACTTCAAGACTCGTCTAGAAAAGTTCGCCCTCTCAAACAAAGCTTTTAATGGAAAAGCTGTGAGGACGATTATTATGTGGGCGTGGAAGTAATGCGACAACTTCCTTGATGCCATCATCAAGGCTAAGGCCAATTTTTCCAACGGTAAGTACCTGGTTTCCGCGCCCAGCAATGTCTTGCTGACATAAAAGATGGGCAGGTGTTGGATTCCTTCCGCTCTGACCAACATCGCGCTGACTGCGTGCTGTGAAACTGCCAGGTACAAAAGGAGCTCCTCTCCAGGTATTGGGGTTACTAGCAACGGGGGAGAAGACATGTATTCTTTTAAGCTTTCTAGGGCACGGTCGCATTCTTTATCCCACTCAAACTTGGCCTTTAATGCTTGAAAAAATGGTCGACATATGTCTGACAACCGACTTATAAACCGGTTGAACGCAGCTGCCATGCCGGTGAGATGCTGCACTTCTTTTACTGAGTTGGGCCTCTCTAGATCTTGGATTGCTTTGATCTAAGAGGGGTCTGCTTCTATACCTCGGTTGGTCACCAGGAAGCCTAGGAATTTGCCAGATCTTACGCCGAACGCACACTTGGATGCATTAAGGCGTAGCTTGTGCTTCTTCAGGATTTGAAATATCTCACCTAGGTCCCTGAGATGGTCATTCTTATCCTTGCTCTTGACCACCATGTCGTCGATGTAGGCTTCCATTGTTCTGCCTAACAATGGTTCGAACATCTTGGTGACCATCTGTTGGAATGTTGCCCCTGCGTTCTTAAGGCCAAAGGGAATGACCTTGTAACAATACAGTCCTCTTGGCGTCGTAAAAGATGTGACCTCCTGGTCCGGCTCATACATAGCGATCTGATGGTAACCTCTGTACGCATCAAGAAAGCTAAGACGGTTGTGTCCTGCCGTCAGATCTACCAGTTGGTCTATCCGTGGTAGAGGAAAGCTGTCCTTTGGGCATGCCTTGTTAACTGTTTTGTAGTCCACGCAGACACGCCATTTTCCATTCTTCTTTGGCACCACTACTGTATTGGAGATCCATCTGGGGTAGTGCACCTCTCTGATAGCTCCTGCTTCTAGTAGGTTTTCTACTTCTTCCGCTACTATCTCGGCATGGTGGAGTGCCGATCTGCGAGCGCGCTGTATAATTGGTCTGGCAGTTGGGTGGACATTTAATTGGTGACAGATGAAGTTTGGGTCAATGTCAAGCATGTCATACGGCGTCCAGGCGAACACTTCGATGTTAGAGGTCAAGAATTCCATGACCTCTATTCTCTCAGTGCTGGATAATGACGAGCCAAGCAAAAAGAACTTTTCCGGGTTCTTTTCATCTATTCTTACCTGTACCAAGTCTTCCACTGCCTTCTGTTCAGCGGCTTTGCCCACTTCCGCGAACAATTCATTGCTCTCAGGCTCTTCCACCATCTGTACATATCCCTTGGCAGCGCGGCTGCCATTTACTGTAACGAAGCATTGCTTGGACATAATTTGGTCTCCAAAGACCTCTTCAATTACCCCGGCTTCGTTGGGGAATCGCATTACTTGATGGTAGGTTGATGCTATCGCTCTCATGGCATGCAGCCATGTCCTTCCCAAGATTATGTTGTAAGTGGAGGGCACTTTCAATATCCAGAATTCCACTTGTTTAGACATGCTTCCTGCTCTGACTGGGAGGATTATCTTGCCGACTGGCCACTCTGGCATTGAGTTGAACCCGATCAGGGGAGATACGGTAGGTGCCAAGTCTTTGTCCTTCAGTTTCAGTTGTTTGAAGGTTTCGTAATACATTATCTCGCACGAGCTTCCTTGGTCGATCAAAATCCGTTTGATGTCGTAATCCATGACGTGGAGTGTGACAACCAGTGCATCATTGTGAAGGCAATATATCCTTGCCAAGTCTCTGTCTGAGAAGGATATGACGTTCGTGGCTTCTGTTCTCCCCTTTTTGATGGTAAGTTGCGCACTTAATACCTCCCTTAAGTGCTCAGCCTTCTTGATCGTTCCCCTGAGCTCACATACCCGCTCAGGTTCGAATACCCCATGTATCACGTTAATCACGCCTTAAGGTGGGGCGTCGATCGGCATTCCGTCTGGGTTGTTGTGGTTCTGGGGGGCTGGCTGCGTCCCTCCTTCTATGTACCGGTCCAGGTGACCAGCTGCCACTAACTCCTCCAGATGTTGTCTCAACGGCGTGCAATTTTCAGTGCGGTGCCCCTTTTCCTTATGGAAGGTGCACCGAGATCTTTCGTCGTAGTCCTTTTGCTCTTCTCCCAACTTAGCTGGCCATCTGACGTAAGGTTCATCACGTATCTCACTGAGAATTCGGTAGATTGGTTTCTTGAATACCGTGGTAATGGCAGTGCGGACTCTCAATCATCTTTTATCTTGGTCTCCTCCGTTGTCTCGCCTACCTCGCCCGTTCTTACTTGGACATTCTACCGTGTTGACTTTTGCCGTAGTCTTCTTATCTGGCGCTGCTGTTGCACCAGATTTTGCCTTAGCACGGGCGTCATCCTCCTCCACCCGAATATGTTGGTGCACTCTCTCCATCAAGGCTTCCATCGTGAGGGGTGGCGTCATAGTAATCGAATCCCTCAACCTGTTTCTGACTGGAAGTCCTTTTTTGTATTGTGCGATGGTGAGATTGGTGGGGCAGTCCCCTATCTGGTTGAACGTCTCCCAGTAGCGACTGTTATAGGATCTTAATGTTTCCTTGTCGCCCATGTCAATGGAAAGTAGCTGATCGATCTCCACTGGGGTCTTGGTGTTCGTTCTGAACCTTATCACGAACGCCTCTGCCAATTGTGCCCAGGAGGCTATGCTGCCTTCTGGTAGCCTTTCGAACCAGGTTAAACCTAGGTCGCCAAGGCTTGATGGGAATAGGATGCACATCAAAGCCTCGTTTCGCCGGTATATTGCCATGACCTGGCGAAAGTGGCTTAAGTGCGAGTAGGGGTCTGTATTTCCCTCATACGTGGTAAATTTGGTCTGAAGGAAGCCGGAAGGTAGGGGCGCATTCTCAATTGCCGGAACGAACGACGAGGTCTGCAGTCTTGCTAAGGCTTTGTCTGTCGGTTCGTAAGCAGGGCGCGCTATTGGCATTCCTACCTCGACGCTTCCATACGTCCGAGGAGCCAACCGCTGAAGGGCTGAGACTCTGCGCGGGTCGCGCACCCTGGTATCCTCTTTCCATCGTGCCCTTTCTTCTAGCACAGTTCGTAAGTCGGACGATCTAGGCAATTCCGTTTGCCTGGATGATGTCTAGTGCGTGCGCGAGGGCCGATAGGTGCTTCCCTCAGTGTATGACCTCTCAGTTCTCGTTCTCTCAGACCTGGAGTAACGAGTCTTGAAAGTCCTGGATTGAGTATCGCCTTTTCTGAGGCTTCTACTCTCTGCTTGTGACGGTGTGGTATGCCTACCACGATCCTCCGAGTGGCGAGGGGGCGTGTTGCCTTTGCGCCCCTCTCCTGTCGCCACCACTTTTCCCTTGATCTGGTGCTTCATGGCCTCCATGTCCGCCGCCATCTTCCTTATTAGTTCATCCTGCTCTTTTACGCGATCCTCCAGAGCTTGAGGGTCGATTCTTCGCCTCTGCCTTTCAGGACTTTGTGAGCGAGAGCGACGGGGGCTGTTGTTCCGCCTCCATCTTGCATCCCTTCGGGGGTTCTGTCGCTGGGGCTCTAAGTCCGCCATGGGAGGGATAGAAGGCAAACCTTCGCGCCTCTCACCCCCCTCTGGGGTTTGTCCGTCGATGGCGGACTGCGGCAAATCTTCGTTGTGCGCCATTGCTCCCAATTAGCGAGGGAAACTTGATCAAGAGGTTTTGTTCTTTGTCTGATCTTCCCACAGACGGCGCCAATTGTACGGGAAAGAAATAATCTTCTCGTATAATCCTGTTGATCAAGTCTGCGCTCCTCCAAACATCGTCGCTTTATTCCCTGAAAACACAAACGTGAGCTAGCCGGCGGGTGTGTGTCAGATACCTCTCCGATGCCTAAGTCAGCAAAATAGACAAATAGACAAAAGTTCTATGTATTCGAGAATCAAAGTTGTGTTACCTCTCCATAGGTGATGTTGTGAGCTTTTATAGGTTCCGTGTGCACAATCCTTGTAGGACTCTTATCCCTCCATGTAGAGTCCTCCTAGGAGTTACACTCCTGAAAGATAATGCTTATCTTTCAACACCCCCCTCACTGCTTAAACCAAGTGAGATGGTCCTAGCTCGGTGGTACGACCAAACGACCGAGCTAGTATTGTCATGTTAAAATGACAACTTAGACCGAGCTATGCCCTAGCTCGTCCCTTCCTTTATCTGTTTGTATCTCGGTTGTGCCTATTGAGACCGAACTAACCTCAGCAAGCTACCACCGCACCAACCAGAGCGAGGTCCATCAAGTGAAAGCACCATACCTCGGCTCCGAATACACTGATCGAGCTAACTATCTCTACTCCGACCGTGGTGACCGTGATTATTCTTGGACCGAGCTAACACTTGCTAGGTCACTTCCATACCTGGACCGAGCTAACACCTGGACTATGGTCCACTTACTAAGCCCTTCTTACTATGGCCCATAGAACGGCCCATTACCCAGCTCGGCCCAATTTATATATAAATTACCCTCTCACTAACATAGATGACACAATTAAATGAAGGGAAACTAGTTTGGTGTGCTGGAATTGTTATTGATTGCATCCTAAGAAGTAATTTGTCTTCTTATATTGTTGCAATTTCTATGTGAAATCTGCCAAATACTGAACTATTGATTGACTAGTATGAGCATTATGGCCTTGGTTGGTTTTGGCTAAAATAGTTGTTTTTTGGTTTTTTGAAAAAAAAAAGAAGTAAATAAATAAGTAAAATGACCTTAAAATATTGTATTTTATTTTAAGTTACACATTCAAAAATAACATCATCTTTTATTAACCTTAAATTTGGACTGTTGGAACTAGCACTACGAGATATTCTCATCCACTTTCAGAGTTCAGTCTAACTTCTAATGAGAACCCCGCAAATTAATACTAGTTTGTACTTCTCATAAAAGAGTTTCATCTTTTAAATTCGATCATCAATTTCAAATTTTTAAAAACTTTGTTTTTTCTAATAACATTTTGTTGGGTAATTTTAAGGTTTGTTTTAATTATAAATTTATGAAAGAAATTTTTAAACTCTTTTTTCTTTTAGATAGGGAAATTTGTAAATTATTGAAAAGGGAAAATGCAGAAAAAAAAAATTACTTTTTGTCATCTTAGGTAATAATCGATTTCTTTTGAGTTGAACTAGTTTTCTACTTAACCTGAATTCCCGTCTTCTAACTTGGGCATCGCCTAGATTTTTTTGCTTTTCACATATCAAAACTTTTGAATGAGGCTCTGTTTGGATGGATTTTTTTTTAATTTTTATTTATTTGCACTAGTTTAAACCTAAAATACTAAAAACAATACTAAAAAACTTCAGTATTTTAGGGTTATAAGCTTGACCAACCCAAAAACTTCACATATCAAAAGTTTTGGGTTATAAGCTTTTAAAATACTAAAAAAAAAAAATTAAATAGATTTTGGTTTTTCAAATTTTAAAAAAATAAAATAAAAAAAATTGCAACTTTTTTGAGCAAACAAATTTAATCTTGTGAATAATATCAAAAAAAAAAAATTTACTCTTGTGAAGAGTAGGATACTCTTAACCCTTGTTTGAAAGTAAATTTTTTAATCAAAAAATTAACAAGTCATTATAAGTTGTTAATTATTCATTCTACTTTTTGTATGCCTTTTTGTAGCAAATATGCAAAAGAAAAATGATTCGCAACTCGAAATTCTTTAAGCTTGAATGGCCAAACTGCCCAAAACGAGGCAGTTTTTTTTTTTTTCTTTCTTTCTTTCGAACACAGACAGAGGGAAAATGAGAGAGAGAGAGAGAGAAAGAGAGAAAGAGAGAGAGAAGAGATGAGAGAAGAGGAGAGAAGAGAAGAGAAGGGGAAGAGAGAAGAGGCGACAGAGGAGAAGGAGAAAAGATGATCGACGATGATGGTGGCGGCGCCGGTGGGTATCGCCAGTCTCCTCTTTCAGACTTTGTTTTCTCTTTTTTTATTTTTCTTTCTTTTTTTTCTAAGTAGATCTGGATCGAGAAATTTGTTGATGATGATAATGTGTTGTTATGATGATGAAGATGTTGTTGTTGATGATGATGATGTTGTTGATGAAGATGTTAATGAAGATGTTGTTGTTGATGAAGATGTGCCTCTTTTAGACTCTGTTTTCTCTTCTTTTTTTTCTTTTTTTCTAAGTAGATCTAGATTTGAAATTTTTTTTTTTTTTTTATTGATGATGATAATGTGTTGATGATGATGATGTTGATAAAGATGTTGTTGTTGATGATGATGATGTTGATGTTGATGAAGATGTTATTGAACAATCTTCACTGTATTTAAAAAAAGTTTAAATTCTGTTGTATACTAAACAACAACAAGAATATAAAGAAATAAAAGAAAGGAGCAAATTTGTTTGATTACAAAAATCAAATTAGAAATAAATAAATAAATAAAAACATATTTTATTTTATTACAAAAACAAAATTAAAATCTGATTTAATAAACAAATAAAAGAGAATAATAAATTAAACAACTTACTTGATTAATTTCTTGTAATAAATATCTGATCAAGTCCAGTGTTTGACACTGTGTCCTTAAGACAGATTCGTTCTTTTCACGGTGCTTTCAGAATTTAGACGTTTATCTCCCAGGATAAAATGATCTACTACAAACAATAGCAGCACTACAAATTGTTTGCCTAAACAACACACTAAGTGTTTATACTCTCTCACAGAAGAAAATAATGCAGCAATATGAAAAGAATATTTGCAGAATTATGAAAGACGAAATTAGAGTTACAAAATCCAAATGAGGGCTGTCCTATTTATAGATGGATTGGTGGCTGCAGATTTTGAATTAAATAGGTGCAAACCTATTTGAACAGGTATGGTTTTGTATTTAAACAGATTTGAATCTGTTGGGTTCATAATTCAAACAAATAAAAACGGGAAAGGCCCTGTTTGGATGTACAGTAAAACCGGATTAGTTTATTTTCGGTTTAATTTGAATTCTGGATTTTATTTTACCAAAAATAAAATTAAATTCAAATATTTTTGGTCCAAAAAGATTAGTATTGGGCCGAACAAGCCCAACCCAACCACACACCCGCGCCCAAGCCCAGGCTTAGCCTAGCCCGCCTGACCGGATGGACGGCGACGACGGCGCGCGCACGCGTGTGTGGTGATTTTTGGGTCCAATGGGTCTAGCCCATTTTGCCCATAACCTCTCCCTTTAAAACACTTGGGTACCCCTTGGGGCACACCCCAAGTACCAAACCCATGCCTTATAAACCTATTCAAAACTTTCCACCAAATCAATGTGGGACAAGCCTTATTCAATACCTTTAAGGATTTTTCACCAAAACTCCATTTCCATGGAGCATACTTTAGCTTCAATTTCCCATTCACTCGGTAATGGTTTTAAGCAACCAAATATACCACGTGAATCACAACGCGGCATAGAACACGTTTCCACTTTGACCCGCGACAAACGACGCTTGGGGCCTACCTAAAAAATAGACCAAACTTAGGAAAAAATTCTGGTTTTACCCAGAATTTTATAACCATTTCCAACAATCCCCCACATGAATGGAATTTGATGACAGCGGATATGCAACAATATGCAGACTTTATCGAAAAAGTATAAGTCGAAAATATCTTGCATCAGGATAGGTAGCTTTCGGCCTTGAACCTTCCCTAGTGATAACCTATCGAACTTACTGGCTAACTAATGAACGCGATGCCTTGAATTGTTCAGCCGTTTATGTAAGCCAAGACAACAGATTTCACACAAAATATCTTCTAACACATCATGATTCTCACTGTTGTGTTCATTTTGGCCTTGAACGCGCCTGGTTTTCATGAGTGTTGCTAGAGAATTTAGCCTTTTGTATTCTCATAGAACCGGCCCTAGTTCGACACTCATATAGGTGATTCTTATTGTGAATATCTCTTTATACTCGTCTTGATTTTATGCCTCAATCAAGATATAAGTAATCATTAAAAGCAAAGCTTATCCTTATACCCCCACATACAACAAATGTTGCAGATATCACTCTCACCATAGGAATGGGTAAGGAATTTTAATCCCTTGGTGATTTCTGGCGAGCCATACATAACTTAGTTGTCCCTTTAAACTTATTTCTTGGGATCTCCAGTCATATAAGTAGGGTTACCATTATGACGACTCTTATGTAATAGGCTTTAATCCCATCCCCTTCAATGAACTATACACTAGCTCTTTTGTCAAACCTTTTGTTAACGGATCTGCAATATTCTCTTTAGATTTTATATAATCTATTGAGATAATTCCATTTGACAATAATTGCCTTACGATATTATGTCGATGACGAATATGTCGTGACTTACTGTTATACATATGATTCTGTGCTCTGCCTAACGCAGATTGACTATCACAATGAATGCAAATAGCTGGCACAGGTTTTGGCCACATTGGAATGTCTTTTAAAAAGTGACGAAGCCATTCAGCTTCTTCTCCTGCTTTGTCTAAAGCAATGAACTCGGATTCCATTGTGGATCGTGCGATGCATGTTTGTTTCGTGGATTTCCAAGAAACAGTAATGCCTCCCAGAGTAAAGACATATCCACTTGTGGATTTTGAATCTTAGTATCCGATATCCAATTTGCATCACAATAACCTTCAAGTACCGCTGGATATCGAGTAAGTTCAAACCATGATCACGGGTGAATCTTAGATATCTAAGAACCCAAATGATCGCTTCCAATGGTCTTCTCCGGGGTTACTACTGTACCTACTCAATTTACTGATAGCATAAGCTATATCAGGACGAGTAATATTTATTAGGTACATTAGGCTTCCAATGATTTGGGAGTAATTTAACTGAAACACTGCATCACCTTTACTTTTTGATAAATAAAGACTGATGTCTACAAGTGTTCTAGTTACATTCAAATCATCCTTAATAAATTTATCAAGAATTTTCTTAATATAATGAGATTGAGATAATGCATATCCGTCAGATGTTTTAGTAATTTTCATTTCCAATATAACATCTCCGACCCCCATATCTTTCATATCAAATCTTTTGTTAAGCATCTGCTAAGTTGATTTGATCATGTTTTGACTACTTCCAATGATAAGCATGTCATCTATATAAAGACAAACTATGACATATCCTTGGTCAGTGTTTTTAACATAGACGCATTTGTCACATTCGTTTATCTTAAACCCATTAGTAAACATTGCATGATCAAATTTTTCATGCCATTGCTTAGGTGCTTGTTTTAATCCATAAAGGGATTTTACAAGTCGACAAACTTTCTTTTCTTGCCCTGGTACTACAAAGCCTTCAGGTTGATCCATATAAATCTCTTCATTTAGATCACCGTTTAAGAAAGCTGTCTTAACATCCATTTGATGTATTTCTCAATTAAACAACGCTGCTATAGCAATAAGCATACGAATAGATGTTAAAATAGTCCAGACCTTCCTTTTGTCTGTAACCTTTAACTACAAGTCTTGCTTTATACTTGTCAATTGAACCATCTGCTTTCATTTTTCTCTTAAATATCCATTTATATCCAAGAGGTTTAGAACCTGGTGGAAGATCCACCAATTCCCAAGTATGATTTTGCATAATGGATTCAGTTTCATTATTAACAGCCTCTTTCCACAAAGGTGCTTCAGGACTTGTCATTGCTGCCTTAAAGCTTTGAGGTTCATTTTCTAACAAGTATGTCAGAAAATCTGGACCAACGGATTTGGATGTTCTCGCTCTCTTACTTCTTCTTGGTTCATCATCAGTTAAATCCTGTTAGTCGAGACCATTACTAGTCTCTTGTGTTTGATTGTCAGTAATCTCTTGACTTTGTATACAATCATAAGTTCTTTTCAGTGAACTTAATTCCTGTCCTTTCTTGTAAGGAAAGACAAGTTCAAAAACACAGCATTCCTTGACTCTATAATAGTGTTCACATTTATATCAGGTATTTCTGATTTATAAGTCAGAAATCGATATGCACTACTATTCTGAGCATAACCAATAAACACACAATCTACTGTTTTTGGTCCAATCTTAGTCTTTTTAGGAACAGGAACTTCAACTTTTGCCAAACACCCCCACACTTTTAAGTATTTGTAAGAAGGTGGTCGACCTTTCCACAATTCATAAGGAGTGCTATTGGTTTTCTTGTGGGGTATTCTGTTAAGAACAATTAGCAGACAATATTGCTTCCCCCACAAGTTCTGTGGTAAGCCTGAACTTAGTAACATGGCATTCATCATTTTTTATGGTTCTATTCTTTCTTTCAGCAATTCCATTTTGCTGAGGCGAATAGGGTGCTTTAGTTTGGTGAATAAAGTCAAGTTGTGCACAAAATTCATTTAATGGTGCATCATATTCACCACTCCTATCACGTATATAAATCAAAATATAACATCCAACACATGTTGTCTATGATGTGCTTGATTTCATAAAATTCAAATCATGATTCATAAATTTCAAATGAAAAAACCAAAATAATTATGATTACACAAATCAGAATTAATGTTTTGACAAAATTATATCCTCATAAAAATTTTGCCTAAAAATCAAACAATTCAAACAACCCATTTTATTGTAAGAGATACAATTAAATATTTGTGACAAAAGAAAATACATTATCATCTAATCAAGAAGTACATTCCCATATTATATATGGTTTATGGTTTAACAAATTCTACTACGCAAGTAAAATAAAAATTAACGACATCTCATGTCACAAGTTCAAAACAAACTAATAATCAACATAAAAGATTTCTTAAAATTATTCCAATTAAATAGAAATTTAAATCATCATGTTTACATTTCTCTGGTGTTAAATACCCATTCAAAAATTGATTGGAAAAACTCAAATTAATCCGCTTATGTACAAGGTCAACATATCAATTTATCATTCAAAATCACATGAAATTATTTTTTAAGAAATAACTCGAGTTGATATCAATACATGCATATCAAACGCATCAACTAAAAATAATGAATTAACCAAATAAATTAATCATGCATGATCTCATAACTTGCATCATGAAATAAAAAGATTTCAACTCATAAATTAAATTCAACGCGTTTTGAATTTTAAACTCCAAAAATGACAAAACAAACCTTCATTTAATTAGTTTGATTTGTACATAAATAAATTAAATATATACACATTAAAATGTCTTGTGAATATATATATATATATATATATTATTTTCCGACTCATGTGCAGAAACTATTCACGACTACGGATCCATACATAGAAATTAAAGAATGAATCAGTAAACCAAGAAAGAAAATAAACTTGCCACAAAGGTTTCTTCGTACTAAAAATGAAATTAGTTTGTAAAACTAATTTTTAACTCCAGAATCAAATACTTCCATGTATACTCACGATGAACTATGATAAAGTCAAAAGAATTAACACATTTTCACAAAGAGTTCAAAATTAAGTGGTCTTCCAAACAAAACCATAAGTCACGTATAAAATTTACAGATTGTGACCGAAACACAAAGTTAAATGACAAATTAACAAAATTAATTTTCTAGTTACTAAAACCAGAAAATAAATTATAACACAAAATAATTTTATTTTTCTTGTTACTAAAACTATAAAATAATATAATTTTATTTTCCTTGTTACTAAAACTAGAAAATAAAATACCACAAAAATATCTGATTACAAAAATCAGAAAATCACACCACAAATTAATTTTTTAGTTACCAAAGCCAGAAAATAAATTAAAACACAAAATAATTTTCTATAACACCAAATAATATTCTGCAATTGTTAATGACCCCAGTATATTATTACTAATTGTCAAAGAAAATAGACAGTATATTACTACTATCTGTCAAATAGTTTATAAATACTATTTGTATTTTTCAATCAGAATATTACTTTGAAAACACAGAAAATTAAATACAATGAAGACACCAAAAATAATCTGTCTTAAGATTGTTGGACAATCTTCACTGTATTTAAAAAAAGTTTAAATTCTGTTGTGTACTAAACAACAACAAGAATATAAGAAATAAAAGAAATGAGAGAATTTGTTTGATTACAAAAATCAAACTAGAAATAAATAAATAAATAAATAAAAACAGATTTTATTTTGTTACAAAAATAAAAATAAAATCTGATTTAATAAACAAATAAAACAGAATAATAAATTAAACAGCTTACTTGATTAATTTCTTGTAATAAATATCTGATCAAGTCTAGTGTTTGACACTGTGTCCTTAAGACAGATTCGTCCTCTCTACGGTGCTTTCAAAATTTGGACGTCTATCTCCCAAGATAAAATGATCTACTACAAACAATAGTAGCACTACAAATTGTTTGCCTAACGAACACACTAAGTGTTTATACTCTCTCACAGAAGAAAATAACACAGCAATATGAAAAGAATATTTGCAGAATTATGAATGACGAAATTAGAGTTATAAAATCCAAATGAGGGCTGTTCTATTTATAGATGGATTGGTGGCTATAGATTTTGAATTAAATAGGTGCAAACCTATTTGAGCAGGTATGGTTTTGAATTTAAACAGATTTGAATCTGTTGGGTTCATAATTCAAACAGATAAAAACGGGAAGAGCCCTGTTTGGATGTACAGTAAAACCGGACCAGTTTATTTCCAGTTCAATTTGAATTCTGAATTTTATTTTACCAAAAATAAAATTAAATTCAAATGTTTTTGGTCCAAAAAGATTAGTATTGGGCCGAATAAGCCCAGGCCCAGCCCAGCCCGTCCGACCGCGTGTGTAGTTATTTTTGGGTCCAATGGATCTAGCCCATTTTGCCCATAACCTCTCCCTCTAAAACACTTGGGTACCCCTTAGGGCACACCCCAAGTACCAAACCCATGCCTTATAAACCCATTCAAAACTTCCCACCAAATCAATGTGGGACAAGCCTTATTCAATACCTTTAAGGATTTTTCACCAAAACTCCATTTCCATGGAGCATACTTTGGCTTCAATTTCCCATTCACTCGGTAATGGTTTTGAGCAACCAAATATACCACGTGAATCACAACGCGGCATAGAACGCGTTATCACTTTGACCCGCGACAAACGACGCTCGAGGCCCACCTAAAAAATAGACCAAACTTAGGAAAAAATTCTGGTTTTACCTAGAATTTTATAACCATTTCCAACAGATGTTGTTGTTGTTGATAAAGATGTTGATGAAGTTGTTGTTGATGATGATGATGTGTTGATGAAGATGTTGTTGTCCAGCTCCCTCTTTGTGTTCTCCAGCTCCAGCTCCGGCTCCTCTTCTCTCCTCTTCTTCTTCTTCTTCTTCTTCTTCTTCTTCACTTTCATGTTCTTTATCTTCTCTTCTTCACTTTCATGTTCTTTATCTTCGGAAAAAATGAGAAAGAAAGAAAAAAAAAAAACCAAAACGTCGTCGTTTTGGACTCGGACCATTCGAGCCTCATAATTTTCGAGCTACAAAACGGGGTTGTATACAAAAACCAATTTCCAACCACCCCACCAATATACATTCAAAAGCCCCAAAAAAATGATGATTTTAATATAACAGACACACAGACTCTCTCTCTCTCTCTCTCTCTCTCTCTCTCTCTCTCTCTACATATATATATACTAGTTTGAAAAGGTACGTACAAGGCACGGGCTATTATTACAGTATGTTTAAGTTTTATATTTTGATAATTTTTAAAAAATTAGAATATCGTTCTATGAAATTAAATAGAATAAATCATTAGATATATGATAAAATTATATGGTAGAATATTTATTATATTTTGATTTGTTATACACCTAATGATGTATTCCTTCTGAATTTAAAAAAAAAAAAATTATGATGTGTAGGTTTTCTCAACTGATAAATACAAAACAAATACTAAGATAATACTCTCATTTAAAAAAAAAAAAACTACTAAGATAATTTACTGAACTAATAATAAAACAGAAGAATATATATATATACAAATGACTAATTTTATTAATACATAAATTATATTCGCATAACAAATGACCAATTTTATTAATAAGTAAATCGTTAAGTAAATTAATAATTTTTAATGATATGAAAAATATTTTCCGGTTAACCATTTTGTTAATAAATAAATCATTAAGTCAATTAACTATTTTTAATGATATGATAATGTAGACGTCCCCGAACGCCCTGGGAGGATGAATCCCGTTCTGTTCTTTTTGTGGGGTTTACTATAATTCGGACTCAAATTGTCACGGTTCTAAATCTGAACCAAAGAGTCCAAATCCGGCAAATCGTTTTGAAAAAAACAGATTTTTAGAAAAGAAGTGCCAAACATGGACTGCTTTGCCAGATACAGAGTCGCCACCTAAATATTTTTTTAATGGGGGAATTTAGGAAACCCTGACTCGGTGCCAAAGGCCACATGTCTGTCATCACCAAAGTTGCCTCGACTCGGGAACTTGGGTACGATTGGGGAAGGTTAGCTATGAGCACCCCCTTTCGCCCGATTCGAAGATCGGCCTCTACTAACCATGATATCCGATTTTGAAAACATTATGTGTTCTTGTTCCGGTTATTAGCCTAGAATTACTATGTTATGCGCACAGCAAACAAGTATGGACTAGATCGCCTAATTTGGAACAAAGCATTGCATATCCTTTTGTTTGGAAACGTTTTGAATTTTGCTACTCGCAAGTAGGCTAAAACACGGATTTCAACGAGTTGTTCCAACTCAAACAATCCAACCTTCACCCACAGGCATTCAGGCAGTTTATCACATAAGCATTTAGCCACATGGTAAGCATGCTGTCATGTTATCATTCACACTCATGTGAGATGCTAAAGCATAAAATACTTCCAGTGTACTCCGTGCCAAAACAATGAAGCTAGTTAGCAAAACATGCATGACCCTAGTCCATGTTAAGTGGCTAATGCATCGCATACAAAATGCAATCTAGAGTAGGCTCGGCTAATCTAAGATGACATATGAAATGTGACAAGTAACACGCATTTCAAGTTAGATTTGGAATACTTATGCAGTTAGTATGATGCACCGAGCCCGGTGCATGCAATACAAATGGATGAATGCATGCATGCATAGCATAAGGTATGCTAATTGAAGTATGCCTTAAATCTAACCATTATAAGCAGTTAAATAAAATGGAGAAAGACGTGGGGTTGGAAGATATGCACACGCACCCACACTTATTACAAATTTGCCCTCACTCAGAGGGACCGAATAAATAATACAGGCCACCTAATCAACTAGCTAACAAGCTAATTAATTATTACAGATCCGAATTGAATAACTAGCTACAACCAATTATTACACAACTTAATTAATTAACAAATTAATTATTACAAATAAATGAATGCTAACTGACTAGCAAGTAGGGAAAGTAGTAAACGGTGCTATTCCAGCTCTGTTTGAAGAAGGGAGGTATGCATGCTCACTTCGGTTCCTCGCTTTGGAAGGCCTTCTAGTTGCTCTTTAGAGGCTCTGTTTGCAGGGTGTCTTTCAGTACTTGTTGCAGAAACTTACTAAAACACTGCAGGGGAAGTCACCAGTGGCCTGCCGGCCAGGAGAGGAGTACTGCCGGCCAAGGGTGGCACACTGCCGGCCATCAATGGCAGGCTGCCAGCCACTGGTGTGCTGTGATACCAAACTGCAACGAAGCACAAAATAGAGGAAAATGAGGGTTTCCCTAGGACATGTATGCACCATGGCACTCCAAATCACCTCAAAACATCAAGGGAGAGGCCAAGTTGGATCCACGACCATCAATCACGCATCCCGATGCATGATGGCCAAAAATCCAACTTGTGCAAATCAATATGAAAATGAATGCACAGATAAAACAAGTAAAGCCTAGAACTCTATCATGAATCATCAAGAGCTTCGGCAACCGAGAATTGAGACGCGTTCCATCACTTGAAGTATGAAACGCCCCTCGTTCCTCGTGCTCGGATTAACACTTAATCCAAGCAATGCAACACATAAGCATGGCAAACATGCAACATGACCTAAGTATGCAAACATGCAATCAAACCAAACATGCAATAAGCACATAAGCATGATGTGAGGTAACAACCTATGACAAAATGCAATATGAACATATGAACATGCAAGGCATGTAAAGCTAAGCAAGTATGCAATGACATACTACGTGTAACAAGCATGCGACAACATGGTAAAATGGGCTTACACCAAAGATGGACAACTCTCAACTAGGTCCAAATTAGTAGCCAAAATAATGGAATTGATGGCATGAAAAGCATGGAAAGGCAAGGCAAGCATGCATGCCAAATGGCTCAAGTATTAAGGCACAAAGAGGATAACTCTTAAGCACACTTAAGGAGCAACAATATGGATATATGACAATGAGGTAAGCTCTGAAATACCATGTAAATTGATGCCAAATCAACTCAACAATGCAAGCATGTTATGATGCTCAAGGTTCAAAGTAAGCAAAGGGACTTAAGCCATGGCCATACAAGGCAAGCCCCAAAGCACCAAGGGGACCTAAAATAGTCCTAGGGTAGGTCTAAGCAAGACCAAAATCAAGCTCAAAGCTAGCCAATACGGTCTAGAACACAAAGCTAAACACAAGGAGCATGCAAGGCATTAATGAGGCAATGCACTACACCTATGAAAACCAATCATGGCATGACTTGGACAACCAAAAACAGAGTTACATCATGGTATATTAGGACCCAAAATGCACCGAAATGATGAGCCAAAGGCTTAGGCTTAATGGCATGCACAAAAGTCCATTCTTAAGGCATAAAGCACAAGCTATACAAAGCATTCAAGGCATGTCAAATGCAAGTGAATGACAACATTTCATGGACTGAAATAGCATGTGGAATGAGGGCAAGGCATGCAAACATCACATGTATGGCATGATAGAGGCCTCAAAACCCAAGACTAGCCTAAGCATTTACACTATAGCTATACAAAGCATGAGTGATATGGCCATGGCAGCCCAAAATAGTCATAGAACACTTCAAAATAAGCATAGCATCATGTTTAAACAAACCCAAAATATGCTAGTATGATGAATCAAAACATCATGCACAAAAGGCTAGTAAACAAAATTTGTTCTACACCTATATGGAGCATGCAAAGGATGATCAAACCAACTATAGATAGGGTCATATCATGCCAAATGATGACCAAATACATGCTAAAATGTAAACCAAACAAGCTAAAATGGCATGGCATGGCATGGCATGGAGCATATGAAGCTAATTTAAGGGATTTACACTACAAGTGCATCACGCAAGCATGGAGTAACAAAACCAACCCAAAAAAGATTTATGGCATGGTAAAACATCACCAAAAATGGACTAAAATGGACTGAACAAACACTATGCACACATGCTACTTTGATGAGCTATGAATGGAGTTACACTACACATGCTAGATGCAAGCAAGACATGACCAAACCAGCCTTGGACAGGGCCAAGGCAGGTCCTAGAAGTCACAAAAAAGGGCCTGAACCAAGCCTCAAAAATGCATAGAGGGATGGTCTTTTGGAAGGCCAAAAATGCAAGTAAAGAGGAATACAAAGAGAGGGGACTACCCCTTCTGATTTAGGACCTCAAAACCACACCTTTACCACTGAAATCCCACTAGATTTCAATAGTAGGAAGACCAAACCAAGGCTAGCTCAGAGGTCTCCAAATATGGCTTAAAACAAAGCCAAACAAAGCATGCAAGGGGGCTACACACCCCAAACAGCAAAATGACCTTAACCAAACTTAAAAAGCACTCAAAAACAAGACTTTTTTCAGTTATAAGAAAAGCCTAAATCAATATGCAAGGAGGGCTAAAGTGAGATACAAGAAAGTGAAAAAATGGGAAAAATACTCACCCTTAAAGACCCTCTTCGAAACCAGCAACTTCAGGGGGTGGAAACCAGTTTTCAGACCTCAAGAATCCCTCCCAAGAAGCTTAGTCCAATGGTGATGGTGTATATCTATGTGTTGTAGTGTGAAAGTGCAAGAAAAATCAAGTTTAAGGCACAATTTAGCAACAATATAGAAAGAGAGAGAGATATATCTTCTCAAAATATCAGAACCTCTGTCAAAGAGGATGGCCTCTTGCTTATATAGAAGGAGGCAATGCAAAGCTTCTTCAAGAAGCTTTTCAAGAGCTGCATCCCTCCATACACGTGTATGGATGGGAGATAACAAAAATCCAGCTGGCTCAAAAGATCTGCCTGGAAACCAGCTGAGATAGGGGGGGTACCGGCCATCAGTAATGGCCGGCAGTGCCACACTGATGGCCGGCAGGGCTTCATCAGTGGCCGGCAGGGGCAAAGCCATGGCCGGCAGTGCACTATGAGGGCCACTCTAACAGGACCAAAACAGGGTCCAAAAATGAGGCAGAAAGGATACAAGGTCCGGGAAACTCGAACCGGTGCCGTTCCGCCGCGACAGTCGAATGCTGGGAGAGCAATCGAACTAGTTGTTGGGTGTACCTACAAGCACAACTAAGTCTTGAGGACGGTCAAAAATGGGGTGTCTACAGTGATGTTGATAAAGATGTTGTTGTTGTTGTTGATGATGATGATGTTGATGAAGATGTTGTTGTTGTTGATAAAGATGTTGATGAAGTTGTTGTTGATGATGATGATGTGTTGATGAAGATGTTGTTGTCCAGCTCCCTCTTCTTCTCTTCTTCTTGTTCACTTTCATGTTCTTCATCTTCGGAAAAAACGAGAAAGAAAGAAGAAAAAAAAAACCAAAATGTGGTCGTTTTGGACTCGGACCATTCGAACCTCATAATTTTCGAGCTACAAAACGGGGTTGTATACAAAAACCAATTTCCAACCACCCCACCAATATACATTCAAAAGCCAAAAAAAAATGATGATTTTAATATAACAGACACACAGACTCTCTCTCTCTCTCTCTCTCTCTCTCTCTCTACATATATATATACTAGTTTGAAAAGGTACGTACAAGGCACGGGCTATTATTACAGTATGTTTAAGTTTTATATTTTGATAATTTTTAAAAAATTAGAATATCGTTCTATGAAATTAAATAGAATAAATCATTAGATATATGATAAAATTATGTGGTAGAATATTTATTATATTTTGATTTGTTATACACCTAATGATGTATTCCTTCTGAATTTATAAAAAAAAAAAATTATGGTGTGTAGGTTTTCTCAACTGATAAATATAAAACAAATACTAAGATAATACTCTCATTTAAAAAAAAATACTAGATAATTCACTGAACTAATAAAGAAACAGAAGAATATATATATATATATATATATATAAAATGACTAATTTTATTAATACATAAATTATACTCGCATAACAAATGACCAATTTTATTAATAAGTAAATCGTTAAGTAAATTAATAATTTTTAATGATATGAAAAATATTTTTCGGTTAACCATTTTGTTAATAAATAAATCATTAAGTCAATTAACTATTTTTAATGATATGATAAATATTTTTCAATAAACAATTTTGATAATTTATTGTTGTATAGGAGTATAGCTTTTTTTTTTTTTTTTTCCCTTGAGTATTGTGTTAAATTAAAATTTATAACAAACGATAGTTGTAATTTCTAGAATTATAAAACCGATTCATATTTTAAATAAACCTTATGGGTGTATTTGCAATTTGTTAAAAAATAAAAGATTTATGTTTTATAATTGACCAAGAATGTTTGCGTAATTACAAAAAAACTTGTTTCATAATTGACCAAGAATGTTTGCGTAATTACGAAAAAACCTGTTGTATAATTGACCGAGAATATTTGCGTAATTACAAAAAAAAAAAAACTTTCACTCAACATATAAGCCACCATTAGTAAATTATTCAAAATGAAAGGGCAAAATCGAAAAGAAAAGATGAACCTCAAGCAGCGAAGCGGTGTTTGAAACGTCCCGTGCAAGGCACGGACTATTATTACAGTATGTTTAAGTTTTATATTTTGATATTTTTTTAAAAATTGGAATATTGTTCTATGAAATTGAATAGAATAAATCATTAGATACATGATAGAATTATGTGGTAGCATATGTATTATTTTTTGATTTGTTATACACCTAATGATGTATTCCTTCTGAATTTATAAATAAATAAATAAAATTATTGTGTGTAGGTTTTCTCAACAAATAAATATAAAACAAATACTAAGATAATTCTCTTATCTAAAAAAAAAATTACTATGATAATTCACTGAACAAATAAGAAAATTGAAGAAAATACATATATACAAATGACTAATTTTATTAATAGATAAATCATACTCGCTTAACAAATGACCAATTTTATTAATAAGTAAATCATTAAGTAAATTAACAATTTTTAATAATATGAAAAGTATTTTTTGGTTAACCATTTGTTAATAAGTAAATCATTAAATCAATTAACGATTTTTAATGATATAAGAAATATTTTACAATAAACAATTTTGAGTATTTATTATTGCATAGGAGAATAGTTTTTTTTTTTCCCTTAATATTATGTTAAATTAAAATTTATAACAAACGATAGTTGTAATTTCTAGTATTATAGGACCGATTCATATTTTAAACAAACCTATGGGTGTATTTGTAATTTTTTAAAACTAAAAGATTTATATTTCATATTTGAGCAAGAATGCTTGCGTAATTACGAAAAAAACCAATTTCATAATTGACCAAGAATATTTGCGTAATTACCAAAAAATCTGTTGTATAATTGACTAAGAATATTTGTGTAATTATAAAAAAAAACCTTCACACAACATATAAGTCATCATTAGTAAATTATTCAAAATGAAAGGACAAAATGGGAAGAAAAAAAAGAGATGAACCTCAAGCAGATAAGCAGTTCTTATATATATATATATATATATATTTATACTATTTGTAGGGGGGTTCAAGGTTAGAGAGGCGATTAGAGAGGCAAAACTATGCTAATGGTCCACTAATGGTGGAAGGGGCTGAAGAATGAGTAGTAGCAACTATCTGGGAGTTGGAGAGTGTGTAGCTAGGTGAGGGTGAAGTAAGTGGCTCAAGGAGAAGACAATGGCAGTGCCAAAATGGGCAGCATCTCCCCTAAATCCCCAAAATTCCTCCTGTTGAACCTTAGGAAATGGGTCTTATTTATAGGCTTTTCCTTGGCACCAAGAGGACACCAAGTGGCCAAATAGAGAGAAGACATGTGTCCAAGAGGATCACATGGAATATTCTACCTTGAGCCACCAGGCTGAAGGTGCCACGTGTCCCTCTGCATGTACTATGTACCATCTGTTTGCCTCCGCAACTATCTTTTTTGAGCCTCAGCAAGTTTAGTTGCGACGGGGTGTTTGCCTCTGCACTTGCCTTCTCAGTTTTATTTGGCCAGTACATGCATTCTCAGGACTCCATTAGTCTGCTTTCGACTATGTTTGTGCTCACCTCAGCGAAGCCTCCACCCTTAGCCACCTAACCATAAACTCTCCAGCTTCCCAGGGCGAAGGTCACAGCCAAGCTTGCTATCAGCCATGCTGTGCCTTAGTACCAAGCCCAAGGCAGCCTTGCCTGTGCGACCAAGGCAGGTCCATGACTTGGGTAATGGAAATGGAGTCCCTTATGCTCAGGCTATCCTACTCTCATCTTCGCGAGATCGTCGTGATAGACTGGTATCTTTGGGCCTACTATCAGCTCCAACCAGTAAGTCTTAGGGCCTGCTATCAGCGCCAAGTTAAATGAACTTTGGGGAGAAAGGCCTGCTATCAGCCGTAGGCATTAGCCTCTACTTGCAGAGGGAGGCCTCTCTCAAAGGCCGTTATCACCTTGGTAGGATATTCCCTCTGCAACTTAGTTGATGCGGTTGTAGTTGCTGCGGTAGTAGCTACTGCGGTAGTCATTTCCAGCGGCAAGTTCATACGGCAGGACCAAAGATATTAGAGATGGCGGCGCCGACAGAATGCCGCCGCAACTTGGGCGTTGCAAGTATTGCCTCTGCAACTTGGTTGCTTCGGTTTTCTCCTTTCCTCAACAACTCTAGATGGTTATGGTACCAACATTACTTGGAATGGCGGCGGTGCCGAAGATACTTGGAATGGCGGCGCTGAGACAAAGTGCCTCCGCAACTTGGCCGTCACAAGTGTTGCCTCTACAACTTAGTTGCGTCGGCTTTCTCTTTTCCTCAGCAACTTCAAATGGCGGCGGAACCGAAGATATTAGGAATGGCGGCGCTGAGGCAAAGTGCCTCAGCAACTTTGCTGCTGCACATGTTCCCTCCGCAACTTCACCGCTGCAGGTGTTGTCTCTGCAACTTGACTTGGGCATTTTTTTTCGTGAAGTCCATTTGGAGCTTTGGTGGGTCAGACCTACTTCAGCCCACTGTTGGCCCATTTCCCTTGGGCTTTGGCCCATGCTTCTTTTTTTAATCCTGAGGCGACCTCAGTGCTTAGGCCCATACTTAGTTTGGGGTTTAATTTCTGACCCACTACATTTTGCCCCCTGCGTGCGTGTGGGACATGCTCCCTGTTTCCCGTACATGCATGACGTCAGCAAGCAACCCAAGGGTTGTGTCAGTTGGGTTAGAAGTTGCATCGGCTCTGAAAAGGTGCCCCTTTGACTACCTGGTCATAATGGCCTAGGGAAGCGTATTGGTGCCCTTTGCTGCTTTTTCTTTATAAATAACGCCCTTGGGTCCACTGGTCCCCCACTTCTACCCAACACACCTTTCTGTCTCCTTTGTCTTCTTCTCTTCCTTGTCTCTACTTTCCAAAGCCCTTTTTACCTTTCTTTATTCTTTCTTATCGCCAGCACAAGATTTCTTCCCGACAAGGCTGCCCCATCCCCTACTGAGTAGAGGAGGGCCCCATACTTCGGAGGACTGACTGACCCTTTCTGGAAGGCAATTGACTCCTTCATTCCTGATGCCCTTCCTCTGAAGGAGCCATCTGCTCCCTTTTGGAGAGGCTACTTCGGATGATGCTGACATGGTTAACCTACTCTGTGTTGCAGTTTCGCGTGGAGCGTGGTGACTTTCCACATTTATACGTCTATTATCGCACTCACTCAAGCCCTCTAGTAGATTGGTCCCTCTGGGTCGATGACATTATTGCTGATGATGGCTTTACGCAGCGCTTGCGAGATGTCCCTCTTTTCAATGCCATTTTGATTTCGAGGGAGTTATCAGTGCGCAAGGTGCAGACCAACACTGATATGGTCATTCCCCGCTAAAGCCGCGACACTCACACTTTTGCCTTGGCATGGGAGAAGATAACCCCAACCCTAGAAGATGTTGCTATCTTTCCGTGCCTGAGCACCCGTGGAGATCACCCCTTTGATCCAGCGTCCCTAACTCCTGCAGAGTAGGTGCCGTTACTACTCTCCAAAGCGCCTTTTGGGAGGCGCGAAAATTTGGTTCCTAGTATGACCTTAGAACTGGAAAACTGCTCTAGGAGAGGCCTAAGAGGGACAAAACCACCTACCTTTGTTGGCTGAAGCATTTCTTCAAGGACTTGCAACTAGTTATAGACGACGTCACAGAGGAGAGCCGCGAATTTGTAGTTGGGCCGGGCTACTGCGGCGACTTGTACTTGGCTGCCTTCGTCAGCTATTTCATCTCCGTCTTTGTTCTACCTAGTAACCCTGCCGAGAGCATTAATCCCCTGGTGTTTTCTTTAGTTGTCAAGCTCTACAGCGGCAGTCAGATTTCTCTAGCCCCTCTTTCTTGGAGAACTTATATTTCCGCCTTGACCTTATCCATTCGGACATGGAACGATCCATGGGCCGCTATGATGTGTGGAGCTTTGTACACACTCAGTTCCTGATTGCTTTTTTCTATGAGAGATTTCCTGCTATAGGCCCCATCCCTAAAGCGCATGAGCCCTTCTTCACTGATGAAGTCTTTGACGCAAAGGGCCGCCCTGTTCTGGATACAAAGGATCGGCTTGTCATGAGGCAAGTGCGTCAATCTCTCCCTCACATCTCTCGGTGGTCTGGCCTTGGCACTAACAGACCCTTTTCAGACTATGTCGACTGCATGGAGGAGTGCGTGTTCTACCCCTTCACTTAACTTCTTCCAGGCATTTCTGTGGTTCCATTTTATTTTCCAGAGGCCCGTCACGTTGATTTTTCTCTCGATAGTGTCCAAGCCAACTCCCTTCTCATCGCTACTATGATACGCCCCGGATTTCTGCCCGTGTGGAACGAAGAGGGCATGTCCAGCGTCGTCTATCGACCGGACATGGTCCTTAGGCAGTTCGGAATGGATCAGGGTGTCCCATATGCCCCTTCGTCCTAGACTGATTTCCATTAGAGCTTTCAGCGGTTTACCGTGACTATACTGCTCTACTCGTGGAAGGCTTAGGCTTCATGGAGCTTTCCTTACTTGGGAGAGAAGGCGCATTTACTCCCAGCAACAGACTGTTCTGGTACCACAACCTTAATTCTTTCTTCAATTTTTACGACAGTGCTCCCGTTGTTCCTGCGATGGAGCCCATCTCGCAGCCTGACTTGTCCCTCCGTCTGCCCTCTGGCCGAGGGAAACAGACCAGTATATTTCTGCAGATTCAAGCTTCTATCTCGGCTTGTCATAGAAGAGCCTCACCCGTCCGAAGTAATGTCTGTTCAACCCTTGCAAACTGCTCCCCCTCAAGTGGGCGCAACAATACGCATGACCCGTTCCAAGCTGAGGGTAGCCCAAGCAGCAGCAACATTAGTTGTTGAGGCTCATACCTCGCCCAGTATGAAGAGACTCCGAAATGTATCCATACTTAGAAAATATTTTGTATTACTTCCTTGGACTTTTTATATTTACTTTAATAACCACATGATCTCTTTTTTTTTTTTTTCTTTTTAGGGCCCATCGACCACACTACCTTCTGGTCCAGGCGGTTCTTCTACTACCATTGGTATTTCTTCAGACTTAGACGACGACGATAGCCTTCCTATTGCTACTAGGGTCACAAGATTCTGACCCGCAGGACAGTTCTTCTAGATATTGAAGAGGAACCCAGCACTAGAGCTGACTAACTACTGAGGCCGGGCCAGTTGCCAAGGTTGAGCCAGTTATGGAGGCTCAGACAATGTACAAGTTCTCCCTATTGTGGAAGTTGCAGTGGGTGATATAGTTACTCAGGGTTCAGAGCCTCCACACCCGCCTGACCCTGTGCACTCCGATCGTTCTTCTGTTGGCAAAGATGATGTCGTACCTGAGACTCCAATGGAAGATCGTGGCGTGAGAAAGCCGCTGGAAGTTGCACCACCTCCCCTTAAAGTTGCATTTGGCGGTTCCTCCCAGTCTACCGAGTCTCCATTGGTTCAACAGACTCCACTTCCAAACATCCAAGTAGTTGAAGGAAGTGCAAGTGCAGCGGCTGCTGCCACTGTTCCTACTGTGGCCCCTCTAAATTTGGATCGACTTGCGGAGGTAACTGTCACTTTAGCCACCCACACTGCTACTGCTGTTGCTGGGACCTCTGACCCAGTTGCTTCGGTAACCTCTGAACAGCTGGCAAACTTGTACCCCACTCACTTTCCAGAAGGACCAGTTGACCTTGGGGTGTCTTGAGATTTTTATACTGGGATGGATACTACTACTGTTCCAGATCTGAATGTTGGAGATTACCAGATGGACAACCTCTTTTCGAAGCTACACGACGGTGCAGGCAGCTTTGGCCTTTCTCGTGAGACCAATTTACCCAATCGCCAGCCAGCATCTACTCACTCTAATGCTGCTGGGCAATCATCTTCAGGGGAAGTGCACCGCCCTCAGACCTTTGGTCACTCCATCAGTTTCCCTCCAGTGATTGAAGCTAGCAGCGGTGTGAGAGAGTCTCCTCAGCCCTCAGAGAAAGTTTCATTTCTAAGTTATTGGGTTTCTTCCGAAGCTGTTTCCACTCTTGCTTGTGCCCAAGCATTGCATTCGGACACCTTTACTGCCTTTAATGTTCATAGATCTATAGTGCAAACGGCACTGCTAGAGTAACTTGCCAGTTTCATTCGTGACTCGCTACCAAGCAGATCCTGACAACCTCCAGCAAGTTCGTAGAGAATGCTGAGGCCAACCTGAGTGGCTTTGAAAGGAATGGTTTGAACCTATCATGGATGAGGGACAGGCTTCAGGAAGTTGATGGTTTCCTTGAGCATGCTAACAATGTGGCGATGATTGCGTCCTTGGAGGAGACTATCAAGGAGTGTGAGGGTGCTCTAGAGCAGCACCGGCAGAACCTGGCTTGGTTCAAAGAGAAGGACTTTGCATTGGTTGCCCAGTTGCCTCGAGATGTGACTCTGATGGACTCCCTTTTGAAGGGTTTGATTTGATGTGTCTGTGACTTTGTTATGATTTTTTCCATTTTCTTTTCTTTATTTTGTTGTTTCATTGCGCTTGAGGCATCTTTTATTTTCTTCTTCTCTGTCATAACTTCTTTTCAAACATTGTAATCATATTCTGGAAGTTTGACTTCAATGAAAAGTATGATGTTTGGTAGTACTTTTGAGTTTCATTTCATCGCTTTCTTTACATAGCTTCTATATAGCTTCTAAAGATAAGCAAAACTCTTGCAGTAAAAAAACTTCACCATGCCTAAGCTTTTGCAAGGATAAAATTTCACTAAGTATGAAAAACTTTCCTCACACTAAGTGTATATGAGAGCAAAATGTTTACTAAGTGTATGATACTTTCTTTATACTTTGCTTTGGAAGTATTAACAAAGAAACTTCACAACTCTTTTTCCTGAACAGAAGAAATTAAGGAAAATATTCTTTGACATACTTGGCGTTGACAGGGCCAGTTCTGAATCCATCATCTACTCTTGTCAGCTTGTAGTACCAACTATTGCTTGCCTCAGCAACTTTGTAGGGGCCTTCCATCTGGGTGAGAACTTGGGAATTGGCTGCCCCCGCATGATTGCATCCACTGTTTTCCATACTAAGTCCCCCTCCTTGAACTTTCTGTGTTGAACAGATTGATTGTAAGGACGGGCTATGGATTGATGATACTTTTCCATTGCCCGCGAGGCCCGATCTCTTCTTTCTTCAACTGCCTCTATGTCATTCTTCCTACTGTCTGGAACTAAGTGTGTTGACATAGCCATTCTTGCTGAGGGTACTGCTAACTCAACTGGTAACACAGCTTCGGACCCATATACTAGGGAAAATGGGGTTGCCTGAGTTGGCTTTCTATTTGACGTTCTATATGCCCAAAGCGTTATGGGGAGTTGTTCAGACCATGTGTCCCCTGCTTCATCCATCATTTTACTTAGTATTCGGATGAGGGTTTTGTTGGTCACCTCAGCTTGTCCGTTCCCTTGGGGATAGTATGGACTCGACTTATGGTGCTTGATCTGGTAGGCATCCAACAGTCTTCCAACGTGGTGATTTACAAAATGAGTTCCATTGTCAGACAACATTACTTTGGGTATGCCAAACCTACAGATTATGTTCTCTCTGATGAAGTTGGCTACTCCTGCCCCATTTGTCTTCCTCATCGGTATAGCCTCTACCCACTTGGTGCTAACTTCAGTTGCAACAAGTATCCATCTGTAGCCTTTGGATTGTTGCGCTATAGGACCAACCATATCAAATGTCCAAGTATGGAACGGGTAAAAAGTCTTGATGTTGTGCAGTTCAACTGCCGGTGCATGTATCAAATTCCTAAACTTCTAGCATGATTGGCATCTTCTCACAAAGTTCTTAGCATCTTCTTCTATTGTCAGCCAGTAATAGTCGAGGTGAATGAGATGTCCATATAATCGCTGCCCTCCTTGATGCTCTGTCTTATGGGTTTCCCTCAGCACCTCATTTGCCTCATCTTTTGATAAGCACGCTAAAGGTTCCCCTTCTTCGGTATAGTTTCCTTGGTCAAGGAAGAAGCGGAGGGCTCACCTCTTAACTCTGATTGCATCCGCTTTGTTCTCGGGCAGTGTGCCCTTTCCAAGGTAGTCGATATATGGCTGCCTCCGTTCTTCACTGCTTAAGAAATGGGCTTCCTCTTCCTTAGGATAGGACTAACACTTTGCACATTGCCTCTACAACTCAATACTTTCATTGTCCATCTCTGGCCAGTTATACCCTTGCCTCTGTATCCGTCGGTATAGACTGATATCTCCATCTCCACAAGACTTAGCATGGATCTGCTTAAGTCTGTAAGTTGTTTCTTGTCTACCGACGCATCTTGCCAACAAGTTGTTGGGACCGCGAAAATACAGCTCTCCTCTGAGGAGCAAAAATGATGCAGGTTCTGCTGATCTGATTGTTCCCTGGCCTGTTTTCAACTGCTGGATTATATCTTCTTTCCATCCCTCAGCATCTTGCTCTGTATGTTCTTCGGCTAGCACTGCTGGTGTTGTTCTTTTCTCGATGACGATGGCTATACTATCATCTGGTATCTCCACCTTTGCCCCCAGTGTAGCCAAGGCATTGGGGAAACGGTTATGTGTTTGAGAGGTATGCTGGATTTGGACATCATCAAACTGAGTGAGCAACCTTTGAACTACAGTGCGATATGGGGCCAATAGAGGCTCCTTCAAGGCGAAATCACCCATCGTTTGCTTGACAACTAACTTAGAGTCGCCCCAAATTTTCAACTTGCAGAGGCCCTTCTTTTGGGCAGCTATTAGACCTAGTATCAGCGCCTCATATTCAGCCTCGTTGTTTAAACACCCAAAGTCAAGCTTATATGATAGATGAAACTTCTTTTCCTTCTTGACCGGTTAGTGTTACACCAGCTCCACCTTTCCCAGCTTCGGAAGCTCCATCAAATTTTAAGTCCCAATAAGTCTCAATTGCAGCTACTGAGACATGGACCTCACCTGGTAGAGGCACCTCCGTAGGTTCACATTCACCAGATGGGAACTGGGCCAATAAGTCTGCAAGTGCTTGGTTCTTAATAGCCTTGGGAGTAACACAAGTGATATCATATTCTGCTAGAGCCAAGAGCCATCTTTCCATTCTTCCAGTCAGAGCGGGCTTGCTCAGCAAATACTGGACTGGATCACTCCGGATCACAACTTGGATCGGTGTGCCAAAAAGTAGTGGCACAACTTCTATCCCGTGAAGATTAAGGCTAAACAATGCCTCTCAATTGGGGTATATCGCGACTTGGCGCCATTGACTTTGCGACTGATGTAATAGACTGGCTTCTCGATGCCATCTATGTCTTGGACAAGTAAAGCCCCAATAGACTGAAGAGTAGAGGTTAGGTACAGTAATAGAGGCTTTTCGGGCTGTGGTCCAATCATTGTAAGTGGAGAGGTAAGTGCTTTCTTCACCATATCAAATGCATGTTGGTGTTCTTGCAACCATTCAGACTTATGATTCCCTTTCAGCAATGTCCCAAAGGAAAAGGTTATCTCCGCAAGGGCTGGAATAAACCTTCTATGACACTTTGCCTAGGAATTTCTTTAAGGTCTTTTGAGAGTGTGGCGGTGGCATCTCCATGATTGACTTGATCTTATCCCCATCTACTTCAATCCCTCATTGGTGTACAAGAAAGCTAAGGAACTTGCTGGCGGTAACTCCAAAGGCACACTTGAGATGGTTCATCTTGAGGCAAAATTTGCAGCAACGTTGAAAAACTTTTTCCAAGTCGCAGAGGTGGCGGTTTGCCTCAGTGGACTTGACCACCAGATCATCCACATATACTTCTACTTCATGATGTAACATGTCGTGGAACACCGCAGTCATAGCCCATTGGTAGATTGCCCCTGCATTTTTCAAACTGAAGGGTATCACCGTATAGAAAAAATTTCCCAAGGGTGTTCTGAAAGCCGTCTTTTCTGCATCTTCTGGGGCCATTTTGATGTGGTTATAACCACTGACCCATCCATGAAGGAGAACATCTGATGGCCTGTAGTAGAATCAACAAGTGTGTCAACATGAGGCAATGGAAATTCATCTTTTGGGCAAGCCTTATTCAGGTCGCGAAAGTCTACACAGACCTTGATCTGACCATTCTTCTTCTGCACAGGCACAATATTTGCTAGCCAAGTGGGGTACTGTATAGGCTCAATGAACTTAGCCTTCTGCAACTTTTCTACCTCTACCTTAATCTTTGCTTCAAGATCAGGGTGATACTTTCGAGCGTGCTACTTGATTGGTTTAGAGTTGGGAAAAGTGTCCAGATGATGAGTGACAAGAGATGGGTCAAGACCAGGAATCTTGTCATATGTCCAAGCAAAGACATCATTGTATTGCTTTAGTAGTGTTATCAATTATGCCTTAGTTGGTGGAGCCATCGTATCACCGATAAACACCGGCTTGCTCTGCCTAGGTGAGTCACTGAGGTTGACCTCAGCAAGTACCTCCTGCTAGGGTTTGGGCCTATCTTGCATGCATTCAGAGGCAGGCTTAGGCGTCTCTACCAACCCTTCTTGGGACCCATCACCATCACATTTATTTGTCTTGGGGCTATTATCCCAAGGTATGAAGTCTGGTCCCCAAGACCGTCATAGGTAGTAAACTGTCTTGCCGCCCTCACGCACTTTAACAATCTTGGGCGGAGGACTTGTGGATTTGCTACTCCTTTTCTGTCCACTACTTTCTGGGGCAACCTTTGCATCTCGAATGTCTTCCCACTTCGGCAATTTTACCCCTGCAATTTTACCAGTCCTTGGAGTTTCATCCGTTGACAACTTAGTAAAGAAAACTGCGTCCGAATAGTGTGCCTCTTCCACTCCGAATGGCTTTTCAGACACATTTATGGTCACTGTGCGCTTTTCCAATTTTGCCTTCACGTATTGGTGATAACTTGACGGGATAGCCCCATATCGGTGCATCCAAGCTCTGCCAAGTATCATATGGTAATTTGTGTCTGCTTCAATCACGTGGAACTTAGTTGCAGAATGGATCTCGCCAACTGCTAAGTCCACGAGAACATGCCCCCTAGTAACTTTTTTCTCACCACCAAAACCCATTATAGTGATCGGTTGGCGAATCATTCTGGACTTTGGGATACCAGCCTTTGCAAAGGTGTCAGTAGTGATAATGTTTATGGATGTCCCACCATCAAAGAAAGTATGCTTGAACTCTACATCATTGATGTAAGCTGTGACAAAAAGATGACGGTTATGAGGAAACGGGTATGCTCTATTTGCTTCTGAAAAAGTAATGGCCCCATAAACTTCTTGGATGCACTGAGGCACATACTCCTTAGCCTCAGCAACTTCAGCATGGTGCACTTCAAAGATATTGATGAGGGCCTTTGTTGCTTTCATCTTAGTGGCTTGGCTTAGCTCCAGCTAGTCAAAGAATGTGCGAAACTTAACAGAGTTTTGCAAGGCTTGAGCATGAGTATCCTCTGCGAGTTTTGCCTTTGCAGGCACTGTCTCAGGGAGTTGGCTGCTAGCAATTTCTTCTAACTCATCATAGTAGGATGCCATGTATATATTCTTTCCCAAGGTACCCAATCATATATATATTCTTCCCATTCTCTTTGTGATTAGGATAGGGGTCTTTCCTTACATCACGATTATCGACATTTTTGAACTTTTAGCTCATTTGCGTCGACTTTCTTCTTTAAGATACTTTTCAACGTCCAACAGTCCCTCATAGGGTGTCTGGTGGTTCTGTGATAGACACAATAATCTGGACTTTCTTTGTCCTTCTTGGTTGGAGTAACATCAATCGGAGGCAAAATAAGTTCACCATCAGCGACCCATTCTTTAACCAAGGCCTTAACATTCTCAAGGCTGCAAGGATATGGATTTCTATCCTTATAACTCTTCCTCTTTCGAGAGGACGAGGCCTCAACTTGCGAGCGACTCCCTCTTGTAGAGGTTACCGCAGCAACTCTGCTACTACAGGAGTAGCGATGGCTATCACGAGATCTGTGTAAAGGACCAGTGGTACTAAGGTTCCTAGCTGCCTTCAATCAAGGGTGAAAAGGTAGGTAGATTATGGTTTACCAAGAAAATTTTGTAGTCGCGTATGGCACCGTCCACACATATGCTGACTAAATGAACCTCATCCATTGGTTCATGATAGTCAATAGCCCTATCTTGGAACCGCTTAACATAGTCTAGTATATCTTCACCTTCTTTTTGGACATCTCGCCCAAGTGTGAGGGTTGTAACCTTCTCTTGGACTTGGAAGAACTTTGTGTGGAACTTGTTCACCATCTCTTCCCAACTTTTGATTGAGTTGGGAGCCAAGTTCACATACCAACTGTAAGCCTTTTCAGTAAGTGATTTGGAGAACTCCCGAAGGCGCAGAAAGTGGTCACTGTCATGGACACCAAGAGTTTCAATGAACTTGACCACGTGTTCTCTGGCATTGCCTTGCTTTCCATCAAACTTAATAAACTTGGCACTGTATACCCAATTGGGTATGGCATGGTCAATATCTCCTGAGAGTATGAGGGCTTCACATCTAGGTCAGGGAGAGATGACAGTTGCTTCTTGCTGCATTCTTGCTCGAGCATAACTTGTACATCGTCCAAAGTAATAAAGTGAGTGGGCTGGAATGGTCCAGTCTGCTCCTGGGTAGCTGAACCAGCGGCCGTACCGTTCGCCTGAGGTACCACTAGAGGCACCTGGATCGGAGCCCGAACCTCAGGGAACAAGTTAGGCACTGGGTTTGGGACTGCTACAGGTGGAGGTGCTTACACTGGAGCTGGCCTAGAAGCCATGGCCATAATAGCCTCAGTGAGAGTTTGCAAAGCTGCCAGGATCTTCCTCTGTGTATCTTGGAGTGACTGAACTGAAATAATCACAACATTGTGGTCATGGTCCTCCGCATGTGCTGCTCCACCATTAAAAGAGCCTTGCTGCCGTGGGGGTTGCTGAACTTTATCTTTTATCATCTTTTCCAGTGAAGTGTGTAAGCCACTGCAGGTATGAACCATCAACAAAGCAGCCTCCCCAGCGGAGTCGCCATAAATGTAGGGGGTTCAAGGTTAGAGAGGTGATTAGAGAGGCAAAACTATGCTAATGGTCCACTAATGGTGGAAGGGGCTGAAGAATAAGTAATAGTAACTATCTAGGAGTTGGAGAGTGTGTAGCTAGGTGAAGGTGAAGCAAGTGGCTCAAGAAGAAGACAATGGCAGTGCCAAAATGGGCAGCATCTCCCCCAAATCCCCAAAATTCCTCCTATTAAACCTTGGGAAATGGTTCCTATTTATAGGCTTTTCCTTGGCACCAAGAGGACACCAAGTGACCAAATAGAGAGAAGACATGTATCTCAGAGGATCACATGGAATATTCTGCCTTGAGCCACCAAGCTGAAGGTGCCACGTGTCCCTCTGCATGTACTATGTACTATCTGTTTGCCTCCACAACTACCTTTTTTGAGCCTCAGCAAGTGCAGTTTCAACGGGAGTGTTTGCCTTTGCAGTTGCCTTCTCAGCTTGAACCTCAGCAAGTGCACTTTGCAGCGGTGAACCTTGCTGCTGCACTTGTCTTCTCAGTTCTATTTGGCCAGTACATGCATTGTCAAGACTCCACCTTTAGCCACCTAACCACCGACTCCCCAGCTTCCCAGAGCGAAGGCCACAGCCAAGCCTACTTTCAGCCATGCTGTGCCTTAGTACCAAGCCCAAGGGGGTGTAGCTCGGCTTTTCGCGCCCCCTTTCGGAAGAATGAAATAGCCCTTACAGTTCGGACTCCACTTGTGTGTTGGTTCTGAATCTGATTTCACAAGTGCAATGTGAAACAGCGGAAACACAAAAAGAGTCCATATCCGGCAATTGTTTTTGGAAAATCGATGTTTGAATCAAATGCCAAAAATGGACTGCTTTGCCAGATTTCAGAGTCGCCACCTAAATATCACTCTTCTATCTTCTTCTTCATCACTTTTTCGTCTTCCTCCTCCTTCTCTTCTTTCTTCTCTTTATTTTTCCTCATCTATTTTCTGCCATTCCTCTATGACTCCCTTCTTTTCTGCCATTTCTGCCTTCTCTGCTCTTACACATGGCTTCGTCTCGCCCCCTCTCTCTCTTTCCAGATCTTAATACTCCATCGAGCTCTTCTGGGCCAAGTGCCCTGCTCTTACTCATCCCAGTCTTCCCACCCTAACAGTTGAGCAAGTGATGGCTGCTCAAACTGATATTGATGCTAACCACCTCACGTTGAAGTCGTGTATGGAGACAGTGGCCGCGGTGACTAACCTGTCTCACCGTCTGCAAAACAAGGCGTGTGAGGTATACCAGGTCAACGCCCAACTGTCTCTTCTCCAGTGCATGTACAGAGATGCACGGGTAGAGATTTGTGCCTTGAAGGCTGAAAACAAGGAGCTGAAGGCTGAAAACAAGGAGTTGAAAAGGCACTCAACCTCTATGGCCCGATTTGGGGCATCTTCGTACATCGCCTTTGATGGTCGGCGGGGAGCCGACTCTGTCGATGGAAACACTGTGGTCGTTCTTGGTGGAAGCACTGGAGCAGGGTCTTCGAAGATTGACGACAAAAAGAGCGACAAAAAGCGGAAGAGCTCGGCGACGGAAGAGCCGAGTAAGTGAAGTGCGTGGCCGTCACCGGAGTAGAAGGAAGAAAAAAATATCTCTTTCTTTGTTTTGTTTTGTTTTTTTTTTTTTGGTTTATTTCTTCTTCTTTTTTTTCTGTATTTTCTCTTCTTTTTTTTTTTGCTTCTGGAGTCTTTGTTATTTCTGGGTCTCTCCCTCTTTTTTTTTTTTTTTCTGTATTTTCTGTTTTTTATTTTATTTTATTTTCTGTTTTTGTTTTTTTTTTTGTATATATGTTGGGTTAGTTTTTTTTTTTTTTTTTTTTTTTTTTTTGGAGTCTCTGTAATCGGGGATGTCCTCCCCTGACTGTAATAAAAAATTTCAGTTTTGTATCTCAATAGCGTGACTGGCACATCACTCTGAATTTGAAAATACTTTTGTTTGAGCGAATTTGAGATTGATGGAAATTTGAACTCTGAATTGGACATTGATTCACACTGACATGAATAAAAAATAAAACGGAAAAATAAAACTGACTCAACGTAAGAAAAACGAAGCCAAAATAATCCAAACACACTTCTATACACTGACTGGTATAAATACACCGACTGGTATAAATATACTAACTGGTATGAATACACACTAACATACACTGATTGGTATGAATACCCTGACTGGTATAAATACACTGACTGGTATGAAGACACACTGATATACATGGACTGGTATGAATACCCTGGTTGGTATAAATACACTGACTGGTACGAATACACGCTCATATGAAGACACACTCATATACACTGACTGGTATGAATACACACTCATATACACTGACGAGTTGACTCGAGCGGGGGAGAAGATATAATCACTGACTCGACTATGCCCCTAATTCATTGCCTTGATTGATTTTTTTCTTGATTTTTTTTTTTTTTTTTTTTTTGTAACAATGTTTTGATCAACATGAGAGTTAGATTAGCATACTTAATCCATTTCTGTTTCAAATCATGTAAGCTAAACTGTGAGCACTGAAAATTTTCCCTTTTCAAATCCAAAGAATGGTCCAAGTTTTGAAAGAAAAAAAAAATGGAACAATTTTCGAGAAAAATTAGTCAGCTTCATTCAAATTAATCAAAACTTATTTTTACAAATGGCCACTACTCAAATAACATGGAATCAATCATTGGGGTGCATAATCCCAAACCAGATAATCAAAGGTGAGATTCGAACCAAGCCAACCCGAACCGAATGAAGCCAAGCAGAACTGGACCGAACCAAACCGCCGAACCAAACCGAACCGAACCAAACCAAGTTGAATTGAACCAATTGAACTGAGCAGAATGAAGATACACCAATCAAACACGGATAAGACAACGAAGTCGACTATAGATACACCAATCAAACATGGACGAAATGAATAAATTGAAAAATTATTGGGGCCGAACTTCAAGATGAAGCTACCTACGTATCCTCAAGATAGGAATCAGGCCATCGTAGTTCCGGCCAAGGTTCACTCGAGTATTCTCATTCTCCTTTTGTTCATCATCATTTCATTTTTTTTTTTCTTCTTTTTTTTATGTATTATTATTATTCTTTTCTTTTTTTTTGTACTCTAACTTTTGCCTGGGTCGCCTTCCGGGTTTTCGGCCCAGCGAGCCTCTCAAGGGTTACTTTCATTTTACTTTGTCCATGTTGATTGGTTGTGAAATCTGTAGGCCATCTATAAGAACGACTGCTACACTTGACCAGTAGATATGATGATGTAGGGACTAGGCTAATTGAGTCTGAATTTGCCCCTAGTGTTACCCCTAGTGTAGTGGATAGGAACTCGACTGTCCTTCAATAATAACATTCATTCTCTCAAATTCTGGTTTTGGCCTTTCTTGGTGGTCTTCATTGGGAAACGATTCAGTTTTAACTCTTTGATCACATCCAACCTTTTGCCCCTAGTTCAAGGATTGCTTCAAATCTAAATCACATCCAACCTTTTTGCCCCTAGTTCAAGGGTTGCTTCCAATCTGAATCGCAGGCCCTACATAGTTGTGGCTAAGGTTCACTCGGGTATTGACACTCTCCTTTTACGCTCTAACTTTTGCCAAAGCCGCCCTTTCGGGTTTTCAACCTTGCGAGCTTTTCATTTTCATTTTTCCTTTTATTTTTTATTTTTTATTTTTTTGTGCTCTAACTTTTGCCTGGGTCGCCCTTTCGGGTTTTCGGCCCAGCGAGCCTCTCAAGGGTGATACTTTATTGCCCCTAGTTCAAGGGCTACCTCGATTTCAACTATGCAAGCCTCACACTTTTGCCCCTAGTTCAAGGGCTGTTTCAAATCTGGACTCACATTTGACCTTATTGCCCCTAGTGGAAGGGCTGCCTCCATTTGAATCACATCATGGCCCCTAGTTCAAGGGCTATTTCCAATTCGACTATGCAAGCCTTACACTATGAATGATCATTGAATACTGCGAATCAAGGTTTGAAAGCTAAGGAGCTAAGGAGGTCGGACCTTGAGTCAAGAGGGACCCTATGCTGTATAATCAATTCCAGGCATGTTTTCGTAGGACCACGCAAAAATAGTTTTTTGAAATCTTTTCACAAAGTGACTAATCACTCGTACTCTTACGAAGACAAGATAGAACCAATTTGGACCAAGCCAGGATCCTTCTCAGTACCCACATTAACAAAAATGATTTTATTCATCAAAGGCTTAGCACACCTCTCTTCCTCTCAGTTGATCAAAATTTGCAAATCCCGAGGAAATTCTTCCTCTTTGTTTTTATCAGAGTTGTGGAAAAAGTTTTCAAAAACTTTGGTCAAGGCAATGATTTAAAGGCACAGAGAAGTAGGCAGACTCTATGGCATTTTGTTTTTTTTTTTGTTTTTTGTTTTTTTTGTTTTTTTTTTTTTTTGGGCTTTATTGGAAAGAGACTATGACTCAACACAACAATGACAACAGACTCAAAAGAAAAAGACAAAGAAGATCTAGACAGGACATAAAGGTCTAGATTTAGCACGCTTGAAATCAACAGACTTTGACTCACTAGAATGACTCGAGCCTGATCCCAACTCTACAAACTTGGTGGAATCAAACTTAGACTCAATATTCAATTCAGAACTCAGAATAAAAACCATTCTCAAATTGCCAGTCAACATGTGGGCCATCAACAATATTCAAAAACAGGTGGTCACTCCCCAATTACAGAAATGGTCGGATATCCCACAAGTTCTATTTATTACACTGGTGGACTTGTGGGATATCAAAATTTTTTGTTTTGTGTTTTTTTTTTCTTTTTTTTCTTTTTTTTTCATATATGTACTCAAAAAACAAAAACACATTTTTTATGAACAAACGAAAACAAACCCCATTCCCATTTTTTTTTTTTTTTTTGTATTAAAAAATTTTGTTTTTTGTTTTTTGTTTTTTTTTGGAAAAACAACAATTACTAAAACAACACAATCAATGATGATTTTTTTTTTTTTTTTTTGGTGTAAAATAACAACACAAATAAAATTTGTTGACTTGGTATTATTTTTTTTCTTTTTATTTTTTTTGTTTTTTTTTTTTGTTTTTTTTTTGTTTGTTTGTTTTTTTTTTTTTTTCTGAAATGCCTGAACCACTGTTCAGAATTTGAGAACCCCTGTATAGATCCGATAAATTGCACAGAACATATAGCAGGAAAGAGAACAAACACCCCTATGGAGGGTGGGGTTATCCTGTCCTAGCTTTTGAAAGGATCTAGGGTTCACTATTCAAACAAGCGGCTTCACAACATCCTACAAATGGGTGGCATCCTGTCCTAAGTTGGAATAGTCACTATGGCTTTACTATATGCAGCTAGGCCGATTGGTCAAAAAGGGTACCTCAGCAAGATTACCTAATATACCTCTCACACCTAACACCGAGAAGTGAAAGGAGGATCAAACGGTACGGCGGTAATCCAGATCCAAGGGTTGTGTTCCCAACTTGACAGAGCCCATGACCGGTCAGCCTTTTGGCAAGCTTTGTAGGCAAGCCTCCGGCAAACCGTCCAGGAATAACAGATGGCAAACACAGGGACTTAGGCGCACCAATGCAAATGCAATGCAAAGAACATATAAATGTAGATAAAAATTCACATCATAAAGTTCAAGTCAAGTTCTCTAAATCCCCAGCAGAGTCGCCAGAAACTGTAGCTCGGCTTTTCGCGCCCCTTTCGGAAGAATGAAATAGCCCTTACAGTTCGGACTCCACTTGTGTGTTGGTTCTGAATCTGATTTCACAAGTGCAATGTGAAACAGCGGAAACACAAAAAGAGTCCATATCCGGCAATTGTTTTTGGAAAATCGATGTTTGAATCAAATGCCAAAAATGGACTGCTTTGCCAGATTTCAGAGTCGCCACCTAAATATTTATGGGAAATTTAGGAAACCCGTGACTCGTGCCAAAGGCCATTAGTCCGTCGTTACCAAAGTGTCTTGGTTCGGGAACTTAGGTATGAGAGGGGAAGGTCAATAATGAGCACCCCACTCACCCGATCAAAGATCGGCCTCTACTAATTATGATGTGATTCTTATGTACAATATATGTTCTTATTTTATCTCTAACATACAAGTATAGACTAATTTCACGAACAATTGGAACGTTTGATTTGATGTTTGTTTTGAAAAAGTGTTTTGAATATGTATCACTTAAAAAAGTGATCTCATATATACATTAATCAAAGTATCCCAATGTCAGTGAATAGCCTTCATCCACAGGCATTCAAACAGTTTATCACTTAAGCAATTAGCCTCATGGTAGTATGCTTGATATGACAGCAATCACATGCAATATGCTAAATCATAAAAACTCACCTCGTACTCCGAGCCAAAAGAAGAGAACTAGTTAGAGAAAAATGCATGATCCTAACTATGTATTATGACTAATGCAACACATACAATATGCAATTACTAAGCTCGGCTACTAACATGGCATGTGAGTCAATTCAAGACATGTAATAGCGCACGTATCCAAGTAAAGAGATTGAATTTGACATTTGCAATAATATGATGAGCCGAACTTTTATGCATGCAATACAAGTGGATGCAAACATGAGTATGCTAAATTAAACATGATGTCCTTAAACTAACCATCATAAGCTGGGAAATAAAAGGGAGAAAGACGTGGGGTTGGAAGACATGCACACACACACACGCACACTTATTACAAATTTGTTCGCCCTCGCGTAGGAGGGTCCGAATGTCCAAATGCGCCCTCACGCAGGAGGGTCCGAATGTCCAAGTGTCCGAATAAATAATTATTACAAAACCGAATGAATAATAAATGAAAGGGGCTGTCTAATTTATTACAATAATTGATGTAAGGCAAGCCTTGACACACTAAATTCGGTATAACGTCCGACCGAATTCAAATAATCATTCTTTAGGTGGGTTGTAATCCAATTTAAACCAATTTTATTAGCCTTTTTATTACCCGTCCATTTCTTTATCTTTTCTCCTGTTTGTGCAAAAGTGATATTTACATCCACTAAGTCTGAAATGCAATAAAGGAAAATCAGTGTCGACTTAACCCGAATAAACCTTATTTTCTTCAGAGGAAATCACAAAGGAAGAGTCAAGCTTATTTACAAGTTAGGGATTTCAAGTCAAACTCAAGATGTGCAACAAGGACTAGTCAAACTCAAAAGAGTAATAATGACTTAGAAAAACCCAAACTTGAGTGATAAGGACTTGAATCTTGATAATGAGTGATAATGTACAAGTTAGGGATTTCAAGTCAAGCTCAAGATGTGCAACAAGGACTGGTCAAACTCCGAAGAGTGATAATGACTCAGATAAACCCATAGTGAGCGATAAGGACTTGAATCTTAATAATGAGTGATAATGACACTT